>JAOYMU010000274.1:56837998-56853253 GCA_025802295.1 Psammodynastes pulverulentus
GCACCGGTAGGCATGCGCATGGGCAAGAGGGTGGGGGAGCACACACGTGCACAGAGGGGGGACATGCGCACGTGCGCACGTGCACAATCAACAAACCAGTGGCAACATCAGGAGGAAACCACCACTCTTTGTCTGTCTGTCTGTCTGTCTGTCTGTCCGTCTGTCCGTCTGTCCGTCTGTCCGTCCGTCCGTCCAACTATGTAATATGTGTCTGTGCAGGAATCTTACAGATATATGGATATCAGTAGGAAAAGAGGTATTTTATTTTCAAATACCCATTAGATATGTCTGGGAATTTTGATCCAAATGAGATGGCAGATGTATGTATGGTGTGTTCAACGCATATATCCGCTAATCATATTTTACACAATGATACTACCAATAAAGAATGTTTGTAGCTCAGGGTTGAAATGAGGGGTCCTTGGTGCTCTCTGAGCTTGCTTGTTTTCTTGCAGATATTTCCTCACCCAAACTAGGTAACATCATTAGTGCTAGTAATGAAACGTCTGCTAAAAAACAAGCAGGCTCAGAGAGCACACACACTCACAATGGTATTATTTTGCTTTACTTGAGGCAAACTTATGCTGCAGCATAAAATATAAAATTACCGTGATGCAAATCCTGTTTCTTGAGTTAAAAGTAACTTGATATTTTTTGTCCAGTCATTAACTGTAGATACACAGGTGTTTGAGAACCCTAATATTAAGGCTGTTCATAATTCAAAAATGATTTGGAAGAAATGCTTTGGGCTACATATGAGCACAGCAACATTAAAGCAGTTCGTCCTTTTTTCAAGTTTATGAAGAAGCTAGTAAAGAGATGAGTTGCTTTATTGAAGTGTCAGGCAAAGTCTAAAGTACTTCTTCCTAATCATTTTTAAAATGTGAATCCTATAATCCTATTCAGCATGTATTCAGTGTGTAATCCAGTAAGATTTAATGGCCATATTCAACTGAACATATTTCATCTTATTAAGCTGAGATATTTTATAACCACTTGTCAAAACATACAGATCAACTTATGACTGCAGTTGGGACTCGATTTTTGGTTATAAGTCATTTTGTCATAAGTCGAGGCACTCATATGATCAGATTCAATTTTATGATATTTTTTGTGGCAATTGTTAATTGAATCACTGTGGTTATTAAGCAGATCTGTGGATGCCACTGTTATGTATTGATATAAGAATTAGAAATTGGGGCTCCCTAATTACAGAACAAACCAGAGTATTTTAAATCAACTTTGAACTGTTAACTTTTTAACTTGTTTTAAAGCTTGTCTGAACGTTGATTAGTAGAACTATATTTCTTCTTACCATATTTTCTGGTTTGTGACAGGAAAACAGAAACCATGGTGTAAAATAAATTCCAATGAATTGTTATAGAAGCCAAATTTGCAGGTTTATTTCAGAAAATACCACTTATTTTAAAATGCCACTTATTTCTTTGTTCATTTGCCATTGCAAGCTGGAAATTGAAACTGAATCCTGGTTTATTCCTCTTATTTCTTTAGAAAGGTGGAATTGAGGGGGACTGGCACTGTTTCTAAATGTAGTGCTAGGCCATGATTTAGCATCACATCTGAACATCCCTTATTCGCTTGAGACATGATGATTAAATTACAGGAAAAAACTCTGATCATATATATCATACTTTAATTAGATAAGAGATTCTTACTTGTTCTCTGAAGACATGAATTCCCATTCTGCTTTCCCTTTTGTACGTGAGGAAAAATTAACATACAAAAAGTAAAATACAGTGACACATCTTACTTCTATATGAAATGTAATTCAAGTTTATTCAAATGTATTCTTATAACAAATTCTACTTGCACTAATAATTTCAGTTCCTTTCAATTTATAAATTATCTCTATGAACTGAGAACTGACATGAGGTACTGTTTAAAAAGAGAAACAAGGTGCTGAAGGGTGCTTCTATTTTAAAAATAATCATTGTGTGCCAAATGCTTAGTAATAAGCAGAAGAGAAAGGTAAATATAAAGATTCTATTCCAGTGCCTGGTTCATATGTTTTCCTCCCCTACCTGCTGCTTTCGGAAAGAGAGTTATACTTCAAGTGTCTGTGGAAACAACTTACGCTGTGAGACTACCTGTGTGTTCACCTTGCTAATAATATTGAACTCTGAGGAAGGAGCCCTCAGACTGAGGTGTTTGGATCTGATGATTATGCTTTAAAGGAGATAAGAAAGTGGGAAGCTCTCCAGAGATGCCAACTGCTTCCATAATTTTCCAGGGTGCCTGCTTGGCTGAGCAATCAACCACCTGCTGCCTCATTTTCCATATGACACATCAGATTGCAGTCTGCAGCAGTCAGGCAATGAAGGTGCCACTGAGTAGTCTCAAAAGAGCCACTTCGCAAAGCAGAAAGTTCACTCTTCCTTTTGGGAGGGCTAGTCCCGGATCTAGAATCAGTGTTCACATTGTCATGCTACACTAAGCTGTAGTGTTCATCGACCACATTTCTCGCTTGTGTGCTGTTTGGACCTGGCTCTTGTAGTCAGTTCCTTGTCATATTCCCCTATCTCCCACACTATTAAATTAGTTTAATTCAGAAAATCATGGGCCAGTTAAGTTTAGGTGAATCTACCAATGAAATTCAATCTCAGCAGATCTTGTCTATTTTTCAACAAACTGCATTACAGTTACGGTTTATTTATTAGATTTTCATTTTCACCTTTATTACATTTTAAGTAATTCAGAGTAGCAAACATACATAATACTTCTTCCTTCTCCTATTTTCCCCACAATAATAACCTGGGAGGTAAGGAGAGAGAGGGAGGGGAGGGAGGGAGAGGGGGAGAGGGAGAGAGAAGGGGGAGAGGGAGAGAGAGTGTGTGTGTGACTGGCCCGAAGTCACACAGCTGGCTTTTGTGCCAAAGATGGGACTTGAACTCACAGCTTCCTGGCTTTTAGGCCAGCACCTTAACCACTATACCAAACTAGCTTTTTTCAGACTGGTTGAGACTGGGATGCTTGATGTATGTACCAAGTCACTCCTGCCATTGGACTAAATTAACTGTCATGTCAAATAGTGTATACCAGAGAGTGTCGAACAAATGACAAAGCAGTGTATGCACTGCATTTCTGAAGCTAGCTTTTGCCGCTGGTTTTGATTTAAGATTCTATGAGTTTGAAAAGAGAAGGAGATATATTCTGCAGTTTAATTAGGCAACAAACATCTGTATTATCACAGATACAGCTGCTGCATAGAAACCATTTTCAGCCTGAACTTAATGTAAGATCCCATGATTTAAGCATCCTGAGCCTGGTAAATTGATTTAAGGCACTCTGGTGACTAGACAAACTAGGGCTTGTCTGTATATGTTGTGAAAACCCGAGTTATTTTTCTGTTAAAGTAGAACTTTCCTGTTTTGAAAAGAGATTTGCACTTTATTGGCAGTCTGTCCTTTTATCTCCCAACTCTGTGTTTTTAAGTCTTGTACTGAAGAAGGATGTCCTTTTCTTGTTTGTCAGTTTATAAAAGCAATTATTACTTGACTGCTATGCAAGTGCAAAGGAATGTCACTCTAGACAGCAGCAGGATTTTTCTTAATGTTTGACCTCATTGGAAAGAAATGTAGGAAGCACACAGAATTTGTTCAAGATGGAAAATAGGGAATTGTGCACAGAACTGAGGGAATAAATTATTTTTCTGAAGCTAGGGATCTGCAAATGATTTCTCAAGGATTTCTTTAGAGAAATAAATCCTTTAGAGCAGATGGCATAGCCAGAACAACTTTTACAATAAATTGAGCAGTTGGACAACGACTACACTTAGAGGTAAAACAAAGACACAATTTGGTGAGAGAGAAGTTCCCTGAGGATGGACTCCAGCACAAGTCCAAAAGCTTGGAAGACTAAACCTCTGGTTCTGATGACCATCCCGGATTGTATCCTGCAACATTATCCTGGGACATGCATATTTGCCTTCATTTGTGAAAGCCACAAAAGAGCATTGATAAATATTCTCAGATCCCAAATACTGATCTTCCACTTTCTCATTTAGGCTTTGATCTTGTAATGTAAGAGATGGGATGTAAGAATCTGGGCATAAAAAGGTACAAGAAAAGTAATTCTTTGCCGCAATCTACTGTTTGTTCAGAATTTTGCTTATATTGTCCCTATAAGTAATAGAAGTGAATTAGCAGGCAGCCTATTTTTAAAGAATTCATCTAATTTGCTTAGAGCACATTTAACAGTTAGCCTTTAAGGAGTTGTATACAATGTGTAAAAGAGCTTATCTAGTTTATCTTTGGAGTGTATAGGTTTGGCTGAAGAAGAATATCTGATCACAGGACTCCCAATGATTAGAAGCAAATCTCCATTTTCCAGACCAATTATTTACAACATTGACTCATGCTTCTATTTTTCATCTATGAGATGCATATGGTGTTGCTGTTGAAAATTAGTAAATGATATATCAATGTAACTATAGTTTCCAGGTATGGTGAGAAAAAGCTTGATTCCACCGATTTACTGAAACTAAGCAGGTTTTGGCTCTGGTCTTATGTCTGAGACTATTCAGTCAACTGTTCAGGACATGTTACTACATTGCTGAATTCTCTCTGTGCTGATTAGGTTGTAGGAATGAACAGAGAAAATGATGAGAATCTGTCTCTTTCACTGATGATACTACTCTTGGCCACATTAATGTCTTATTAAGAGCTGAGAAGAAATCTGAATCTGTTTATGGTCTTATCATGTGCAATTTCCAACTCTGAGCAAAACAGGAAGTTATCAGTAGCCTTTTCAAGGAGAGACGTATTTTCTGATGTATAGTGAACAGTGACCTCTAATTTTCTGCCTGAGTAGAACTGCAAAAATCTCATCTATCAAGAATCAGCCAACTACGATATATGATGAGTAGGAGGTATTTGGGTTGATGAATCACAAATTGCAGGCTGCTATAGAGACAGAAATGGTGTTCGTTCTCAATGCAAGCCAGAATTTTCAAACTGTGGTTTGATGAATAATGAATGTACAATAGTCTGGATCTTTTTAGTAATTGTCTTTTTAGTAATTGTGACATCATGTCATATTTTGTGGCTGATGATGGTTATAATGGGTAGTACTATAAAATGAATGGTTATGACATTTCAAAGAGACACGTTTAAATACATGAAACCTATTTTAAGGTTTTGCTACAGTTTGTGTGTTTTGTTGTGTCAAAATGGCAACAGTGTTTTACAGGGGACTCCAGGCGCCATAAAAAAAAGTGGTGTAGATTGTCAGGTTTCCAAGGCAAAAGCATGGAATACCACAGTATTTCATGCTCTGCAGGAGCAAAGTTAAAGGCCAGTCTGAGACAGGATTTCAGATATCTTTCTTCCATAATATAATTTCAGAGTGCTGATATTGGAATGATTTAATTTAGAATGATTTATTAATGGATTTCAGGACAGATTTTAATGTTCTCGTTCACATATCTCTAGAATAAATGTGTATCACCATTGGTTGCTATGTTAATTAAAATAAAAAATGATAACTAGACCATGAATAAAATCAGGAAGCATAATCCAAAGCCTCTAATCATAATTTTATAATAAGTAAAACTGGGTTAAGAGTTTTATAAAAAATGCATACATAATTTACTATTGTAAGGGTTTCTGGAGTTCTCAGAAGTTTGCATTTCCAGTGTGGCTTAAGTGAAGAAAGACCCATTTAGGTGGAAGCAGTTCCATTTACCTTCTTTTGTCTTGTGGCAACAGATGCACGTAAACCTGCCAAAGAAAGAAAGAAAGAAAGCCAAGCCATTGCAGTAAGGATCTCTTAGATCTTTATGAGTCTGTGGGAAATTCAAATGGCTAGTATCATCAATAGTATCTGCCAGCCATTTGATCAGATGTTCTGCCTTTGCTAGCATGCCCATGATATAACTTGTTGGATGGAGCCAAGGGAAGCCGGGTTTCTAGAGGCTTACAGTCAGTCATGTGGTGGTAAAAGTTCAAGAACCAGTTCTGCCAGCTCCATTACTGGTATTACACTGTGACCAATAGCCACAGAATCAGCTGTTCGGTGCACTACATGTCATAGCTCAGTTCTATTTTTAATTGTGTCACACAATTTCCCCCAAATTTAACTGTCAGTTCTCACAAGCTGGCTTTAGCACACCACTGGTTACAGCCAAATATTATTAAAAGTACTATTTTGTTACCCAATAATAAAACAAAGAATCAGTTACTTGAAAACAAAATATTTTATAATGAAATTAAACTTGTTAAAATAATGGGGTTTAAGTAGTCTACTATCAGCAAAACACACTGAGTCAGAAATTGTTTTTGTTCTGCTTTCTTCGAGAAGAAGTAATTCCAGAAAACCCACAACAATTAAACATTTAAAGACAGCCTTAATTGTGCAGCAAACCAAATCACAGTCATGCTTAATCATAGCAATAATTTAAGAAATTACAGAATTTGTATAAATTTGGCTTATTTTTATATCATTTCTACACATACACTGACTCGTCATTTTTGATATCCTCACTGTGAGCAGAATAATCTGGAAAGAGTTCTATTCATGTTTATTTGTACATGAGTAGATCTTTTTCTTGACTTCTTGGACCCGGAGAAATCCTTGCACAAGAACCAGGGATTTCCTGAAGCTGTGGTAGATAGAGCTCATTAATTTTTCATGCACCAAATATTTGTCCTACTTCATTGGCAGTTCTGCATCACAATTTTAATGCAAAAAGACTTCCCAATGAACTTGATGGGATGTACTGAAATATTTGCCTGAATTACAATTATTAATAATTTAGAGCGTACTTTGCAGCTTTATATCAGATCGGGTCTATATAGACCAGAGTTCTATACTTCAAGAAGTAACTGAGAAATTATTGAGTATGAAAAAGAAAATATGATAATTTAAAAGAAAAGCATATAATAAAGTGAATACGGTTGTATTATGGAATGTTTTCATAATTGTAGAGTTGGAACTTGATTATCAAATGCAATAAAAGTGGGATATAATGGGAACAAAATGTTTTTGAGAAAATGTGTGTTTAATGAATATAATAAAATTCTTTATTGGCCAAGTGTGATTGGACACACAAGGAATTTGTCTTTGGTGCATATGCTGTCAGTGTATATAAAGAAAAATAAAATAAAATACATTCATCAAGAATCTTAAGATAGTCATAGGTTACTAATAAGCAATCAAATCATACTAGGAAACAATAGAGCAATATAAATAGTAAAGATACAATTTATACAAAGATACAAGACAGTTAGTCATAAGTGGGAAGAGATAGGTAATAGGAAGGATGAGAAGAAGAATAGTAATACAATCTTAGTAAATAATTTGACAGTGTTGTGGGAATTAGTTTAGCAGAGTGATGGCATTCAGGAAAAAACTGCCCTTATCTATGGATCATTTCTATATCTTGGAGACAGATGAGAAAAAGAGTCTGAGTAAAAGTCTGGAAGGATCTCACATATCTCGAAAAGCCATTAAATTCCTGGTCCTTCCTCATTCATGCACTGAAGAAGATCAAGGGCAGAAATAGTCTGTGATACCACATGGATGAGTCCTGGCCTCAATGTTTGCTGAGACAGAATTTCTAAGCAAATCATATTGTGCTAACCTCGCCAATCAATTACCAATTCACTTTTGACAGGCACCTACTTATTTCAGTATCAAAATAGAGATAATATCTAGATAGTTTTCCAATTACCAATCTATCCGGAATTTCATTAGATTAGAAATCCATACAACCATGAAATGGCAATAAAAAGATACAGATACTATTTCTTACCATAAATTTCATAACCTGGAGTTTTTCCATTTATATCTCATGGCCTTAATCTAGCATAGCAACCCATCTCTCTTTAACCAAAACAATATTCAAATGGGAAGCCCATAAATCCAAGATGAAGCAAGTACGTAACTTCTGCATCCTAGTTTGGTATGTTATGATACTGAATGCAATTTATTTTCATTATGACTTTTAACTTATAGCTTAAGGAGCACAGTGATGTTTTTAATTAAGAATTTAGATTCGGGGGGGGGGAAATCCATGCTTTTTTGGAAAGTCTGTTTTATCATATATAATTCCTTGGTTTATCATCAGTCTTGCACACCTATGTATTTGAAAAAAGAGCATTCTTTGTAAAACTACTCTTGTTTCTTTAAAAAAGTCATGCTAACCATTAAGCATATATTTCCTAAAGAAGCAAAAGCTGAGTGTTCCCCATTTACACCGTGCAACAGGGCAGTCTCTCAAATATTTTAACCAAGCAGATGACTTGATGTCTTACTCAGCTCATTTGTGCTCATTTGTGACATGAACCAATAAAACATTGTTTATTCAAAGCTCAGAGGGGCTCATGATGACTCTAATCCCTCTGTAGATAGCAAACAGATAGCACAGACAATCACATTTTCCTTACATGAGAGAATCGACTGCGGAATAGAATGAGCACACGGCAAGGGAAGCCTGTTACTGTGCTAATCGGGAAGGAGCCATTTTCAATGCGGAACTCAAATTTTAATGCATATACTGGATAAAAACTGTAAGGCGTTTAAAAGGACCATGCATACAGTGCAATTGGGTTTTGAAAACTCATACGGACAAAGAAAAAGAAAAAAACAGTTGTACCAATGCATACCCTTTTGACCCTTATGAGCAAATCAGTTTGGTGCAGCATGATTAATGGATGAACAAACAGTGGATTTACTGTTTTGCCATTTATGAAGAGCATTTCACACCATTTTTTAAAAATGTGAAAATAATCCATGCTTCCCAATAAAAAAAACCTCAAGGTATGATACAATAGCATAATATTTGTATATTGTTCTTCTTCCCGCCTTTTTTTCTACTTGATTTGTTTTTCATTTTCACTTCTTTTTTTCAGTCTTTATTTCTTTTTCATTATGTACAGGTATCCTCATTTAGTGACTACCTCCTTTAGCAAATGTTCAGTTACAGTAGTGATGAAAAAATTAACTTTGTGATCAATCCCCATATTTTGCTTTATAGACTTTTGCAGGTCTATAAAGCAAAGGAAGGCTGAAACAAGATCATAAGTGCAGTCGTGGTTTTACTTAGTGACCACCTCATTAATTGACTCCCAAATGAGGTTGTTAAATAAGGACTACCTGTAATGGAAAAAATTATATATTCTTAAAAAATGTCAAACGGATTTATGTTCTGAATGCCCTTCTATAAATAGAGGCATTTGTTGTGATTACAGCCCCTGGCACCCCAATAGTCATTATTTAATTAGACTGACCTTTAGTGAATTTTTCAGCTGGATTTTTAGATTTTACTGCATTTATCTGTATGTTAGCTGCTTTATCTGTTTTATCAGATGTTGCCCATGCCCTGGGAGCAATTATCAACAATTGGATACATAGCAACTTGCCTCAAATGCAGATCATTTATTCATCAATTCAACAGCATGATTGCCCAGAAGCCAAGTGCCTTTATTTCCTAACATATTTCCAAACGACAGCCTTTTAAAATGCAACTGCATATAAAAAATCAACATGTAATCTTTAATTTAATTAAAGCTAATAGAAAGTAGTTATTTCGCTGAAATGTTGAAATTAGAGGCTATTTTAACAAAAGACTAGAGTGCCATCTTCTGGCAGATTTCATAACTATATTCATCATGCAAAGATTTAGCATCTAATACTAGTTGGATTGCTATCTGTGGCTGCCAAAGTGTGTAGTGACTTACAATTGCTCATATAATTAATTTAGTCCTCAATTATATTCTAATTATCAACAGAGTAATAACTTCTGCTGTATGAATTGGCACACTGCATCATAGTTACTACATATTTTGTGCTAGGGCAAATAGCATTACATTTCATAAATGAGAAAAAAGAAACAAAATACTCCGTCTTCTGATATTTTGGGACTACTTAGAAAAATATTGCATCATTGTTTGTTTTGCCCAAGGGTGTTGAGCTACTCTGGGTCTTCTTAATTTATCTGCCTCTGCATAGCATCAGTTTTGTTATTTGTGTTGATGGTTGGAATCACGTACTTCCAAGGTACAGAATCCTAAAAACGTTTGTGCTTAGCCAATGGGTGCAAACTGATCCAAAGAGCATCTCACAATCCTGGTACTCCCTCATTAGGAATTGTGACTGCCAGGTGACAGCTGCCTGTTAGCACCCTTGGAAATCAGTTATTATTCCTTACCTTGATTAGAATTTCAACATTCCTCATTATTCTCAGCCACCAGCATCTGTTTTAAAGGGAAAATACCTTCATTTACATTTCTGCTCTACATGAATCAATCCCATTACCACAAAACTGCCATGAAAGAATAGATTTATTTTGGCTGTAAGCCTGAAATGTTTTGAGTTCAGTTGCCTATTAAATAAGATTCAAGGCACAGAGAATGTGAGAATAGTCAATGTTTGTACCAGAATGCTGCATAAATCATATTTGGAGAGAATTCATGCATTTTTACATAGAAACATTGAGAGTTTGTATCCTCAACTATGTTCAGTGGATTTCTTGCAAATAAACAAGTATGGTATGGAAGAGTAAACTCATTATCCAGAAGGAGAAAGTATTCTGGGATCCAGAGATCTGGTGCTGCCTGGGAAGGAGGGTGAAGACAACCCCATCCTCTCCTTAGCTGTAGAGTTTGTCCCATAGAATAGAACAAAAAGCAAGCTGGGGGTGGGAATGGCAAGAAAACGGGGTCAAATCTCCAAGACAGCCAAGAAGTGGGAAAGAGAAACCCCAAGACAAGCACTTCAGCTGCAGACTTTGGACAACAAAAGAAAACTGCAACTATCCTCTGTGTTACACACTGACTTCTTTGCCTGAGCTGCTCAATTAAATGGCTGGGCCTAGCGTGGAGTTAACTTATACTACATGGAAACTTCAACTTGCTGTCCCTGTTTTTCCTCCTTCTTTCAGAGGTGGTTCCATTTGTTTTGATGGTATGTGGAGATACTTTTCCTATTCCTGTTTAACATCTAAATGAATCCAACGGGTGAGATAATCTGTTGGCATGGGATGAGGTATCTCAGGCTTAAGCTTGATCTACCAAGACTAAGTAGCTGTGGATTTCGAAGTCTCTTGGATCTGGAGATTTTCACCTCTAGTTCTGAATAGAGCAGTAGTCTCTCATATAAACTCAGTGCAAATCTGGGGTCTTTCCAGGTTCATGATTCCTGTGGGTCTTCACACCAATTCATTTTGTATACCAGCTGCACCTTTTTCTGAACCAGGAAGCTCTACTCACAGTCATTCGTGCCTTGGTATCTGTTGTTTGGATCACTGTTTCAGACACTATATTGGGCTATCCTTGAAGGCCAATTGAAGGCTCCAGCTGACCCAGAATGCAGAAGTCCAGGTGGTTAAAGGCACCCCTCACTTTGTCCATATACTGTTATATCACAAATTCCATGGATTGCTAGTGGGCTTCCAAATACAGTTTAAAGGCCTTATTAGCAGCTATAAAGCTTTTTTTAGTGCAGGACCTAGTTACTTGCAAGATCACCTATCTCCAATAATTTCTGTCTGTCCAATTATATCTGATAAGGCTGGCATCCCTTCTCCTAAGAAATGTTATCGTATGGGATCCAGCAGATATGTCTTCTCTATTTCTGAAATTGTATAGCATTATCTGGGATCCGGATAGCCCCGATCTACTTGCCTTTTGTAGGGCCTTGAAGTTCTGCTTTTCCCCCAGGTCAGGAGGATTTGAGAACTGTCTGATAAAATAGCCTTATTGTTGAATTGTCTTTGGTGAGCTTTGTTGTTTAAATTGTATTGTTTATTTTTAGGCTTCTATTGTTTCAATTGTACACTGCCCTGATTAATTTTTGAGAATGTGGCAATATCAATTGATCAAATAAATAAGATTAACTTGCATTTAAAAATCTACCAGATAGATGAGCATCAGAGGGTTAACTACTTCTGACTGCACCTCCATTGTTCAGATAAAATTAGCCACCTCCCTTTTTTTTCTAAAGGACTCAGGCAAAGCCAAGATTAAATAAACAAACCTATTGCCATCACATCTGGATTTGCTGTCTGTCATATTTTTGCTCCTATGGATTTGGTTTGATTCCAAATGAATACAGTATAAGTATCATAAAGACAGAGCTTTCCCCAGGCTTCCATTATGCAAACTGACAGCTGCTATCATATTATAGTTACTTGGTCATGATCTCTGGTGTGCCAAACATCTTCTACCTTGATAAACAGTCTTCAACATGCCTGTCACAGATATAAGGTTGAGTTTATATAACCTGTGTTATTTATGTAGCTTTCCCCTTTTTCTTGAAGCAACTACTACAGATTCTTTAAGTAAATAAATAAATATCCTGATTTAAGAGATCCAAAAATATATAGGAATTCATAATAGTTGATCTTATCCTGAGTCATCCATATACCTATTGAATCTGAATTTATTTCTCTGGCACTTTGCTAAAATGTAGAGTGGTATAGAATAACTTAACTGTCTCTATTTACTGTACAGTAAATTTTAGGACTAATGCTGGAGAAGTAAACAAGCTGCCAATTATCAAGTGGAGGTAGGACTCTGATTGCAGCTTAAATCTGCTCTACATAGAAGTGGTAAATTACTCAAGCTCTATTACTGACCCCTATTGACCCTTTGTCACTTTTCATATGGCAAAATTGTCTGTCAGTTGAGCTCAGCTCCTGGTTCTTTCAGGGCCACAGCCATTAGTTTTCATGGCAAGTGCTGAAATGATGGGCCAATCTGTTTTCAGCTTCCCTATCTAGGTGACTGCCTTAGACTTTCCGGATGTCCCATATTAAATACTTAGTTTTCTAGATCAAAAAAGGTTGACCAGGCACTACTGATTTACCCCTTGTGTTTCAAGATACAAATGAACATAAAGAAAAAAGAAGAAAAATTCACCAGATAATCTCAACATTTGAAGGTGCCAGGACAGTCCTCTGGCCTGCTTTACCTTTCCAATAAAAAAGCTCAGTGTTCACAGCTATTAGAAGAGCTCACAAAAATAAATGCAACATTTCAGCTCAGGGAAATGCGGAATTGAAAAAGAAATTATGAGTACATGTCTTAGGTTTCCATGGATGTATAAGGAGGAAAGTAAAACTGTCATCCATATTTCCTGCTGTACTTTATGCACCAACTGGAAAGGAAAAAATGAGAAAATGCAAAAGAGAAAGAATATAAGACAATTTCCCAAGATTCTGTTGTTTAATGACAGCAAATGTCAATTCTTCACATTCAATGGGCTGAGTCATAGGCCTGTGTTCATTGTTTTATAATGACTATGTCACCCCCTTCTCTTTGTGAATGAATGAGCCACCGTGAATAATACACCATGAAGAGCAATGCCAGATTGGTTCACACCGTCCCTGCATGTACAAACTGGGTCATAATGTTTTTGCATGAACCGAAAATGGCACTCCACCAGAAATGTAAGCTATGGTTTTTACTGAGTTTTCTCCACGCGCAACAGCATTGTCATAAGAAACTGTTTATTCTGAGTTATACAAACGTTGTATATCCCTTCTTTCAATAGCACATGAACTCTCTGCCAGAGTCAGCTCTATAATTAGATCGGGGAGGTGCTAGGAGTGAAGCAGGAAAGATTCCATTCACAAGAGAAGCTTCCTATGAAAGACAGCTGGAAAAGCAAAGTCCAGATGAACCAAAAGAGTTGTTCCTCTGGAAAACCTCCCTTTGAAATAAAGAACGTTTCCTGGACTGTCACCTCTCTTGCTACTTGCTCAGTATTCATTGGGATCCTCAAGGAATTAGTATTTTCTCCTCTAGCCTCTCAGCTATGAAATGACTATATAGTGAGTCCCTTCACAGAGCCATTGAAGGGGTTACTGAGTGGCACTTGCAATCCTCTTAAGGTCTCTTAAGGATTGTAGTATACTTCTGAATCAGTACATGTTGATTGCTGGGTAGGCCATTTCATATGCTATGAAACAAGCAAAGGTACTAGAAAACAGGTTTCCACTTTAAACACCTCCCCCTGCACCCTCCAAAAAGGAATAACAGTCTTGTGATGGGAGAAAGGAAAAGTAGGAAAACAGTTAAAATTTATTGAATTCATTTATTTCTGTGTTTGTTTTTAATTCCATAAAGAGGCTGACATAGCATTACAATTGCAATCTGGATTAAAAATATTTCATATGATAAAATCAAATATTTCATATGATAAAATCAAATGATAAAACTAGCCTAGCAATCCTTATGAGTTAAAACTGGATAAGATGGTGATCAGACTCTCATGCTGAAATAGAGATATCAAAAAGGAGAAATATAGCCTCTCCTCAGCTCTTATTCTGAATCCCTTGTTCTTTGTGGCACCTTCTGTCCATATGTTTTGCAGCTTTAGGAATCTTGGACCTCAACCTCCAGAATTCCCAGCTAGCATGTGGAATTCTGGGAATTGAAGTATATGAATCTTCGTTGAATTTTAGAAAGACTCGTCTAGATAATCAAACTGCTAATCAGATCAGTGGAGTGGTATCACATCTCACAAAGAGTCTGCTATCAAGAAGGCAACCCTGCTCTGGAGTTTTTCAAACTTTGTTACAGGAAACTTGATGGAGTTATGTGCCCCATCAAGCACAGGGGAGGGGGGACTTCACTTGAACAAGTTAATTTTCTATCACTAGAGATTCGCCTCTTGATCAAGAGTGCTGGGAATATTTTTTTTTTTTTTACAAAATTAAGATGTTCAGTGGTCTGAAAAATAACTCATGTGCTACTCCACTTGCTCAGCTGCTTCATGTTAAAAGTCAAGGGGAGGGTAGCCATGCAGTTCCTCTACAAACTGATATGCAACAAGGGCTGTGTTGTGCACATGAATATTTCAGGCTCCTACATTAGGCTTTGTTGAATGCCTGTTATAATGGAAAACACAACCTGGAATTCACATAATACATTAGGATGATTTATTACAGCCTTTCCCAATTTGGTGTCCTCAAAATGGATTGCAACTGAAAATCCCAGAAGGTTCTGTGGGTCCTTGTGAACATTAAGTTGAGTACTCATTTAATGAAGAGCAATAAAGGAGTCTCACTTTAGATCCAAAATCCCTTGCAGCACATTCCACTATAAGAGAGGCACAACCTGAGCCAAGCAAATAAATGTATCGATTATATTTAATCATTAAATATACTTTAACTTCACTTTTATCAGAAGTACTGTAAATCCCATAGGTTGGTTCCTATATACCGTAAAACCTCTATTTGAACGCCATGGCGCTCTATTTTTCAACCCTTCCGCCGAGGTGGCGCTCAAATAG
>JAOYMU010000274.1:56884292-56895643 GCA_025802295.1 Psammodynastes pulverulentus
AGGGGGAGGGGGAAAGGAGAAGCAAAGCAGGGATTATCCTGTAAGATATGTATTGTATAAGGAAAATGATGTTTCCAAAATAGCAGTTAACAAGTGTTAGGCCAAGATCCCTGAAAACAAAACAAATTGCGATAAAATATTTTTTTCCACAAGATTATTCTAATCTAGTTCTCCTTTTAAAGCAAATTCATATTATTATAATATCATAATATCATATATTATCATAATATCATATTAGGGACTGGCAGGCTGATGGCACCAGGCTGAAGTGGAGGGAATGGAGCCCTACTTGATTTGTGTCTTTACACCAAGAACACACACAGAGTTGTCCCTCAAGGGCTGCTGGCTGCTTTCAAAAAGCAATGGGTGAGGGCCCCAACAAAGACTAATTTCACCTACTTTGAATCGGAATTATATGTACTTAATGTGATTATAGCAATGATTACTCCTAATATCAGATTAAAAGCATTGGAAATTATAGTCTGGCAGCAACTGAGGCCTCCGCTTTGTAAGCCAGAGGGGGACATGACACATGCACACTCCTAGAGCAGCTTCTGGTTATTGTTATTTATATATTTATCTCTGTAATTTCATAAAACTTACCCCCCTTTTAAAATAATAATCTATATATTTCCTTGCACCAGCTTCTGTGATTATTCAAACCGAGATCATGAACTGCATGAACTGAGATCAAGAATTATTAGTGCAGGTTTTGTTGTGCAGGTTTTTTGCATTCCTCTTCAATTTAATTTCATTCTCTAGATCCTTATTTGGAAGTGAAGTGAACTTGAAAAGATAATTTAATTTACTTCCCCATTCAAGTAATTAGAATCAGAGCAGGAATGGCAAATCCATGCTGGAGTATGACCTCTCTTCCTAAAGCTCCCCATTTTTCCACATGCATTTTTTTTCTTTTGCAGGCCCCTCCTGGGCTCTCCGCTGTGAGTCCTTTCCTGTCCCCTTGCGCATATCCATCATCAAACCAATCTGGCGTTTATGGAGGGCCAGGAGGAAGCTACCTAAGTCCATCTCATCACCACTGGCAGACCCAAGGTAATCCCTTGGCTCATCACCATGGGCCTGGAGTATCTGTTCATGGTACAGAACTGGCTTCCACTGTGGCTTTCAAACATCTCTCCAGAGAAGGTAAGCACAGATGAAAGGGAGGCACAGCTTTCTTGGGCAGTGGCAAAAAAAAAAAAAAAGAGCTTCTACTGTACATTCATGTCCCCTGTATTTCTTATCATTCTTATCATTCTTTTTGGTGGTTCTGAATTTCTAGTTGAGCTATTCCTTTCTTAAAATGTGCATGGTCAGTCTTTGTCAACTACTTCCAAGGTGTGGCTTTTATATATGCATATCACTAACATTCTAAAAGAGATACCGCATTGGTCTACACAAAGTATTATTCATTGGAGGCCAATCAGATCATCAGTTAGCAAGCACAGAGTAAAGGATGGCAGGTGAGGGTGCCAGTCTCTCTTTTTTTTAAAAAAAGTGTATTTTGAAATGTTCCATACTTTTAACTTCACTGAAACACTGTCTTGCTTTCCGCAAACAAACCAGCCACTGTGATTTCTTGTTAACTATTGTTATCCTCACCAGAAAGAACTTCTTTCTGTTGAAAGTGCTGCTGCTATTCTTCAGTTATCAGAAGTTAAATAATTGGAGGTGCTTTCTGGCTGGGAAAAGAAACCCCATCCTTTCTAAATATTTTCTTATCCCTTGCACAGAGCTACTTCTCTTTTTTTCTTTTTCTTTAAAAAAACCAGCTACACCTTTTATTTTCCTTACAATTATTATGCAATAGTCATTAGCTGCGTGTGGTCCCTTTTAGGATATTGAAGTGTCATTTAGGTTGCAAGATAATTGACAATGATTGATGACACTGAAATGAGGTGTCCTGCACATGTGAGAGTAGTTTCTAAGACTTTGGAAACAGGAACATAAAAAGGAAGGTGCCGATATAAAAAACATTGCTGCCTGAGCAAAGATTGGGTTGAAAGGCTCTTGCCTTTCAGATAGTACATAAAGCATTTGTAAGTGGAGGCTTGTTCCAGTCAAAATGAAGCAGGTCAATTCTCATACATCTCATCTCTTAATGTTTCTGTTACACTAATTTGGACTGTATGGTGCAAATCTAAGCACAATTCTACAGAACAAAGTCTGTATATTATTTCTTACATTTTCTACGGCTAATACTCTTGACCTACAGAATAAGGCAACTGTATTCTGACACATTAATACGCTATGAGCATATTTGGAAACAAAATACAATAAAATAATTCCTTCCTCTATATGTGCAATTTCAAATTTATTTTGGACTTTTTAAAAGATATTTTAAAGTAAGGCAGCCAAATAGAAAGACCTTTTAACATNNNAAGAACATATATATATATATATATATATAAATTGTCCATTGCTTATACAAAAGAAAAGCAGTCTAGCAAAAACTTCAGTCTTCTAGTCATTCCTAAATGTTCCTTAAAATGTATTGAGCGAAGTAGCATTGGAGCATTTATTTCAAGTTTGCTTATGCAGATCATGAAAGAAAAATAAATAGCTGCAGAATACACTATGTCTCTTCACAAATACAAGAATTAATTTATTTAAAAAATAATAATTTCAATATACAGAAGTCCACCATTAATCTTAACAAAAGAGAAAGACATTTTCTAGAGCAATAAAAATATCAAGATTTTAGTCAGTCTCCATTGCCAATAAACTAAGAAAAGTGCTACCTTTTAAAAATATTTGAATTAAAATGAACAATACATTTATTTTTAAAATCTGAGCATGTTAGATATTATGTTGTTTTATGGATCTTTCCTTCCTGTATGCATCTTTTCCTTCTCTTCCATGTTCAAAGGTTCAGATTATCTTTTTCTGCATACTTATGAGGAACTAAATCCCACTGAAGGACATATTTTCAAGTAGTTCTGGTTTGAATTCTATGTCAGCTTTTCCTGACTAACATTTCTACCTCACTGACCCAGTTTGTGCATTCACTGAATTATAAAAGTGCTTTTGATTTGAGTGGAGGTTTCACCCTATTCACAGGCAGAGGATCTTCATTTGGAAGGAAGGTTGTGTGAGTAACATTTACTTGAGTATTTCGCTTATTTGTGAATTTTCTCTATTTGTTTAGTTTGGAGGAGGAAAAAGCATAATTTATTAAAACTAACAACTAACAATGTTAATACTGAAATGTTAGTGTCTTTGAAATGAGCATATCAAATTGAGCTTTTTTTTAACAGTATGGGCCATGTGTCTTTGGAAATTAATAGAGATCAACTATTTTAAAGAAAATGTGGTCCATTTTCCCTTTCTAGTTCTTCTGTAATATGTATATATTTAAAATCAGTCTTATACAAATTGTCCAGGGTATCTTGGTGGATAGCTTTTGTGCATTTTTTCTGCTACAAGGATATCTTTTTCATTTTAAAGTGTCCTTCCTCACCTGTAGAAATCTAGTAGGTGCCACAAACAGTTTGGTATTTCCAGTAAGCCTTGCTTCTTTACTGCTGGTAAATGTTGAAGCAGGATAGGTTTAGGGGTGGGACATTGAGCTGAAGGAAGTGCCAAGTTAAATGAGGTTGCTCTATGTTGACTTGAGTTTACTTATGCACACTGACTTCAGTAAGCAAAGGTTTTCACAAGCAGTGAAGGCTCTTTGATTTTCCCTAAACGTCTCCTAGTTGTTTGGGGATTAGATAGGATGATGAACTTCCATAAATTCAAAGTATGTTTTCTTTTAAGCTTCCAATTGGTATCATCTGTTCTAGATAAAACTCAATGGAAAACATATTTATTTTGCTGGGCTTTGCAATTTGCACAATCCACAAAACTTGGCAAGGGTACAAAACTGCTTGGGGGAAGCTCTGATGCCAGGCTTGGAGGACACTGCTATGCCAGGCTGCTGTTTTATTTGAAAGACTTCCACGATGCAGGCAATGTGTACAAAATTAATGAAGTGCCATTTGTTTGTAAATGGAGCTACAGAAACAATTTAATAAATCAGGCCTAATATCAATTATGCCCTCACACACATGAGGAAAACAGCAAAAATCTGACAAAGGGGTCTGCCACTTATCACCTCACTTCAGTCATGAGTTTTGGGGATAAATTTTTCTTAGCCTTACCCCTCTATCACTTTCTGAATAGTAACTCTAGGAACCTACCCTATAGGTCCTGGAAATTCTAAAACAATATAAACGTTATGACATATAACACTGAAGATTCTTATGCAATTTTTTTGGTGCTTCACTATAATTTTCCAGATTACCTCTATTGGAATATACCTTTCAAGTACAGGTAGTCCTCAGTTTACAACAGTTCATTTAGTGACCGGTTGAAGTTACAACAGCATTGGAAAAAAGTAACTTATGACTATTTTTCATGCTTATGTCCATTGCAGCATCCCCATGGTCTTGTGATCAGAATTCAGACGCTTGGCAACTGACTCATATTTATGACGGTTGCAGTGTCCTGGGGTCTTGTGATTACCTTTTATGACATTCTAGCAAGCAAAATCAATGGGAAAGCTAAATTCACTTAACCGCAGTGTTTTACTAACTCAACAACTGCAGTGGTTCACTTAACTGTGGCAAGAAAGGTCACACAATGGGACAAAATTCACTTAACAAATGTCTCACTTAACAACAGGAATTTTGGGCTCAGTTGTTTGCCATAAGTCAAGGACTACGTGTACCGACCAACTGTAAAGCTAACAATACATTTAAATTAAAATCACCCATTCCTCTCTTTGTCCTATAAAATTTAAAATAAAAGTGAATTCCAACCAATACAGGAACTGCACTTACTTGCATTAATGCCAAGGAGAGCTGCTACCGAGATCTGTGCTGGTGTGAATACAGAATAACAGAGTTGGAAGGGACCTTGGAAGTCTTCCAGTCCTACCCTCTGCCCAATTTTTGTTCTACAATTAGCCTAAGGGTGAATCAAGACAGGATTACATCTGTTTCTAAACTTTGGCTATCTCATCTTGATTTCAGGGGTGCTCTCCTATACTGCTACCTGTTAAATTGCCTAATTTAAATAGATGAGATATTCAAAGAGCTTCTCTCTACCCCATTATCTATAATCTTAGATTACAGATCCGAAGAACCCTCATACACCATAAGAGAGCGTTTAGTGATTTCTAATTTCGCTTATCCAAGACTTGCAGAATGGCAAATGTCTAGATGTATGCAGATCTCCTTCATTCAACAAATTAATGTCATGCTTCTCATAAGGTTTTTTTGCAATTTTTGGATGTTGCAAAATGTGCCCAATCCTTTAAACATTCTAAACATTTATAAAAAACCCTTTTTTACATATGTTGAGACCCATTTAAACAATGAGGATCTCCGCCACTCGCCCCTACTTTTCATCTTATTTTGGGTGCCATCTCCTACTAAACTATATATCTCCAGCCACCGCACTTAGACACTTGCCAAATCCTCCTCTGCTTATGCATTCAGGGCGTTAGCTTGGCGATGATGATGCTGTCCTTCTTTTGAGCAGCAGGGTCATGAGATGTCACCATTGCTTGCTTGCTTGCTTGCTTACCTTCCTATGAGCGCCATTTCAATGAAGTCCAATTGCAATACCCTGAAGCCTCCATTTCACTTGGAACTCCACAGTAGGACCAAGCTGAAGACCTGTCAAAAGAGCAATCAGAACTTTTCATAAACTATCCACTTTGGCCACATGAATCATCAATGACAGCAGGGGCCATATATATTTTTGAAAGCACAAAATAACATCATTTCACAGAATGAATCTTCTTTAAACAAAATGCAGTTGCCATGGCTGTAGTCCCAATTCAAAATGAATGTGATATATAAACTCTGAAGGCAATCAGGACTCAGTTACTGATCAAAAGTGATGTTTGATCACACACTGTTCATTAATATACAATAAATAACATAGAAAGGAGACATCCAATTTTAGAAAAGCTTAGAAAACTTTTGCATGACAAAAATCTGTATCCTCCGTTGTCAATAGTAATAGCAGAGAGGTCGTTTTGCTTTTCTGGTGGGTCTTCTTAGGAGGTAATCTGCTTCTGAAAGCTTTGCTAAGATTTGCCCCTTTCAGATTGGGTTTCATTTCCCCAGTTAGAAATGTACTACTCCAAAGCACAATGCTTGCTGCCAAAAATAACGTTATTTATGGAGGAAAGATTTAACCACTGTGTAGCTTAACATTTCTGAATATTTGGGGAAACTGGGACTTTACAATCTGACTTTATGATTCATTCACAGGACCATCCTTCTAGTCTTTTGAAACCTAATATGCTTGGTGTTGCCTATCCATTCCTGGATTTTAGCCAGAAAAACCAAGGCTATCCACCCTATACTGATCAAGTAAATGACTACCCTTCTACAATTTAATGATATATATTGCCATGTATAGGATTGAAGCTGCAAAAACTATCATCAGTTTGATATATTGGTAGCACATCAGTCCACTGTCACTACCAAAATTGGATACAATTTAAGGAAAGTGAATAACTCAAACTACTCTACTGTCCATTTGGTAGCATCAAATTAAGATCCAACTCATGCTCCAGGAACTAGCAAACTGCCTCAAAGTGTGTCTATAAATCTATCTATAGGCTCCTTTTCCTTTCTAATTAAGTCAAATTCAGCGACCAACCAACTGAATGCAGTGAACAATTGAAAGCACTGTGCTATTGGCTTCCATAAGAGGAAAATATCCAAGTAATATTTGGTATTATGAATTAGTGTCTTGCAAATGAACCATTACAGCATTGTCCTGATGCACCTAAAACTGTAGGCTTATAAAACTGTAGCTTAAAATAGTAAATAAAACAATAATTATCCAAGAATACTGCTTTCTCCTAATAAAACTCTAACCTCATTAATGTATACAATTAAACAAATTAATCTAATCTTTTTGTGTCCAATGCAGCAGAGACCTTTGTACAGTTTTCTGACTAATTAAGGTATATCCCAGTGTAAATGTCACTATCAGTAAACAATTCTTACCTTGTAGGAGTATCTGTCCACTTTTATCTTCCCAGATATTTGCACTCATTCATAGCTATACAATATCAGGGTCCAACATGATTAGGGGATTGAAGCTTAAACGATTGAAGGAAGTAGGTATGGTTAGTCGAATGAAGAGACTGAGTAGGGATGATACCATAGCAGTGTTTTAGTACTTGGGGGGCTCTGACAGAGAAGAGGGGATTGACCTATTCTCCAAAGTACCTGAGAGCAGAACAAGAAGTAACAGATGGAAGATTATCAAAGGGTGATTCAACTTAGAACTAAGGAGAAATTTCCTGACAGTGAGAACAATAGATCAGTGGAATGGCTTATCACCAGAAGTTGTGGGTGCTCCATCACTGGAAGTTTTCAAGATTTGCCTGGAATGGTATATAGGGTTTCCTGCTTGAGCAGGAAGTTGGATTAGAAGACTTTCAAGGTCCCATTACAGCTCTATTACCTTATATTCTATGTCCTGCTTTAAATATCTCTCATGGTTACATTCCCCTTTTACCCTGGTAGAACGAAACACATAGGAGAAACCATCTCCTCTGTACATCCTTGTGCACTGCTGCCACTTTGGTCAAACCAAATCATTTCTTCCTTGGAAGATTAGAGTTGGGATTCTAAATAAATTCAAAAGTAGAGTTGGTCTGTCTTTTCTTGACAATTGTGTTAAGTCTTGCCTTATTTTTTCTTCCTTTCTATCAATTGAATATTTACATTGCCTCTAATCCATATATAAGTAGCTTTTAAAGGTGTGACTTAGCTGAGAATTAAATAGCCAGTTTATTCATAAAGGAAGTCTTAGATACACACATGACATTGGTAAAACTGCTTCTTTAGATATTATTCAGTCAGAGATAAGAATGAGTATTCAGGGGCTTGAGCAAAAAGGGTACTTTTTATTCAAGCTTAATTTTACAGTTTTCTTTTTTCAGCTCATCTTCTTCCTTTTTTGTCTTGCCTTCCATTTAAGAAAAAAAAAATCTTGAAAGGAAAGACCAAGCAAGAAAATGTGATTTCTAACAAGCCCTTTAATTATTTAATAGAGTAATGAGAATATGTCAGATTAGTTTTAAATCAGCTTATCATTGTATGTCATTATAGCATTTGAGAAGATAATAAAACCATATTGACTAATTTATATGATCTCATTTAATGCATTTGGATGAAAGCAAAATTCATTATTTGAAGCATTTTTCCCTTGCTTTTCATGTGAAAAAGTCTTCCAGCAAAGGATCAATGACAAAACTTTATAATCTAAAATAAAAAGTCACTTGGCTCACAGGCCTAACCCTGTAGTTTTCATAGCTTACTGCCTTTTTAAAATATATATATATAACTCCCAGTTTATTCTGTAGCCATGGTATTTCTTGGTAGTTTCCCATCCAAATATTAACCAAATCCCACCCAGCTTAGTTGTTTGAGATCAGCAAAGTTTGACTAGATGCTGCCATCTAGCTAGGAGAAAATAAATTTACAAGGATATGAGATTAGGAAGTTGGAGAAAAATATATATTTCAGTTAATTTCTTAATTGCAAAGTTCTGTCAGGAAAGTTGGAAGTAAGCTTGAATGCATGGGGCTGGATTGTCTTTTCATAATAGAGAGTGGGGTGGGGGTCAATCTTCCAATAGATGAAGTCAGCATAAGCCAAGCCATGCTTCAGTTCTAAAGTCTTATGACAATATGAAATGAGAAGCAGAATACTCATTCTGGGAGAGAACTGTGAAAAAGTTCCCTGACCTTGCTCTTTTCTGACAGATATATGGGCCCAGACTGAAAAGTTAGTGAGCTATTGGAAAAAACCCCAGTATTTAAACACTAAGTATGCACTCATTACATGCCTGCTCTTAATGTAGGAAATGAATATTAATGACTCACTTGAAGCAAGCTCACAGAATTAGCAGATCTCATGTCAAAGTAAATAATTTTAGGACGGATGCTGGAGGACTTAAAAAATCAAACACAGAAGCATAATGCAACTTTAGTGCTTCTCAGTTTTACAAATATCCAGGGGGAAAAATATTCCCCGGATAACATATTAAAATCATCTGAGGAATAGCTAAATGGTATTTCAAAGCGGTTCTTATTCTGTTCTTCACAAGTCTTGTCTTCTTCCACCTGCCTTTTTCTGACATTATTACTTCTAACCTATAAGGCATAACCCACATAATTTATTAAATATATATTAATAATTTTTTTACAACATAATAAAAGCTTCAGAGGTTCATGCCAGGAGCAATAACATCTTAATAAACCCATAAACTTAGTATGGATAAGAATAAATTCAGACCAAAGATTCATTGTGGGTGAATGGAATTAGAATTATTTCACTTCAGTTAGGAAAGAAAAAAGATAAAGATATAAAATTGGAGGAATATTTTGATGGAACAGCTCTGAAAGTGAAGTTAGTATGTATTCTAAAATACTCTGTGGGATACAAAGGACAAACATTGGGTTTTTTTCAAATGAGGGAAGAGCCTTCTTCCATGGGAGTTTGGATCCCAGCCCCAAATTTCCTGAGTTTCCCATGTTCATCATACATATTCTGATGGTTCTGGATTCCTAGCTAAGCAATTATTTTCTTTGAACATGCATGCTCAGTCTTGGTCAACTGCTTCCAAGTAGTGGATTGCATGTGTGAATAAACTATCTGAGCAACTACTCTAAAAGAGATACTGTATCAGTTTACACAAAGGATTACTCATTCCAGGCCCATCAATTATCAAGGGCTGAGTAAAGGATGGCAGGTGAAGCACAACTTTTAAAATTGTGCTAGTGTGGCTTGAATTGCCCCAGTTTTATTTTCACTGAGACTTTCAAAAGAGCAGACTGCTCATACATAATGAAGAATAGTATCTCTTTAACAGAGTGATTTCTTTGATTATTTTTACTATAAATGCTGCTTTATGTAAAGGTGGGAGTAGAAATAAAAAAAAGTTCAATATTATTTCCTCAGTGGACTAACTGTATGTATATAATGATTTCAAGTAGAGGCATTCTAATGTTGTAATCACTTATATAATATTTAATTAAAATATATTCTTTATTAAACGCTACTGAAACCAACGGAAGAAATAACTTTACCGGGCATATCTTCTTACTGAGTTGATAAACCTGAGCCCGCTTTGCCATTTCAGACTAGCTAGCACTTTTCACAATAAAGCATTTTTAACAAAAAGAAAAACAACAGCAACGAAGAAAAATAGCCGGCGTCGATAGAAAAACTAGACCTGCAGGGGAAAAGCAGCTACCTTTTGAGCTATCTTTTCCACGTGCAGGGACTTGTCTCGTATGAAAGGGAGCAATCTGCAGCCTGAAATGGCACAGGTACCGGTTCTTTCCCTCCGTGAGAACTAGACTTATGTTAGGCTTTGAGACATTGATTTGTCCCCAGGAGAAACCCCGGCGAGTGTGCGGGTGCTGCGATAGAGGCTGGTGGGCGCCTGGCAGGGAAGCGCCGGATCAACCCACGTGCCTTCATCTCTTTCTTTGCTCCTTCTTGCAGCTGGGGACAGGAAACAGGCCACCGGTTCCGGGAGCAAAGCTCCAACAGACGTCCTCTCCAGCATCCACGGACTCTCTGTTCCTGCCTCCTCGTCCTAGGAAGAGAAAGGCGGGAAACAGCGTCGGAGGAGAGTCTCCTTTCTCCCAGAGTTTAAATCGGGAAAGGAGGACCCGCAGCCTATCCAGAAGCGCGCCGATAGGGCGGGTTCCATTGCCTCCCCGCGTTTTCTCACGGTGCCTTCGCGCCCAAACAAACGGGAAAGAATGGGTCCTGCCGGTTGTCTTCTCTGCGGAGGCGGGGGAAGCGCAAAAACCTACGCGTCGGTTTTCCTCTTGCTGTTAAGAAATTGAGGAAACAGGAAAGACCTATTTTTTTTATTTACGCAGCCGAGAGTGACCCAAGGAAACCACGCGCGGTTCAAAAGGTTTTGATGGTGGAGTGGGATGGACGAACTCGTTTAGAGGCGGATGGTATTTTTTTCTAAACAAAAGAGAGAACAAGACAAAAGGCAGATTTTAAACCACAGCCTTCCCATTGAGCGGTTCTTTGGGCCTGTAATGTACTTTGGGTCCATAAAGGGGGTGGTTGGATGTATAGTTGTTGCTGTGTTTTTGACTTCACTAACAGCAAAGTGCATTTTGCCTTTCAAGACGCATTACCACTGAAACACTTTCTTGTCTTAGCTACAAAAAAATAAACATTTTTTTTAAAGCCAGCTACATATTTTCATTCTAGAGTCTTTCTCTTAAATCAGGGATGTCCAAACTTGTCAGCTTTAAGACTTGTGGACTTCAACTCCCAGAATTCCCCAGCCAGCATAGC
>JAOYMU010000274.1:56940130-56950273 GCA_025802295.1 Psammodynastes pulverulentus
TTATAAACCACTTCAAATTGTACAACACTGTCACAATCTCATATTTGTCACCAAATTTTGGTGGGCAGGTAATTAAATTGGATTTTTTGTGACTAGCATCACAGTACTCTTATATACAGAAGAATGGTGACCCTGTTTATAATAGTTAAATTCTGCGCAGGTAGTCCTTGCTTAACAATCAGTCAGTTAGTGACTGTTTGAAGTTATGAAGGACCCCTCCAGAACTACTTAGGATCCTTTGTCAAAGTTTTAACAGTTGCCCCTCCCCCACAGTCATGTAATCACATTTTAGGTGCTTTGCAACTGGCTTGCATCTACAGGTGCTTGCAGTATCCCTTCATCATATGACCTCAGTTTTTGACATTTTTTCCAACATTTACATCCAGTTTCTGATTTTTAAAAAAAAACACCTATTGGGTATAATGGATTTGTTTAATGACTGCTGTGATCACTTAGCAACTACAACATTTGCTTAGCAACCACAATAAAAAAGCCCTAAAATTGGGAATGGTCATGGTGAGCTACTTAATGACTGCCACAACTTACAACTGTAATTTCTGGCTCAGTTATGATAGTCAATCAAGGTCTACCTGTATTATTCTAAATCTAATTATTCTGAAGCCCCAGTGGTCAATGTTCCTGGGCTGTAGAAGTCACATTTATGAGTTACCTTGATTAACAGCACCTGGTCAACAAAACCTCAAGTTTATTGGTTCTTAATAGTAGAATGATCTACTGATTTTTTTCATAGGGGCTAATTCCTGGACACAACAGCCTAAAGCAGGAGAGGGTAACTGTGATGTTTCTGAGCAGTCCTTACGACTGCCAGGCTCTTTGCTTAAAACCATTAAATGGGAAGCTACCATACTGCCAAACAAATCACTGTCTTCTAGCATCATTATTAGAATTATAAGCTGTACAGAGTCACCTGGTTGAGTTGAGCAGCTAAAGAAATTGACTGATTGAATGAATGAACGAACAAACAAACAAACAAACAAAGAAACAAACTTTACATTACGGGGATATCAGTGGGACTCACATGAAGATTGCAGCTTGACGGATTGCTGGAATGTTTGCCAAGTTGCTCTTTTTCATCTTTTCATCACTCTGTGAACATCCTAGGTTGCCTCTACTTTCTGATCTAGAACCTAGTTTCCAGCAGGGTCTTCTTTGGGGATTTAATTAAGATTTCATAACTGGGTAGCAAAAATATGATGGATGGATGGGTGGCTGGATGGATGCATATGAAATCCCTATTTATCTCTGCTATCAACTAATGGCTATCTGGATTTTTGCAGCTTGCATTGCTTAACTCTAATTTAAGTAAATTAGATAAATCCTAACTTAGATAAATTTTAAGTATGAAAGATCAGGAGATTGACAACATCTAGAGTACACAAAAAAAAAATTGACACTCTGACATACCTCACTGATTTTTCCTATAGAAAAAAATGGAAAATTTATTTTTCAGCCAATTGAATAAAGATATGATACAAAGTAGAGTAAAATTCTGATAAAATACTAATTTAAATAGGGACCACAAGGCTACCCCAGATCACGTCTAGGAGGTTCTCTTAAAGAAATACTGCTCCATGTTATTTTTTACATGAAGTGTATAATGATCACCATAATTCTTACAAATACTCTACATTATTATCATATTAAGGAATCAGAAATATAAAACCTGTGAATGCTGATAATTAGTTCTGCATGCTAATTGTAACAGGTACAATTTCTGGATCCTTGGGTTTGCATCTTTCAATGCTAGATGCAACCCTCAAGCTATTCCCTCCTGCTGGTTCTCTTGGTTTTTGAACTTAAGGTTGAGTCTGGCAATCCATGCTCTTCCAGTACAATCTATGCCCAATCTGTACTATATAGCTAATACTTGCTAACATTTGTATACAAGCTTGGGATCTTTAGAAGTCTGCTGATGCAGTAATGAAAATCAAGGTTATTCATAAAAGTCATTTATTAAATCTTCTTTCAGGAAATGTAAGAAGTTTTATTAAATGCCATTTAACTGAAATAAATTACTGTGAAGTTGAAATGCATCATATATTATATTCTGATGATAAGAAGCCCTCAATAAGTGGAAACATTGACTCTGTTTCTGCCATAAATTCATAAACCATAAAATAAAAGTTTTGAGGGTGGGGTGAAAATCGCTGCAGCCTGAATATTCTTAAAGCCATAAAACAATAGTTAAAATAATAGTTAAAAACTTGATGTAATTTTTTTTTTAAATCTCATTGCTAGCAATTTTGATACAGACAGCTATTATAACAAAAAATCCTAAGCTGCCAATAAAGAAATCTTGAGAATCTTCTCCTATCAACCTCAAAAGAGCTCAGTTGACTCTGGATATTTTTCCATTATTTATGTCAAATAGATTGAAGTGTAATTTACAGGAAAATGGTAATAAATGTTAATAGATCTTCAACTTGGGTCTATGGTGATGAAGAATTCTAATCTTCCTCTTGTGAAACACTTTTTGCCTTAATAGGAATTAATTGTATCATTTTCTTACATTAATGGGGGTGGGAATTCAATGACATCACTAAAAGTTGACAGTGATCTGATGACACATAATCAATCAACTTACTTATGTAAGGGGGGGAAAGGGGGTATTTTGGAACATCTCTTCTCAGTGGTTTCTACCCATCCAGTTAGATCTGGCAAGAGAAGCATGCTTTGAGTCCAGTTTGTAAGAGAATGATGTCACCCATTGGGAATCTAGAGAAAGGCTGTTTCTGCCATGGTGCCTGCCCTCTTGAATCTCTTCCCCCAGGAAATTAAACTTGCCCTGGCCTTGCTTGCCTTTTGCAAGGTGCTAGAAACCTGGCATTGCCATTGAGCCTGGGGCCCTGATAGCATGGGTGAGCCCATTTCATGGCCAGTTTGGATGTTTACAAATGTTCTTGGCTGCTATTTTTATATTATACCTTAAAGCTTTGAACAATGTTCACTATGTTGTTAGATTTTTAAATATTATTTTTAGTACTGATTTACAAGAGAGTAACATCTGCATAAATGTGGAATTATGAAAATAGAATAAAGCTTAGTGCTATTACTGTACCTTCAGTGTCCTGTTCATAATTCAGAAAGAAGAAATATTTGGAGGAACACTAATAATATTAATAAGATAACTATTGTACTTCATGTTCAAATGAATTTATGGAGTTTACAGCTAAATTAATTGCTTTCATTTTGGGGTTTACTATTGCCTAATAATTTATTCCACTATCTATGTCGAGAGATTTTTCTTTGCTTTTAGTTTAAATTATTTTCAATAAATAATAAAATGAAGATCTGTATTAGAATTTATTATTGTTTTGCAGAAGATTAAACTATATTTTAAGATATTTGATGTAAATAATCCAAACTTCTTTCATTAACTGGTAAACTGTGCTTAATGTGAACAGGCTCTATATGTTGATATTTATGAAAAAAAAAGTAATGAAGCAGACCAGTGGCAAATTCCACTTAATTGTTGAAGCATTCACTTTTTCCTGTGAGGCTTCAATACCCATATGTTGTATTTAGTATTTGGATATTATTTGTTCCCATGGTTAACTTTTCCCCCCTTCCTTCCTGCATTACCCTAATTAGTGATCCCAGCCAATCAAGAACTGTATATTGAATATGATGACTTGTTATGCTTTTTTAGGAATCAGATCTGGCAATATGCCAATGCCACTGCAGAAAGCAAATGAAATCAATTTGGTGGAGAGTGAGCAAAGCTTCCTGAGTAGCTGCTTGCTTTTGAAGCATTTACCCAAAAATAATTGAAGAGAGGACCATTTTTCAGTGCTGCTGAAAATCAAAATTTAAACCTTTTGCTGTGCTTTGCTCTGGTCTAAATCTGTTCTTGGTCCTAAATGTCCCCATAATCATCAAGGACAGTCCTGAGTGCACAGAGCAGTTATTGCTTGGCCTCTTGATCACAACATAAAATTTGATTGAATAACAGTAGAATATTAAGAATATCACAGAACTGGATTCATAAATATTGTCCATAGAAGAATGATGTTACTAATGATGTTTCAAGAATGATGTTACTGATGATGGTCAACCCAGTTTTTATGATTTTTCTTACTGGGGAAATAAACTTTGGATGCAGTTTATTAATTATTTGGGGGTTCATTAAATTAAAGCTTATTTATTTGTATGTACAACAAGGTTTTTTTAAAGTTAGTTTCATATTTTTCTTTGGAAGTATTTCTAAGATTTTAAAAAGTGGAGTGTGATATATAACATACGCTGTGTAACGTCTGTATGTATGTGCATAATTTTGAGAATATAAAAAAAAACACGTGAGGTTTGATTGTTTAATACAAAACAACAGTTGCTGGCTGCAGTTCAACATAGACATGCTTAAATGCCTTGAAATCAATGGACTGAGCATGCCGAACTCCAGGTTGGATGTAATATAAAGTTAATATACTAGTTGCACTATGAAAAAAAGTATAGTTGTCCTTGCCATCCAGGAAAGCTGAATTTGCAGAATCTCGTTTTTTTAAACAGTGCTCTGAGCAGTCCCTGAAACTGCGAGACATGATTTTATTAGAGTTTAGATAAAAAGATTTGATGTTTTTCGTTTTGGAGTGCACCAGAGGTTAAAGTTGCCATCTGAAGTTAGTTTATGTTTTCATATACTCTGGGGGAGAAGGGGGGAATCTGCTTATTTAAAAAATTTCAAAGGTCATCGAAGCTCACTCAAAAAGGTATTTGATTGGCCTTCATTTGGATAAAATGAAAAGGTCTCTTAAGAAATAGAAGCTGTACAATTTTTAAAACATTCCTTGGATTTTTAACTATTGCTATTCCCAAACAAAAAAGTTCATTTGAAAGGCTGAAGAAGTTTTTGAACACTGCCTTTCAGAGATAGTTTCATTTATCAGTATTCCAACATTATTTAAAAAAATGATCAGTCCTGGCTCTTTTATCACAGAGATGAAACAGGTGCCAGAATCCCTTTTTGTCAGAAATTTCACTATTCAGAGTCATTTCCCTGATCACTACAAGATGAATGAAGTTCAAATATTTGTCACTAAAATTTTTTGACCCAATTAACAAATGTTTAAGAAATCATTTTTTTTCACCTTAACTGTGAGAAACTAGCATTGCCTAAAATGATGGTAGGAGTAGAAGTTACAAACCCAACACAGTTCTAACAAGAGGAAGAAGAGGAGGTAGTGGTGAAGGAGAAGGAGAAGGAGCAACCACCACTTCCTAACAACTTTGGGCAATTGTAGATTAATTAATTACTGTTTTGCAAATGAGGACTAGAAACAGGAATTACAGTATGAATATTATAATAAGGCTTATCATTAATAATTTTTCAATGCAAGGTTTATAATAGGACTCTGAGCAATTTTCTGATGGATGCTTGAGTAATGAATGAAGATTATTTTATATGTACAGTGCATGACTTTTAACCTTTCCAAAAAAACAGACTATTGTCTAAAAGCTAAAACATGCAGTCCTTGAAATACTATGTACACTATGTCTTCTGTCTTTTATCTCTCAAGTGTGATTTTTTTTCAGTAGGACATAATAAAATGGCCCCACCTACTGAGTGTAAAAGACCCAGTTTTTGATTCCTTGCAACAACATTCTTTTTCCATGACAGGAGGCTTACTCAAATCAGTGGACAACTTCTGAAATGAATGATTGTCAAGATGATTGACATGGCTGCTCTTACATATCCCCTTTTGCCTGGGGAACAGAAATGAAAGGGCAGCTGTGGAGTGGTGAAAGAACACTTGTGTCTAACTAAACACAGTTCCAAACTCTTGATAAGGTTTAGGCTCTATCCAGATGTGAGTCCGCCTTATATTGCTGATTTTTGTTACTGATTTTGTTTCTTAATGAAATGATATCTATTAATATAGAATAATTTACTACTGTGGAAGAGAAGAGAAATGGCAGATCTTGGTATGATAAAAAACAGAAATTAATTTCTATTGTGTTTTATCAGAAAGATATCTGCCATTTTTCATCTGCAGTAGTGAAGTGCTCAAGAGAGATTGTTCTCAGGTGTGAAGAAGCAGACTCACACATGCACAGTTTGAACTAACTACGTTATTATATTCTGCCTATAATACAGGAATCTCCCCAGTCTGGCAGCTTTTCCCCTGGGAACAATTAGATAAGGTTCTAAGGAATTCAGGAAAGGCCAATTCTGGCTCTTTTAAAATTGTAGGATGATTCTAGACTTATCCTATGCTTCATCCTCCTCTCTACCAGGCTGAATACTAACAGATACAATATTGGACTTGATCACTTCAGTGTCTCTCCCGTCCTTCCTTTCATCTGATTGGGCCAAGTAGGTGTCATTCTGTCCTCAGGACTGGTTTGCATGGATGAGAAGTAGAAAATGGGTCAGTGGATGCTGCAAGAAGATAAGGCAATAGTATTAAATAAAATGTGATGTTTATGAATTTTGAGGTTTCAATTCATCCTTAAATGCTCATCAACATATTTGTTCTTTTTCATTGATTAGTTTATCTACCTAATTGGCAATAGGACTAGAAGGATTTAAAACAAGAATTTCAGAAGAATGTTTAATTGCAATTGTTATAGAAGAGTGTCATCATTCAAATTCTTCAGTGGCTGCCAATTCTCTCTAATAATTTATTCTAAACCTGTTGGATAGATGTGCTCCAGCAGCCTCTTGAAATGATTTGTCTGACTTTTCTTTAGGAATCTTGATTGACATACTTAAACATTTATCAGAATTAATAAAAAAAAATAATTCAAGTTTCAGTTCCATTTTACTTTTACTTTACTCTTACCTTTACTAGTTTTTTTCAAGAAAAATAAATATACCATCTCCCCACTCTATCTCCGCATGTTATTAAATGATCTTCTTTTCTCTTCTTTTTAAAATATTTGTATTTATACTTGCTTTCCTCAGTCTTAGGCAATAAAATATCAGTAATAAGGTCAAACTGAAAAGCAAGAAGAGGCATTCTTCTTTAGTGGCTTTATTTAAAAAAACAAATTGTTGCTATTGATCTTTTCATTTAGCAAAATCTAGCCAACTATTTACATAAATGAAGTAATGTTTGATTCCTGTTTTATACAATATACAGTATTTCTAAGATAACTGCATTCCATTAGGTCAAATACTTTAAAGAAGATACTAAGAAAAGTGGCATTTTGGAGTGTTAATTGAATCAATAGTATTTCATTTGAGTAACAAATCCAGATTGATCAGAAGATATACAGATTTACTTAGATATAAAGGTTAACTTATAGACCAGTCATCTTGATTTAACAATGTGTTTGACCTATATAAAGCACATTCAATGGAACCAAGCTGTTGCAACAGTTAATAGTTCAATCATATAAATTTCTCCCTTATATTCCCTAAAATAACCATAGTTAGCTGCATGTGAAATAAGGTAATCTATTAGGCATGAATCTGGGCCTTGAGTCATGGTCTATAGAAGACCTATATTTACTTAGTAGATTTCTATATCAAGTATCCTGAAAGAAGTTACAAAGAAAATCTCACAAATCTATAGGCTATCTAAAAGACATTGGTAGCTACATCTATATACAAATTGTCTTTCTGCGTGTCAGAGCAAACCAAGTTCTAAAGAAATCATACAATACATTGTAGATAGAAAGGATATTAATCAATTACACACTCAGCACATATTCATTTACTCATTTTAGTGAAATGTAATTTAGAAAGCAGAAGATAAAAATTAGCATGACAATTCAATCAGTGGAAAATTGGGTAGTGTGAACTGGTAGTTTTCTAACTAGGAACCAGTGGGAGCTCAGACCTTCCTCTACCCATGATTTCTATTATAGGAAGATGCGAGATCACCATGGGTAGAGTGGTTGGTGGACTCAGGAAAATCCCAAGATTTCTGCAGCAGTTCTGCTGCCCTGGGAATTCAAAAGAAACCTGCTGCTGGCTAGTCAAATTGTGTGGGTTTAAGCCCACATGTTTAACAGATCTCTGTCTTCAACACTTTCTTCCCAAAATAACAATGTAATAAACATAGCACGTCTAGGTTTAGCAGGAAATGGTGAGCTGGGCTGACAGAGAATATTTAGGGAAACCTGGAAGATGAGGAATAATCTGAACAGTTTGCATTTTGATAAATGGATATTTTATACCTGTCCACCCATTTTGTGCAAACATCCACAACTGGCTTTCAACACATCAAATATGTGCAGCATTCCAACAGCTTCTCTGTCCCTGTCATTTATTATTATGCCATTTGTGCTAATAACATAATTGCTTTCCTTTTTTCGAAGTATGCTGTTGCCATAAGTAGTAATAGAACAGTAAGACTTCCAGAAAAATAGAGCAATTTTGCATAGGATCCTTGCTTTTCCCCACTGTCTTTCTTTTTGGAAATTTTTTGTATGCCATTTATTTCCCTTGGAAACCTGTAAAAACATGCACAATCATTTTTTCTCAGGGAAGATATAACAATGAATCTATGCACCATGACCAGTGATGCCAGTCTGGAAGCCCATAAATTCATTGAAGTAAACAAAGATTCTAGTCCTCCAGTAATTCTTTACCAGCATTTCTTGCAAAAGACCCACTGTAAAAGAAATATTATACGCAAAGTTTGAACAATATTTGTAATGATGAACAAATCTCTTGCCTTTTTCCCTTTGCCTGTGTAGTCTTTTCCTTAAAAAAAAATCTGTTAACTTTTGAGACCACACAAGTGAACCCGGTGCTAGCAAATAACTCCACTGCCCTCTGACTTCATTTTAACAGCCCTCTGAGGAAATAAGGTCACAAGTTCACTGATGGCAGGAAAGACCTACTGGTGGCCTGGGCTATCCCAAACATTTACTGTACAGTTCCCAATTTATAAAGAAACGACAGCAGGGTTTTGATTTTCTTCAGGGCTGTATGAGTTTTCCATATGTTTTATATTTTTGGTTCCTACCATCATCTTCAGAGGGTTGCAAACATATGTTATGGGCCTGCCCAGTGGCCCTATATTATGATAATTATTTTAACTGCTGTTTTGAAACATCGCAGTGGTACAACCCAGAAACTTCCTCACCGGTACCTGCACAGTTGGTTGAACAAAAAAATGGATCCCTGGTCAATCAAACACATCTAATAAGGTGTAGATAAATAGATGATTTCATCACTCATAATATGCACATCCAGAGGGCAGCAAGTCACCTCAGGCTAGGTGTTGATATCAACCTGTAATAAATGGGGAAGCTGTACCTTCACGCTAGGCAATAAATGAACTTGCAAGGCATGCTGCTCTAATAAACTGAAACAATACAAATGTGCAGGAAGGAAAATACTACCCACGGTGAGCAAGGCTACTCAGAAACACCTCGTAACTGCTAGAGATATAAATTAGCCCTTATAAATCTCCCCAACTCTCTTTGCCCTGACATCCATCTCCTGCCAAAATGTTATATTCTTTGAAAGAAACGTTCAACTCGATTAAATGGTTTGTCTCCTTGGGAATGTGGAAGACTTTATTTGTTTTTGTGGAGTGACTTTTTAAATAACCTTCTATAATACGTCAAACAGATGTCCTGGCTACAGTTCACCTGATGGTTGTGGCTATTATTATTTTTGTGATCATTCCTATTTCCCATTCTCCTCCTGTTCTCCATCATCATCATCATCATCATCATCATCATCATCATCATTGAGTTTCAAAGGTGAGAGAGGACAAGGATCCAATACAGGGCAAGTTCAGAAAGGAAAGGTTTCCAAAGAATTCCCACAGCTTCAAATGCACAGAATGTTTTGTTGCCTTTCCAAGGTGGTTTGAATGCATTCCTTGTCACTGTACATAGTGGAAGCCCTTTTTATTTCAGGAAAGCAAGTGGCCGAAAAGGTAGTTCTTCTGATTTATTGGGACATTTCAATATTCCAATAATGAATGTGAATAATTCAATGTTGTTCTTTCCAAGGATATGACAACTAGCACCACAATGTTTTTACCTTTTTGGAGTACTAAAATCTGTTGTCAGAAATGTTGAAGCATTTGGGAGTACCACCTGTAGATTCAAACAAATTCAAGGTCAAGATATACCACAGAGAACTATGACTATATCATGGTAAAACTCTCTGGCATCCATAAATTATTGATGATGGTTAAATACAGTGGGTAAATAAAG
>JAOYMU010000274.1:57031412-57050918 GCA_025802295.1 Psammodynastes pulverulentus
ACCCTATATCTTGGCAGGAAAAGTAGGGGGTCGTCCTATACGCCCAGTCGTCTTATACGCCGGAAAATACGGTAGCTCAAATCTGCAAGGACAAAATCAGGAAAACTAAGGTTTAGAATAAACTAAAGTTTGCAACAAATGCCAAAAATAATAAAATGTCTTTCAAAATGTAAAATCAAGAAAAAGGTTAAGGAAACGATTGGTCAACTAATAGGAGAAATTGGCAAGGAGGTGAGGGGTGACAGGGACAAAATGTAATTCATTATTTGCATTTGACGTCAAACAAAAGGAAAAACCACAGCAATCTACCAAAAGCAGTACCGTAGAACATGGACTGGAATACAAATCAAAATAGGCAAGAAAACTGTAAGAGAACACCTATCTGCCCTAGATAAGTTCAATTTACCAGGACCAGGTGGGTTTGCATTCCAGGGTTCTAAGGAGCTAGCAGTCTTAGAACCACTGAACCAAATTTTTAAAAGCTATTGGATCATCTAAGGACTACCAGACAACTCTTCAAAAAGAGACCAAAAATGGATCCAGGAAACTACAAACCAATCAGTCTGGAAACCAACCTGGGAAGTCCTGGAAAAAATAATCAAGCAACAGATCTACGAACACCTAGAAATGAACAAAGCTATTACTATAAAAGCCAACATGAGTCTATTAAAAACAGATCGTGCCAAACAAACCTAATTGCATTCTTTGACAAAGTGACTAAATCAATTGATCAGGGAAATATTGTGGACATAGTTTACTTAGATTTCAGTAAGGTATTTCACAAAGTAGACCACAGTCTACTACTTGGTAAGATAGAAAAATGTGGTATAGACAGCATCACTACCAGATGGATTTGCAATTGGCTGAGCTGCTCAACATGTAGTCCTCAATGGAACCACTTCTACATGGAGGGAAACATGCCACGGGATGCCTCAAGGTTCTGTCATTGGCCCAGTATTCTTCAACATCTTAACAAATGAGTTAGATGAGGGGATAGAAGGGGAACTTATCAAATTTTCAGAGGACACCAGGCTAGGGGGACTAGCCAACACATTAGAAGATAGGCTGAAGATACAAAAGGATCTTGAAAAATTTGAACACTTGGCTTATCCAACAAAATGCAATTAAATGGTGAAAAAAGTAAGGTCTGAAGCAAGAAAAACGGAATGCATAGAATAGATGGTACCGGGCTCAACAGCAATAACTATGAAAGAAATCTAAGTGTCCTAGTGAGCAGCCACTCAAGTATGATCCACCAGTTTGATGCAGCTACGAAAAAAGCCAATGTAGTCTTAGTGTGCATCAACATAGGAATAGTATCATGTGAAGTGATAGTATCGCCTTACACCGCACTGGTAAGGCTACATTTGCAATACTATGTCCAGTTCTGGTCACCATGATACAAAAAGAATATTGTGTCTCTACAAAGAGTGCAGAGAAGAACAACGAAGGTATTTAGGAGTCTGGAGGCTAAACCGTTTGATAAGCCTTTGTGGAAACTAGATATGTCTAGTCTAGCAAAGAGAAGGACTAGGGGTGATATGATTTGATTTAATTTGATTTGATTTATTTTGATTTATAGCCCGCCCCCTCTCCCCAAGAGGACTCGGGGCGGGTAACAAACGAAACAAAGATAAAAACATATACAATATACATATACAATAAATATAATAAAAATGGAATATGATAGCAGTCTTCCAATACTTGAGGGGCTATCATAGAGAAGAGGGAGTTGATTTATTCTCCAAAGGACCTGAGAGCAGAACAAGAAGAAATGGATAGAAGATTATTAAAGAGAGATCCAACCTAGAATTAAGGAGAAATTTCCTGACAGCGAGAAGTTGAGGGTGCTCCATTACTGGAGGTTTTCAAGAAGAGATTGGATAACAATTTGTCTGGAATAGTATAGGGTCTCCTGCTTGATCAGGGTTTTGGACTAGAAGACCTCCAAGGTCACTTCAAACTTTGTTATTCTATGATTCTATGAAATGAGGACCCAAAATTCTTGGGGGCAATATGCTGACTCTGTAAACCACTTAGAGAGGGCTGTAAAGCACTATGAAGCAGTATATAAGTCTAAGTGTTATTGCTCTTACTATTCTATGATCCTTGATTGCTTCGTTGTTGATTCCCTGCTTTTCTGAGTATGCTGATAAGATTGTTTTCTCTCTTCATAATTTGACTAAAATCTGCCATTTCCTATCATTGTTAGGGGATTTGCTAGATACAATTGAACCAAATCCTACATATATTGAAATATAAAGCATAGTAGCAGTAGTACAGTGTCACACATTGAAAAGGAGTCAAAAAGTAGCATGTGCAAATGCTTATTTATTTACTTAGATATTTATATGCCCACCTACCTTATATATGAACTCAGGGCAACTAACAATACGTTGAACTTAAGGATGGGCACACAACATTAATTCTAGCTCACTAACAATTTGAATGGCTTGAAATAATTATGAGCTATTATGTTATATAATTTAAAAAATATTATGCATGTTCAAATACATATCTACATGCATACAAGATCTTATTAATGAAAGATGCGCAAAAATGTCCTGCCCACCCATGCCTTGGAGGCTGGTACTAGTATGCAATGGTATTTCCCCTTTGCTATCAGAATGACTGTATCCTTCAGCACAGATGGGGAAAGAAAATTGCTCAGATTTTGCAATAAAAACAAGGTTGGCTATGAGAGCACCTGCTTTTCACTGTGTAATAAAACAGGGGTCCCTTCATGTCTGCTCATCTGTTTACCCTTGCACAAATTATTTTTTGTACTCCATTGACAAAGATAAATGATGGGATTAATATATATTGAAGAAGTCTCTGTGAACAGTTTGCAAGCAGAGAAAAAGGATTGGCATTATTTCCCTCAGGTAACAAAGCACAGACCAACTGGATTAAGACTCATTTGCTATGGGGCTTAGATGTGATCAAGCACCATTAGCGGAACATCATTTAGGAAAATTGCTTTTTTAAAAAATGAAATTAGACTGACTTTCATTATCTTGCTTAGGCCACACAGGAAAAACTTCTTTTGCCCCCAGTGGGAGAATAAAGATCTGCTATAAAAAAATATACAAGTGTTGATGTTGATGATTTTTATCTCTATCTACAAATACATGTTTGATTACTATTCAGGCACCACTGAAGCAGTAAGTAGTTAGCAGACATTATTACTTAACCTTTTGTGAGATACACACAGGGGCCCATGGAGTAAGGCAAGTGGGGAGGGGGATGGTGATACATGCATGACATTATCACACAATCTGATCACTAAAATTATTATTCATAGTCACTTAGGACAGACCCACAAAAAGGTAATTATGACCAAGATTCGACTTTTCGACAGATGGGCCCCTTTCCCAGTGATCGCATTTTGAGAATTTAGCAACCAGCCTGCATTTATGGCCACTGGCAGCATCCCACAGTCATATGATCATATTTACTTCCAGTTAGAAACATTGTAGACAATGGACTTGCTTAATGACTCCGATATTCACTTAATGACTGTGGATTCATTTAACTGCCATCACAAAAAGTGTCATAAAATCAGGTCAGTCATGTGATGATCCATTTAATGACTGGCACAAGGTAAGATCATCATTCTTGGCTCAGTTGCAGTCATAAGTCAAGGACTGCCTATATAATGAGCTGGGAACAGCAGTCCTACAATACAGTTAGGTCTCAGTAGTGCAGATAATGAATCTTATAAAGTGATATTTGTATGGAAAATATGGTAAACTGGTTCTAGCTAGACAGAAATAGACAACGAACATGTTTAAACCATTTTCATGTGGGGCTATTGATCTGAGCTCCAAGCTTGGCAATTTGGTTGCAAATGTTTTGTCACCATTCGAGTATACATCATCAGTGCGCTTTGAATTTTGATCGTCCATCAGAGCACTGGCCTGTTTATGTGATGCAAATTAGTGTGGTTGCATAACCTAAAAAGGTATTTAAAGACTAGTGCTCTGACAGATGAGCACAATTCAAAGCGCACTGATGATGTCTCCTCGAATGATGATGAAATGTATGCAACCAAATTGTCAAGCTCGGAGCTCAGACTAACAGCCCAACTACCAACCCAAGTTAATTATATTCAAACACAATGTGTATGTCTTTATTAATGAAATATTACAGTAAACAATAAGAATATATTTATAATTTTATATTGTTAACAAAGTTACCGAGTAGTTTTAGAAAGCATATATAACTAAAAAAAAGTTTCATTCCTAAAGTTATCAAATAAAACTTTTATTATGGTCAAAGATCAGCATAAGGAAAGAGGGGCACAAAAATAAAAAATATAATAAAATAAAATTACATATAAACAACTAAAAATATAAAAGCACACATCTAAAAATTACTTATGATTTAAGCAATGAATTACTTAGGAAACATAAATGAATAGGCATAGAGAAATATAGCAAAATAAATCTATCATAATATAAACCATTCTATAGTGGCAAGCTAGGGGCCTATTTAAAATGGCTTGTGGAACAGCTCACTTTCTGAAACATTTTATAAGTGCAGGTGCACAGAACCTGGCAACATTGTATGTTGTAGCAGGATTTGTATCTGAGATTGAGAAGGAGGTATAGAATTGTTCTGTGAATCCTGGGTATTTATGCAATAATAGTGAAATGAGACTCGTATGAATGTCTCTGTAGTACATTTTCTGTTGTTTCTACATGACCAAAATCACAGCTCATTGTCTGTCTGGATAGGGGGGATCTTCCTGTAACTGGGCTTCAAGGACAGCTGAGGAGAGGGAATGACATGCCAGATTACAGGCCCTCCGGTGGTTAGGTATTCAAGATTAATTAAGCATGCCATTGGGGAGGCAGAATGCCTGTTGGATTGACTGGCAATAAAGGTTGGGGACTAGGTCTAATTGCCATCCTATGTCTGCTATACTCCTTCTAATAAATGTTTTGGCTTGATCATATCCCATGATGAGTAGAAGGCCTGGAGATAAGCCCGAGAATGAGATTTTAGTTGTCCCTGAAAATCATCCCCCAAGGTTAGCGGGACAAGTTCAAGGGGGGAAAAAAGGATAGTCTGAGCCAATAGTTATGGCCATTCACACCAAGCTTCCTCATCAGAATGGCACTAGTGACACATTTGGAACAATCTGAAAGAACAATTAAGGGACCACTACAGGGTCATAAAAAGGGAGTTTAGGCATTCCTAAAGGTAATTTTACAGGATTTTTAAATGAATCATGCCAACTAACACTTGCATTAAATATTGTTTTGATCTCTGGTTTTTTTTTACTCTCATAAACAAATGCAAAGCTTTTGTCTGAATGGCTGCTCTGCTAAAGGGAATGAGTTTTAGATTTCAATCTTCAATTTATACAGTTAAAAATGTTCCCTTTCTATCATTGCAACACTTGTGTTCCTTGTAAATGTTTGCAAACCACAGAAAGCTTATGCAAATTTGCCTTTTTCTTTTATTTCCCCTGCGTGTTTTCTAATATTGTGTATCAGAGTTTCAAGCTTTTTGACATCTCATCCTATTTTAGAGTTGCTATGGCCATGCTCATGTCGTCCAATCTCTTCAACTGAATTTTGGTTTGTATTCAGTGCAACTTGGTATCAATTTAGGAAATAAAGGAAAGGAGTCCCTGCAGATTTAGAATTCTTAATAAATTGAATATCACATTATTCAAATTTGTAGTCATCTCAGTTTAGTTATAGAAATCTTCAGGGCCTGGAGTAAAGATGGGTAAAGGAAAATATGGCAGGGATATATGAATTATACATGGTATGGAAACTGGATAGAGAAATTTTTTTTCTTCTGTCACAGTATTAAATTCATTAGAATTAAATGATAGAGTTTCTGGATCAGTCAAAGAAAGTCCTTTGTACAATACATAATTAAACTGAAATGTTATGCCATCTAATATGGTGAGGAACACTAATTTTGATAGTTGGAAAAGGAAAAGGACAAATTCATGATCAGTCTAGATCGGGGTGTCAAACTCAATTTCATTGAGGGCTGCATCAGGGTTGTGTTTGACCTTGGGTGGGGGGTGGGATGGGCGTAGCCAGGGGGCATGGCCAGCATGATTTACTTGTGTCAGGGGGTGCCTGTGATGGCACGAGCACTCTGCCAGTGAAAACAGGCTCCTGAGCTCCATTTTCAGCTGAAACAGCCTCCTGCCACCCTCTGCCAGTGAAAACGGAGCTCAGGAGGGCCACGCCCAGCCCTCGCAAGCTCCGTTTTTGCTGGCAGAGGCACTGCAGGCCAGTCCTTCACTGTTTCCAGGGCAGCCCCATGGGCCAGATCTAAGCATGCCACAGGATGGATCTAGCTCCCGGGCCTTGAGTTTGACACCCCTAGTGTAGATTATCAGAAGCTACTAGGCTTGGAGATTGCTAAATCCAGACTTATGACTGGCATACCCTTGGACACCAGCTGTTAGAATAACAGTGAAGGAGAACTAGCATTTCCCATTCCAAGTTTTGAGCTTCCTGACTGCTTCTGGTTAACTATTGAATGTCACAAAATGCTGGATAAGATTGATTCAGCAGGTATGTTCTCATTTTGTTGTAAATAAAAGATGGAAAACACAAATTGAAATATGAGTAGAAGATCTTATCTGGATTCCTCCCTTATTCAATTAAAATACAAGTAACTCTAATAAAAGAGTCATCTAGAAATAATATTGGTTTAACTTTAATTGTTTACTTTGAATTGTCTATGGCCAGTCAGTAAGTAGCTAGCACAAATTGTACATGGTATGTTTTGCACAGATGAAAAAGATACATTAATTTATCTTAATGCATGTTGCATTTCATCCTTTCCACCACCAGTTTACATTCATCTTCTTTCCAATTATCTGGAAAGTAAAATATCATAGGTATGATATACAGCATGTAATAAAACCCCCAATACTTCTGTGGTTTCATCCTCAGATAATGCTAATCAAGTGCTTCCTTGGTTTTATAATGAAGCATGACAAAAGTATCCTCATCATTTTATGAACATTTACAATTAAACATTAACATTTGCACCTAAAAGTGCTCTCTGCAAAGCTTTCTTTCCTCAGAAAAGGGAACTGAAACCAGATGGTGTGGCTCTGCTGCATAATATTTCAAGAGCTTTGCATCTGCTGCCAAGTCCCAATTATGTGTGGAATTCCAGTAGCTCTTGAGCAACAATTTATAGAAAAATACCACTTCCAACATTCTTTCTGCAGGCGTATTTCTGGATCCAAGCCATACAGGTGCACAAAATATCTTAGAGGAGTTTTTACTTTCTTGGATAATGTGGTTAACAGTACCCCCCTATCAAAAACCAAGAAAGATCAGGTTATGTATTATATATGTAATATATGTATTTATTGCATATGGATTATGTAATTTGTATTACTGCAAGATTTGTAAAATAGTATATAATAAAAGGAACAAACAGAAGGCTTATGGAACGCTTACATAAATCTTGAAATCAGGTGAGAGTGGACACAGATGAAAAATTACTTTGCAATGTGGATGATGGAAGGAGTGATTGCAATTTCTGTTTACACAGAATGCAAACAATTATGTGCTAAATTTATTCGCCCCAGAAAGGGAAATAATATTTCCACTCAAAAACAATATGTGCAGTGATTAACAAACACAATAGTACTATGCTAGTCACATAGTATAGTACTATGCTACTCATCTAATGAGAAGGAAGGACTCACTGGAGAAGAGCCTAGTGCTGGGGATGATTGAGGGCAATAGAAGAAGGGAAGGACAGAGAATGAAGTAGCTGGCTGGAGTCACTGAAGCAGTAGGCGTGGTCTCCAGAAGATGGTAGAGGACAGGAAGGCCTGAAGGAATGTTGTCCATGAGGTCGCGATGGGTCGGATATGACTTTGCAACTAACAACAACATGCTAGTCACATAGGGTATGAATGTCTCTCTAGAAATGGCATTCTTAATTTAATATTGGAAAGCATCACATTATGTCCATGTATTTTCTAATCCAAACTTTCAATCTTTTACCTTAGTTTCAGGCTAAGGTTGACTTGACTTTTATAAACTAGATGTGCCAACAATAGTTTTTTTATGTAATTTGGCAGTTGGATGGCTTTCTACCTGATAATGTTTGAATTTCTTCTCTTTTAAACTCCTTCGGTGGTGACACCCTATCCAATAACAGTATTTTACATATTACTATTTATTGTTCTCTTCCTGCTCTGCCAACAGTCCACAAAGGAAAAAGGAATTGCAGAGGTACCTATCATATGGAGTGCCACACCTGCTTTCTTCGTGTTGACTGTGTTTGTGCATTTTTGTGTGTATGGATACATATGTATATTTTTTTCTGTGTATCTATTATTTTGATACACAGTTGGAACTTTAGGCAAACTTGGTGACTATCAGGCACTGTGTGAAGACACAGCTAACCTTCTCTGGGACAATAGATGAGGGATTGTGCTAAGGAGATGTGCTCCTAAAATTTAAATAGTTGTAGTCTGTGAGAGTCAAAGATTTGTCAGAATAAAGGAGCTAAAGAAACAAACTGAGGAACTCCTTCTCTTCTGATTTAAAGTAAAAGTTCTAGGACAGTAGTTACAAATTTTATCTCCCCCCCCACACACACACACACACATACAAACACAGTCTCTCAGTCTCTCTCCTCAATAACCAAAGTAACTCTGGAGGCTTGTTAGTCTCCTTTGTGAATTCTGATATTTTGAAGGTACCACAGAGTTTAATTTTCTTTGATCATAATTATTACTTGTTATTATTATCCTGCAAACAGCCAGTGTTACCATCATGTCGGAAAGCAGCCACCATCATTCCAGTCCCAAAGAAAACAGCCAGAAATAGCCTGAAACCCATAGCACTGACGTCTGTAGTGATGAAGTGCTTCAAGAGACTGGTTCAATACCTCAGGTCATGCCTTCCATCAAACTTTGATCAATATCAGTTCGCCTATACAGGAAAAAGGTCAACAGGCGATGCCATTGCCACGGCCCTACATATTGTATTGAGACACCTGGAGAAACCTGGGAACTATGTCAGAATGCTCTTCATAGACTATAGCTTGGCCTTTAACACCATTTCACCAGGCATACTTATTAAAAAGTTGACTGACTTGAATTTCCCTCCCCTCACCTGCGATTGGATTAAAGACTTTTTGATGGACCATCCACAAACAGTGAAGGCTGGGTGCTTTACATCCTCCTCCCTGAAGCTCAGTACTGGGTCTCCTCAGGGCTGTGTGCTAAGTCCCTACCTGTACTCGCTGTACACACATGACTGCGTATCTTCTGATCCATCTAACATGATAATTAAGTTTGCAGATGATACCACCGTGCTGGGTTTTATTACAGGAGGGGATGAGTCAGCATACAGGAAAGAAGTCCAGAAGTTATCTACATGGTGCTCAGAAAACAACTTGCATCTAAACACCAGCAAGAGAAAGGAGATGGTATTGGACTTCCAGAAACAGAGAGAGGAACCTGCCCCACTCTACATCAAGGGGGGCTGTGCGGAGAGGGTCACCTTTTTCAAATTCCTGGGAGTGCACCTTAGCCAAGATCTTACCTGGAAAAAATAACACGTCTCAGGTGGTTAGGAAGGCCCAGCAGAGATTCCATTTCCTTAAGTTCTTGCAGAAAAATCAGGTGGAACAACGGCTGATGACTTCCTTCTACCAGTCCATGATAGAAAGCGCCCTCACATATTGTGTCACGGTATAGTACTCTGGCTTAACAGCCGCGGACAGGAAGGCACTATACAGGGTGATGAACACAGCACAGAAAATCATGGGCTGCCCCCTAACCCCATTGGATGAAATTGCCAGGTCCCACTTTCTCAGCAGAGTGAGGAAAATCCTAAGGGATGACTCACACCCTGGACAGCATCTCTTTATTCTCCTACCATAGGGCAGGAGATATAGAAGCATAGCCAGCAGGACAAATAGGATGAAGAATAGCTTTTATCCATGGGCCGTCAGACTACTAAATGCAACATAACACCACAATCAGGCTTAATGTGATAGATTTACAGTGCCAGTGTATATACTGGTGTAATATTATATATGGATGGGGAAATGTGTGCTAGTTTATTACTTATCTGGGGTTAGGGATTTCTTTTTATTTATTGATTTATTGAGATGCATTCCATGTTGTTGGGTGGACTGCACCAAGGGATGCTCATTTAATCTCATTGTACACATGTTGTGCATTGGCAATTAAGGTTTGAACCTGAACTATTATTATTGTTCCTATGCTCAGTTTACCACTGAGTAAGATGCTGAGAACTCCATTGCCTTCACAAGCCTTAAGGGAGAGGAGCCAGGCCAAAGTAGTTTCTTTCTCCAGAAACATGGGTGGTAGCAGCAGAAAGTACTACATAACCCATAACCAAAGCAGGAGAGAAGTTGGGCTTAAGAGTATGGGAGCAGGGTTACCATGTATCTTCTACCACCACAGTCATTGTGTACAGGATTTAGTTATCAGTCAACCAATCACATTTATTAACTGTAGAATCAACAACAGTCTTTCAGTGCTTTACTGTAATAAGAACTTCATACATAAGAATAATATAAAAATATAAAAATATAAGTTGTAATAAAATAAATCAAATTCATATTTAAAATAGACTACTCCAGCACCAACAGAGTCAACAATTTCCAATAGTTTCCAAACCAAATGACCGAATACATAAAAGATCCAAGAAAAAGCATGTAAAATTATACTTTAATTAGCAACCAAATTGATCAGAAAAGTCTTTGGACACCAAAAGAATATTGGTAACGAAGATAATGTATATTTGTCAAACAGGGAATTTAATGCATATATGTTATCACCCAAAGCCATCTTGGGCATTGTCAAAACAAGAGATTTAAAAGTTAATGTTAATGTAAGTATGACTCTGGAAAAGACAATGAACTTTCTATGGCATATATTTTCTCCAATGCAGATCAGGTTATTCTATGCAATTTCTATCTCAATATGATTGTTTATTGTGCTTTCAAGTCAGTGTTGACACGTGGAGTCTGCCTAGATAAATCTTGTTGGTTTTTTGGCAAGGCTTTCAGAAGTGGTTTGCCATTGCTCCTTGTTAAGGCTAACAGAGAGAGATTGACTGGCCCAAGTCACCCAACTGGCTTTGGACCTAAGGTGGGACTGGAACTCCCAGTCTCCCAAGTTTCTAGCCTGGTGCCTTAACCATTATACTACACTACCTCTCGTAATATGAAGAACTGCATAAATGAGAAATAGAATAGAATAGAATAGAATAGAATAGAATAGAATAGAATAGAATAGAATAGAATAGAATAGAATGGACCTTGGAGGTTTTCTAGTCCAACCTCCTGCTCAGGCAGGAAACCCTATAGCATTTCAGACAAATGATTGAGGAATCTCTTCTTTAAAAATTCCACTCTTGGAGCATCCACAACTTCTGGTGACAAGTTGTTCCACTGATTTAATTTTTCTCACTGTCAGGAAATTTCTCCTTAGTTCGCTTCTCTCCTTGATCGGTTTCCATCCATTGCTTCTTGTCTTGTCTTCTGGTGCTTTGGAAAATAGCTTGACTCCCTCTTCTTTGGGGCAGCCCCTCAAATTTTGGAAGACTGCTATCATGTCACCCTAGTCCTTCTTTTCACTAGACTAGACATATCCAATTCCAGCAACTGGTCTTTTTATGTTTTAGCCTCCAGTCCCCAATTTGGGCTTGGGACGCTGTTGTAAATAACATTAGGATGGCATCATTCCCACACATAAAAGTACAGATAGTCCTCAATTTAGAACCGTTCATTTAATGACCGTTTGTAGTTACAACAGCACTGTAAAAAGTGACTTCTGACTACTTTCACACTTATGACCATTGTAGCATCCCAGTGGTCACATGATCAGAATTTGGATGCTTGGCAATGACGTGTATTTATGAAGGTTGCAGGATCCCAGGGTCATGTGATAACCTTTTGTGACCTTCTGACAAGCAAAGTCAGCGGGGAGCCAGATTCACTCAAAATGGTGTTACTCATTTAACAACTGCAGTGTTTTATATGCCAACTGTGGCAAGAACAGGTGATAAAATGGGGCAAAACTCACGTAACAGCTTAGCAAAGCAAATTTGGGGTTCGATTGTGGTTATAAATCAAGGAGTGCCTATATGAATTTTAAAGTATAGAGAGCTGGAAGGAATTCAGTTTCTCTCTTATCTCAGTCCAGATCAGTCTACATGTCCTTTACTCTAATGCAATCATATAACAACAACCAAAAGCAAAACAGAAGAGTGGTTGTGTATTGATGTGTTTCCAGAGCCAAAGTCTGGTTGATATTGCTGGTGGATATCACCCTGGAGAACAGCGATCCATGAAAATTATATATACAAACCCTAATTACTTTATGATGGCTACTCATGCAATTTCAACCATTAACGAGACTTGAAAACTACTCCAGGGAGTTCTGTGCTCAAATAAAATTTTTATTGCAAACTGTAACTGAGCACAAAGTGGTTTTTGAAATACTCTGAATTTCTGGGCAGAGAGCTCGGGAGGTTGTTTTCTAAAAATTCACCACTCATTTTTCACTAATGGGATTCTTTCTTGGTGTTGATAGTAATTTATTTATTTTATTTATTATTAATTAAATTTATATACCGCCCTTTTCCAAACGGACTCAGGGCGGTGAACAATTAGTTAGTAAAATACAAAATATCGCACAAACGTTAAATTTTGTCACACTTGAAGGATTATAAAGCCAGTTATATTGGAAAGGATAGTTTTATGTCCTGAGCAGGACATTATGAACTAGATTGACAAAAAGGTCCAAAAACAAATCACCTCAGTGTAACTCCGAACTATTTATTGCATGAGTCTAACTAGTGGATAATAGTAGTCTAATATGTAATGAGAAAACACCTCAGGAAAAATGTATTCGACTATTCTAATTGAATGACCAACCAGGGACAAGTGCTGAATTGAATTCAAGAGAGAAAAAAACTGAACCAGAGCATGGGAGGGTGCCAATACAATACCAATCAGCAATTCCTTAAAACTACTTCCTTTCTTCCAATTACACAAGAAAAACTGTGCAAAACTGATCAAAGACTTTTGCAGAATAGCGGTGCTACCAGCAACCAAAGTTGGATTTATCACTGACACATCACTGATTTTTTACTTTTTAAAAGCATTTTTTCTATTCAAAATATGTCATCATTGCAAGTGTTGTGTAAGAAGAGTTATCCTATTGTGTTCATAAATTCTTCTCAGGAAATTCATAGCTGATGCAATTTGACCAGGATAGGATGTATGTTGAAAAAATAAAGACAAGTTCAAGCAATTAATTATAAACAGTAACTGAAGGTCAAGATAACTGGAATGTGATGAAATATAGCTTAAGTCTTTGTTTTTTATACTAACTGGCAAATAATTCAACAAGGCCATTCCTGACACCTGTTAGCTTCCTTTGGACTGAATTTGATGCAAAAAAACAATGCAGAATTCCTATAATAAATTAAGATGCTTTATTGCTAAGTATTAATTCTGTCTGTCTCCATTTTAAAATAAGCCAGCTTTCTCAGTATTACTTGATGGAGCCTCTCTGACAGAAGAGGCAGAAATAGCCAGCTGCAACAGGAAAGATGTGTTACAAATCACATTACACCAGATCTCAATCCATTACTATATCTTATTTCAAAGAAGTGTACTATATATCTAAGCATTCAGAGCCATTTACAGTTTGTGTAAAGACATAAAAAAATAAACAGTCTGAAAGTTTCACCTAACAGGGCCCATTTTGCTGAAGATATTGGAGGGAGGAGGCCTTGAATTTTCAACTCCATAAGAAACTCTCCTTTGGGCCAGCTCAGATACTGAAAAATGAGGTGTAAATTTAAAAACAGCAGAGATCCACAATTTACAAGTGGATGTCAGAGAAGTACCATCAAGCAGGATGTCTTGTCCAAAGGCTGCTTCCAGGGGTTAGTTTTTACTATGCAAATAAAATTAATTATGGTCTTTTAAAAAAAAAAAAAAAAGCTCAGGAAGTTGGACAAAGTGTTCAGAGCATTAGCTATGGAGCTGAGCACCACCAAATATCTCCCTCCCTCTGCAGAAAACTGCTTCAGTTACAGGGAAGTCAAAAATTATCATCCACCTAAACTACTCTATCCAAAGAGAAGATATGAATGCAGAGAGCAGTTCTGATGTGTCCTCCTGCTCATAGTTATGACAGTCTTTTAAATCTTCCTTAGATCAAGCTTGACTCTTGCTAATTTTATGACATGCCATGTTGTTTCCTTGGCAACAATACCAAAGTTGTTTCCACTGCTTTCTTCCCATAAGATAGATAAATATAAATGTAATTCCTTGATTTCTGGCTTGAAGGTTTCTTAGCAGCCTCCCATCCAAATACTAATCTGATCTGATCATGGGTTTTTTCCCCCCCAGATTAGATAAAGTCAGTTAAGTTCTGCTATCTGGACATCTTTTTATTTCACAAGTCTTGAGCATTTCCCAAGACAGAGTTCTACCACTGCAATGTTCAACTTGACTCCTGAAGAGGAAGGGCAGAAGGGGAGAGAATAGCTTTGCTTCTCCATTATGGGAAATCCCTTGTCAACCCACTTCTACAAAATGGGCACAGAGACAATAAGGGAAACTGGGCAGGTCACCAGTTTTCTTAAGCCCCCCCATCCCACCTCATTCCATCAAAGTGTCAACACCTGCAGCCAACTCAATCGGTGATCATGTTGGTTGGAAAACTGGGAGTCTTAAGGTCTGGGAAGGCTGTTTTAAGAGGTCAGCCAAGGCCAACATGTGGTTAAGAAAGGCTCCACTGCCATACACCAAGCCAGAGACAACACTTTTGTTTATATCTGGGCCAGTTCCAATCATATACAAAAAGCACTGCGTGTGACAGAGAGGGAGGGCAGACCAGTGGAAATAGTGAACCCCTTCCGGTGCTTGCCGCTTACCCTCGGGATCCAGTTCATGGGAGTAAGCACTGAGGGGCCAGGTGTTTTTCAGAGAGACAAAGTGTGTGTGTGGGGGGGGGGGGGCTTTCCGCTTGCCAATTTTGCCTCTCTTCCTGTTAACTGGATCAAGCATTAGGGGATTGGAACAACCTTGAAGAAGTATCATCAGTATTTAATTTCATTGTATGAGGTACAATGGACAATAAAGTGAACTAATGAGTCAACAGGCATTTGTGGGTTAGATGTGGCAAAGGGATGAGCCAGCTCAACAATTCTTCCTATGTACAGTATATTGATTGAAGCAAACCCAGTTTAAGAGAAAACACAGCCAGTTTACTGTTCCCACTGCCTTCTTTTTCCAAGAGATGGAAGTCACAGTTGCTTCAGTGCGAGTTTTACCTAGTCCACGTTCGGGAACACTGCCTTCCAAGTAGCAGACAAGCTGCTTCTAGTGCAAACAAGCCAGGCTGAGCTCAACCTGACATCATCCTTATTTTGCATTACGTACCCTTTGGTCAACCGAATAATATCACCTGGCTGGATGAGGCTGCCAAGCTCATCCCACACAGAGATGGTGATGCTTCCTGTCTTGTCAGCTACTTTGCACGCCCTGACTTCATGTCCATCTTTGGTTTTGGTAACACGCCCTGGCAGGAAACAGCAAAAGAGAGAGAGAGAGAGAGAGAGAGAGAGAGAGAAAGCAGATGAGACAGACTTAGAAAGAAATGACCCAATAAAGTAAATACAAGCCGTCACCATAATTTATTCTCCTGTAAATATAATTAGGAAGTTATTATGGAGTTTAAAACTTTGGAACTGATTGCAGAGAAATATTAAATACTTAAAAAAAATAGAAGATCACTAAAAATCTGGAATTTAAAAATACTTTTTTTTTAAGGGCGGAGCACACCACCCATGGGACTGCCAACCCTTTCCCTGAAGTGACCACGTGTCCCAAACTCAAACACACTCGCGCGCACACTCACACTTAGCTTCTGAGCTAGAAAGAGGGAGAGGGAAAGATAGGAAGGGGAGGCGGGGAGGGGAGATTGAGGGAATAAAACAATGAACGCGATGGTTCCAAGGGACCCCACTTACCTATCTCCAGTACAATAAAGACGACATTAACATTTTTCAGTCCGGGCTTTATATCTTTTATGAAGAGGTATGTTTCGTTTGCCATGCTCATGCTACTTGCTCAGGAGGAAGACACGGGCGTTGCGGGGACAGAATGAGCAGGACAAACCATCCCTTGCTAGCGGAGCACTGGGTACCAGAGGGCAGCCGGGGATCGGGATGGGAGTTTGACCAGCTTTTCCCAAATAAAAAAAAAGGCAATTATATGTACAGCTGGAGGTGGCAAGGGGAGAAGGCGCTTTTTTTTTAAGAGACAAGAAGGCACACACAGAGCAACCCTTTCCTATAGCTCAAAGTGGTTGAACTCGCAATCGGGGGAAAGGGGAACCCCTGATCGCAGATAAAATGTACAGCCGGGTTGGGGTTAGAAGCCTGAGCTCTGTGATTATACAGGCAACAGTTTGGCCGGCTTCAGCTGCGATTTCCGCCCCTGCCGGTGGAAGGGAAAAACCAGTCCAGCGTTCTTCTTCTCCCTGCTTCTTACAACGCGCTTAGCTCCACCGAAAAACGAGGGAGAAAAGAAAGCGGAGCGCTTTCTCTAGTTCCTTGTTATTTTACAACCACTGAAGTGCTTTGCTGCTCCTTGTTCACCCCCACCCTTAGTGAGCACAGCAACCCCAAGAAAGTAAGCGCAGTAACTTCGTTCCCGCCCGCGCCAGCTCCTTTCGCAAACGCTCCCCCTCTATGGAAGGCAAGCATGTGCCGCATCGCGCTTTTATAGCCGAGCGGACCGATCCATTTGCTCCTTGTGAGGGGAAAGGAGAAAAGAGTGTGAAGGAAAGGCGCAAGGAAAACAGAGAAGGGAGACCCCGACTTCCGGACAAACGGACAGCTACAGAGTGTTATCGACCTCGCCTTGTATGTTATCCGCGTTGTAACCAACCCGCGCTGGAGATATAAAAGAGCAGGACGGGGCCCCACCCAAGAGAAATGGTACCGTCCAGTGGACGCGGAATGGAACTGAATGTGACAAAGTGCCTCGTGAAAGGAGCCGATTGGTCGGAGGAGATTCTTTTGTCCTCTGACCTAGAATATTTACTCTGGCTCGTCGCCGTCCACACCTTCTTTTACTTCGGCTCCTTTCGAGGGGCAAGTCGTAGCTTTGCTTCACTCGAGGACAATGCTCTTCTCTCATCGGGAGCTTCCCGGAATGGCGGTCTCAGACTTTTCACAATGCCGCTGATTCCTTCACTGACTTCTGCCTTTTCGAAAAGGAGGGTGCCTGTACGCGCCAAGATTACCCATCCTACCCCCGCTTGTCGTGTACAGTAAAACGTATCCCCCCCCCCAAAGTTTAGATAATGTTTGAAACGGAGCAGACTAAACCTCAAAATCCCATTTGTCCCGGGTCTAGGAAAGCTTGAACGCTGGAGAGAATAATCGAGAATCTTAAAAGGGACTGTAATTGGCCGTGGTGTCTTGCCGCTTGAAAACCACTTCTTTTTCAAGCGGAAAAAGAATATTTGAAAGCCAACCCACGCGTTACTTTCAAGATCAGTGATCCCCGACTTGATTTGATGGGCTTATTTCTCAGTCACTGTGGGTAAATAGTGTAATTTAGACCAGCGGATCCTTACTTGAAAAAAGGCATATGTGGTGTACAATCGAGCATGTAATTATTCAATTTATTAAGTGCCTCATAAAAAACGTTTCTCCAGGCTTAACACCTGGAGAAATTACAGTTGTGAATATCAAGAGCTTATTGAATGTGTAACTTATAAAAGATTTAAGGATAGTTAAAAGTGAAGTATATCCTATAATTTCATAGAATTTATCTGAAACCAAACAATGCTGTGTTCTTGCACAGCAAGATTTTTTCCCCCCTCATTGCTTCTCTTTACCTGCATGCAATCTTGAGCATGTATAAAAATGCTTGGATACCAGCAAAAATGTCAGAAAAACCTTACATAGTTCACTTAGAAGACATTGCTCTATGTAGACACCACTTCCCTGATAAGCCCAATTGGACTCTGTAATTTTTTCTACAGAACTGATCAGAGGTGGTATTCAGCAGGTTCTGACCAGTTCTGGAGAACGGGTAGCGGAGTAGTTGGGAGAACCAGCAAATACCATCTCTGACTGGCCCCGCCCCCATCTATTCTCTGCCTCCCAGTCCCAGCTGATCAACTGGGTCTCCTTTTGTTGCCCTGCACAGGAGAACAGAGCTGGAAAGTAGGTTAGTGGGGTGGGAATGGAGATTTTGCAGTATCCTTCCCCTGCCATGCCCATCAAGCCACGCCCACAGAACTGGTAATAAAAAAAATTGAATCCCATCACTGGAACTGATATAATAGAGAATTCCAGAGTTAATCCTGCCAGAACAAACATTTTTGATCACCTATTTTGATAATAGATCATACAATTTGGGATAAGTTTTCAAGAGGTACAGCAAGCAACAGGAATGAAGCTTGAATTGATACCATAGAAATATGGCCACCTTTATTTTGCATGATTTTATTTTGCCTCAGCAGGATGAATTGCATCCAAGAATACTGTAAAAAAATCTCTACCTAATCTAGGATTGCCACACCCCAAAAGGACAGCTTTGAGTGATAAAGAAGCAGGTACTCCCTTCAGCAGGTATTTGCTTTTGGATCAAGGGCAAAAAGCAGAAAATTCCTTCATTTGTTCTGTCTGAGGAGACTCAGTGGTCAGCTCAGATACTGGCCTAGACTAGATTACAGATAGTTCTCAGTTTATGACTGCAATTGAGTCTAAAATTTTCATTGGTAAGCAAGACAGTTGTTAAATGAATTTTGTCCCAATTTACCATTTTCTTGCCACAGTTGTTAAATGAATCACTGCAGCTGTAAAATTAGTAACACAGTTGTTAAGTGAATCTGGCTTCCACATCGACTTTGCTTGTCAGAATGTAGCATAAAATTATCACATAATCCCAGGACATAGCAACCATCATGAATAGGAGTCAGTTGCCAGCATCTGAATTTTAATCCTGATCGTGGGGATGCTGCAACAGTCATAATTGTGAAAAACAGTTGTAAGTCTCTTCAGTGCCATGGTGACTAAATGAACTGTTGTAAGTCAAGGACTACCTGTACAATGTCACATGATACAAATTGGCATCAAAACTATCATACTTTTTGGAGTATAAGATGCACTTTTTCCACCCACAAACGTGGGTGAAAATTTGGGTGCGTCTTATACACCGAATGTTTCAGAAGCCCCGCCCACCAATAATTTACATCTTTGCAGCAAGCAGCAAAAAGCCTGTTGCGGCTTCAGCACAGCCCAATTAGCATAAGCAGCTGATGGTCCTTTGGATCGGGCTCCGACCGTCAGCTGTTTCAGAGTGCAGGGATTGCCAATAGGCTACAGCAATCCCTGCAAGCCTGAAACGGGCGGAGCCACGTGCTAATTAGGCTGTGCTGGGAAAGTGAAACTGAAAGTCTGTTTCTGCTTGCTG
>JAOYMU010000274.1:57166866-57182732 GCA_025802295.1 Psammodynastes pulverulentus
AGCCTTCCATCCTTCAGAGGTGGGCAAAATGAGGACTCAATGGGGGGGGGGGCAATATGCTGATTCTGAGGGCTATAAAGCACTATAAAGCAGTATATAAGTCTACGTGCTATTAATTAATAGTAATCTCAAACTGCACAAATGCAGTGGCAATGCAAATGAAGTTTTGGCACTTTAAGGCAGATACTGGTTGCAGAGAGAGATGAGAAGAGAATGATGGACAGATCTCAATACATGTAAAAAAAATGACACGATAAAATGCATTTGTGACTTGGTGCAAATATACATTAATCCTATAAGCATAGTTTAATAATGGAAGATCCCAATGTATCTGTGCAAACAAAACACTATGGGATCTCTATTGATCAGATTGCATCCAGACTTGACTAAGCATCAGAATATAAGTACCTTAGTTGATTATAACATTTACTATATATAGGGAATTCTCTGGTGGGGAGCATATAGTAGAAGATCTAAAATTATATGCAATCTAAGAGGCAATGGAGACAGAATATCTTTTGCCTGCAATTTGAAGAGTTCTATCAATTATATATTTTTACCAAAATTGGGACATATACTTGGCAATTGAGGTAAAGATATCTATTCTAGTATACCATATTGCCAACAGAAGAACTAAGGAATTAACCATGAAGAAGAACCTAAAGTGCTATGATAAGCAAAGCAATTGCCTGAGTGTTCTATCTCTGCTGCACTCTTTATTTAGCATGCCACTACCTGGGAGGAAGAGCAGAGAAGGAGGAATTATTAGTAAACCTTCTTGGTAATAGTACTTTTATTTTATTTAGAATTTCTTTCCCATTCTTTTCATTTTTTAATGTAATTACTAATTGTTGATTACAAAGTTTTCTGAGTTATGCTCTGGTAGGAAAAGGATAAGTGGCCCAGAGATCTTAGCAGTGTGTTACTTGAAGCTCCACAACACCAATCGGGTAAGCACATTAGATTTTTAAACTTGGAAGCTACTGCTTGATAATGTCAGAATAAGGGGGGAAGCCCTTATACCAGGGCTGTCAAACTTCTGGCCCATGGGCCAGATGCCTCACGCCCAGTTTAGAGAAAGGGGGGGGGGGGAAGGACTAATATGGCACGTGACGCAGCCATGACGACATGAGTTTGATACCCTGCCCTATACTAACAACACAGAACAAAAGACATCAGAGTCCACAAGGGTGTTTAAAATGGATGAAACCAGCATTCAAAGGATTTTTTAAAAATGGGTTAGAATGAAGTCCACCTTGGTGGAATTTGGAAAGAATATTGTGATAGTTCTGATGCTGATGTACATTGCAAGTGAGTAAATAAAGAACTGCAGGGCAATATGACCATGTCAATGCAGCAAGGCCTACAATTTGTTAAAAATCACTACTGAGGAAAGGGTCCAGGAATAGAAATTAATTTGGATTAATTATATATAAGTAAGAGAATTTGTACCTGTAAGGTATACTTTCTGCACTCCTTTTCCCAAAATTCTTTTCTGCATGTTTTTTTGCTGGTCAAATATGTATATTTTTCTGTTACCAGTTTGAATCCACTCATAGTTTATTTAGCTTCTTTCACAATTTCAATCTAGTTATTCCAGTTATTTATTAACCCAGTTAGCCAATGGCTCACCTTATGTCAGGTTACATTTTCATTTAGGTGTTTGTCTTTATGTGGATAATATTTTAAAAACAGACTACCACCAATAATGATTTTAACAGGTGGCCTTTATTTATAAGAGGTATATCTCTGAATACTAAATGTTAGGTTCATGGATATTATTTTAAAACAGATTGTTATGCTGATATTTCACAGATGTCCTTATTCATTAGCAGTAGCCCTCTAAATACTAAAGTCAGAGATATCCCACTAATGAGGCTATTGCGGAGTTGCTTTAATTGTATGCTTCCTAGAAGCATTTGATGATCACATTAAAGCAGAATTTGGTCGGAATACAGTTCTGTTCTGATTAATATTTTTCAGGTAAGCTCAGAAATAATCAGGAATCAGCTGAAGCTCACTGGAACTTTAGCCAGCACTTTTTAATTCAAAGTAAAATGGTAGAATGCTCCTTATTTCCTATCCCCTGCCTGTATGAAATTAAAGAGACAAGAGTGAGCCTGTCAGTGCTTGGAATAAGGAACTCCTTAGACTCAACTAGTTCCTCCTTGGACTCAATAGAGATCTATTATCAGAATCAGATCCTATTTGGCAAGTATTGGAATCCCTGGATCACTTTAAATACTTGCATGCAATACTGCCACACACATATGGAGAATAGTGGGATATAATTTTAACCCATTAACCAATTAAAAATTTACACTGTGACATAATCTCATTTTTAAAAGTGCATCTAAATTGGTTTTGGGGTCATTTGGGGCTCTGTCAATGTTATTAATTGGGATTGACTCAGTTCTGAGGGAGCTGCTTGCAGAATTAACTATTATTTATTTGTCTATCAAATTTCTACACAGCCTATTTCACCTAAGTGACTCCAACATGATTTACTTCAGAGGATTTTTTTGAAAATGCGGTCAACCAGCAGTTTTTTACTGCAGTGGTTCTTAAACTGTTGGCCCAATTACCCTTTTTCCTAGTCTTAAATACAGGTAGTCCTGGCTTACCAGTTACTTACAACCTTTTGAAATTATGATGGCCATTGTACCTGGCCATTGTAAATAGATGTGCCACCTTCCCCCTGCAGTCATGTGACTACATGTTGGGCAGGTTAGACTTTGCTAATTTCCAGCCAAAAAAAAATTGCAAAAAAAAAAACCACCAGGAAATTACTTCCAATCATGTGGGTACCTCAACTTAGGACCACAACAACTTACAACTGTACTTCCAGGCTCAATTATAGTTATAAATCAGAAGAACTTACAAGGACTACTTGTAATGTCATTACCCAATCCTCCCACTCCCCCCCAAGCCCCCCCAGGCTTTGTTATTTATACAAGCATCTTAACAGAGCAGTCCCAAATCTTGGATTCACAAACAAGAAATTACAAATTGCTCTGTTATCCCTAAGATATGCTCAAATTGCCCTCTTAGGGGTAAATTACCTGTTTAAGAAGCACCGTGTTATTAGGTGTATTGGGTCCAGGTGTGATTACTGCTTCTGAAGTTTCACAGTGGTCAGAGTTTTGGGAAGAATTATCTGTGGTTCCTAAAACAATCTTACCAAGTTCAAGGAAGATGATCTTGATAAGTTATTTCTGTGGCCTTGAATAATATATTATCTCCAGTCTTGTAGACCAATAGAAATTTGAATTAATCTTTCCTTCAATCTTAACATTTTACTAATAAAACAAAAAATGTGTTCCATGTATACTGAATGCCTTCGAGGACATTCAAGAAATAACTACCGGTAGTTACAATCACCTTACTGTTGAATATGTAATTTAGTAGTTGGAATATTAACTGATATGGTTTGAGGTTGTCCTATTATTGTTTCATTTTAAACACGCATCAACAGGATTGTTAGCATGACTTTGGGTCAAGCAGTGTATGTTAAGGATTCATGTTCCTTTTCTCTATATTCCCAGTATCAAGAATTATAGATTCTTCAGGCACAGAAGTTCACTAAAAAATTATACAGCACTGGAAAGAGAAATCTATATGTGATATGTAGCAATGGATTATCAGAATGATAACATGTGAATTAATATTTTCAACTAGGTTTTCAGCAAGGTTTTTAAATGCCATAACACTTTTATAGTTGTTCTATTTATAATCTCCAGTCCCTCTTTTTCTTTTTAAAATTGCTGGGTTTTTTTTAATTGCTAAACTTATCTGTTCTGATATGTGTTGCTCCTTTCATACAGTTATATGTATTGAATTTTTTTTTAGTTTGGTATTATCTAATAACATTTTTTAAAGAGTGGACCACGTTAGAATATATCTAGAAGGTGTTAGTAGCATTCAAATGCATGAGGCACTACTTGCAGTCTCAAGTAACAAAGCATGGACAAGAGACTGGTTTTCTTATTCTTCCTATCTGTAACAAGAGGTCATAAAGATCCAACATATAACATGCTATGTGAAAGATTAACAGTTCCACTCAATCTAATTTGACAGATAAATTAAATTAAATCACTGTCATGCATTAAAACACTTGAGGCTGAGTCTCCTGAGAACAGTTAAAAAGAAATCAGAGAGGGGTAGGAGTAAATAGACACTATGTAACTGAATTAGCTGTATTGAATATTCTAGATTCTGGTAACTGCGGGAGGTGCTCTCCTACAGTAGCATGTGACAAGTGCCTTGAATCCTACACACAGCAGAACCAGTGTTCTAGATGTATTGTGCTATAAACTAACCTGAAATAAAAGGAGTGCTGCATAAAAATTGGCTTTTGCAGACATTCCTGGTCTGATTCTGGCACCTTCAGGTAGGCAATGGGGTAAAAACAGGCCCAAAGCCTAGAGAGTTGTTGGCTGTTAGTGCCATGTTGTTGTTTTAATAAATTGACTACTTCTTTTAAGACATAATTATTTTTAATTCAAGAGTCTTCATAAATCATGGGTGGCAGATACTATCTTCCAGGAAGTGTTCCTTCGAAAACTGCCGCTCTTCTAGCATGTGCATCAGAATCTGGGGAGTAGAACAAACTATAAATAAATAATTAAATAGATGCATATGCCTTCTCTATAAACAGGATACTCTCTGGGTTCAGAATTAATATTTTACTTTTGTGTAAATTCAGTCCACTATTGTTTGTAAAGCTTTCTTGCAATTATATTTAATTTGTGCCCATCATTTTTCTTCTTTCTCCATCATTCCCCATGTCCTTTCTCTTTGTCAAAGTTTAGGCATTGAGAAATATATGGGTTTACATCAGGGACTTGGACTGTTTATCTGTACTTTTAAGTCTTCATATTATAAAAAAAAAGGTGATGAAGCAATGTTTCTATGTGGGCTACATTTTACAATAAGCTTAAAGACTGAATTAATCCTATATGGAAATTAAATGGATATTCCATGGATCCAAAACTGTTTGTCTAAATCTTAAAGAGCTTACTATTACAGATGCAGTCATTAAATAGGAAGGATTCAATAACAAATTATTTCAACATGAAATAATATTTTAGGGAAGTTATCACAATCAATACACAAGAAATTCTTGAAGATCCCAAGAGCATTCCCCTAAAAAGGACCCTCTGAAATCAATAGAATGGATATTCTATTATTCCCCTATCCATATCTGGCCAGAAGTCCAAGCCTAGGAAATTCAATGGGGATTGTCCCTATATAAGTCCTGTAATTATGTATCTTAATTCCTCGCTGTTCAAGAAACAAGCACGATCCAAAGTTAAACAACCTCATGGAGGCTGGAGGAAGTAGGCAATACACTAGTAAAATCTTTACCAAATCATCCTTACATATTGTTGGAATTCTTAAAGGGAAATCATTTTGAGCAATGCTTACACAGACACAGACACATCATTCAAAATCACAATTAGAGTGAATTCCAATCACTAAATTGTTGTTGTATGATTTATTGGAAAGCAATTTTTTACTGGCTATCTTAAATTTTAGTTATCTGTTTTAGAACACTGATGCATGCTGAGACAATAGTTGATCTCATAATTCTTACTATAGAGGCTCATAAAAAATAACAGACCATTTTTGTATTCCAAACTTTAGAACATCTACCACTAAGCCAATATTGTCTTAACAAGTAACTTTTCAACCAAAACAAGCTTTAGAGGGAAGTCTGATCCAAAATAGTGCAACTTAATACTAAATGGGAACTAGCAAAAAATGAAAATGATGACAATGTCAATGTTTATTCAAAAATAAAACATATTTTCAATTTTTCTACATTGTGTTAACAGCCACAGCAAATAAATTCAACAATAATAAAAGAATGCTTGCTACCTGCATCTGATCTTGGAATCCACTTTATCAGATTGGATATTTGACCAAATAAACTGGTTTCCTGCCTCCAGCTTAGGCAATGATATATTACTCCTTTAAGATGCTAGGAGTTTTTTTTCTACCTTTTGGTAATCTCTTCAAATTTTATCACAGGAAAGTCACAGGAAAAAAAAATCCCTGGCCTATTGATATGTAAGTGAAAGAGTTAAGTAATGTCCACAGTTTCACTTAGTTAAATTAAGAGACTTCAGTGTGCCTTATTTGAAACATGCAATTTTCTTTCTTTTTTCTGGATTATTTAAGTACAACATTTCTTCTGATTGTGCCTGCTTTGTAAAACTGTCTTTTCAAAATCCTACAAGCAAAACTTCAATAATACATTTCAACTGGAGCTCCATAAGCTGATACCTCTAAATCATTCTTGCCTTTGTTTTCAATTGGATTTGCATTTTTTCTGAAATAGTTAACATTCAATTTCATGCTTGGTTTCTACAGTAAACATTGAGGCTTTTTGTCATTGCCTCACTGCATTCCCTGTCTTGAACCAATAACAAATAGGTTTTTCTGAGAAGTTGTACCAGGTGTCTCAGACAGTACTATTGATAAACTGCTCCTGGAAATAGTTTTGGAAATTAAAATAAAATTCCTCTGAATCAAGATTTGTCTTTCTTTCAAGTCCCTCAAAGCAGTGGTCTTTAGGCTGAAGCTGGCTCACACACATTCTAAAGCTCAGCCTGACTTGAGCTAGTTGGGACAAGTTAGTCTTCTAAATGTCTGCTTTTTGACAACAGGCAGGTCTTCAGATTAGTGGGAAATAGCTGGGCGAATGCTCAAACCAAGTGACATATGCAGTCAACTATATAAAAGTGCCCAAATAGTCCCTTAATATCATCTCAACTAACCAGCCAATTCTGGAGTCCTCCACCAACAGTAGCCCTTTTCCCCAACCCTCACCCAGCAAGGCTTTTGGAGGAATGGCACTTGGAGCCAACTTCTCTGAACAGCATCAAGGTACTGGGGAGGAGGTACTGGCATCAAGGTACTGGGGAGCAGCTCAGCCTGACTACCAACTTTCCCCTATCGACAATGCATGAAGGAGGGTCTTGAAAGGGGAGAGAATGAGCCTGGTTGTCAAAATTGGCTTCTGTTGAATTTGTCCTTTTGGAGAGGTATGACTTCTGAGTGTCCAGAACAGGGTTGTCAAACTTGTATGGTCACAGCATTGTCACATGACATATCAAATTTTCACCCCCTTTGCTAAACTGGGTATAGGCTTGGCCAGCGTGTGATGAATCTGGCCCATGGGCCGTGAGTTTGACAGGCATGGAGGTCAGAGTTTGAGTTCTCAGTAAGGACAGCTACTCTCAGTTGGGCCTCCCTTTATGATTATCAGGAGTTCCATGTATATAATTTGCTTCAAAACTCTTACATTTGTGGCCTTCCTTCGCATCAAATCATACCCAGATGGAGACTTGGAATCAAGCCTAAGCCTTTTAGTTCCATCATCTGGGAAATAGGGCAGTTTTCTTGCTCATCACTCCTGCAAACACAAAACGCTCCTCTTAGGAGTTCACTGTAATGCGTTTATTTAGAAGGCATCTTAAAATAGTTAATTATTTGAGCAAGAGATTCTTGGCAAAGTCTTAAGCCTGTTCCTTGGCATCAGAATCTTGTCTGAAACTCTGGAAAACCTGCAGATATATGGAAGCTCACTGAGCTATCTGGGCTACTGCTTTATCTAATGCAATCTTGTCTCACTCTCTGACTGGGTACACATATCACCTTAACCCATCCTCTAATTTATGTGTCAGATGAATCTAATTACTATGACTTATTCAGCAAACTAAAATATTCCTCTATGGCTTCATGAAATATGTAAATCAATCCAGTGACAGAATCTAGACTGAATTTTTTATTCATTTAAATCAGTGTGACTGAATTCCATAATCTACATCTTTGTTAGTAGTCTTCCAATCAAAGCTTGTGATACAACAGAAATTAAACAATATGGCTTTTCTACTCTGAATGGAACTTATCACTACTGCAAAAAGATGAGCACAAATCATTCATCTTCTCTTACTTTCCTGTTTTCTTTCCAAATTTTGGCTTCACTTTTGCTCCTCAGGAGTCCAGGCAAGACTTAAGGCTAAGAAATTCCTTCCAATAGTGAATCAAAGGTTTCTGATAATTGTTTAATTCTGCAAAATCACGACTCATCAAAAGCTCTGACCCCAAAAAAACATTTGGTCTCTATCATCTGCCCCTCTCCAAGGTGCAGTAGGAACACAATCAACCTTTCCTATCAACAGAAGGGAAGCCTGAAGTACTGAAATCTATTTGCACTTTAGTTCAGCAGGCCAAAATTTCCTAGGATGACATAGGCATTTCGGTTGTCTAAATCTAGCCACTCTGCATTTGGCAGGACTTCAGTAGGGACACATGGGTCTGCTAAGATTGGGGGAGGGGTATTACAAAATTTGTGCAGGAAGATCTTTAAAAAAAATTAACATAGGAAGACATTTTAAAAAGAATTTTATCTTTTTAATTTTATCTTTTTACCTGTTCAAAAATTCTCAGTTCAAAGTGCCATTGTTTCTAATAACCAAGTCTAAACTGATGAGGTTGCATAATTAATTATGAGTACAAAATCATCTTAACTAAAGTTTGTGTAGTTTGCAAATGCTTCTAAAGATACAGCCAATTTGGTCCAATGGATTAAGGCTCCAGGCTAGAAAGTGGAAGACCGTGGGCTCAAGTTCCACTTTAGCCATGGAAATCTACTGAGTGATCTTTGGCCAGTCCAATTTACCTCATAGGATTGTTGTGGGGAACATAGTTTGTTGGGTAGTTTGCTGCCTTAAATTATTTGTATTAGCTTTAATATTAAAACGCAGGGCGGCACGGGCAGAAATGAACTTTTGTGATTTAGGCTGGCAAAATTGGGACATGCCTAAATCCCTGGGATTGCAGCTCAGCTCTGCAGAACTTCGCCGGCTTCTCTGAAATCGCCGTAAACGCGACTGCACAGGCCCGCAGGCGCCTGCACCCGCTCAGCGCTTGTTTTGCAAAATGGCCAACTTGCAGAAGTCAGCTCCAAGCCTCCTGACCTTAACACCTCGTTCAGGGACAGCCACCCGCCAGGGCTCCGGGCCCGCCCGCCTCGGCCCTTGCCGTTTCCCTCTGTCGCCTGTGCCCAGAATTCTCCCCGAGACGCTGCTGAAGGAGCGACGTCCGAAATTAGCGAGCTGCTCGCTCGCTCGCTCGCTGCAAGTGGCTCCGTGGGGCGGAAGGGAGCGAAGGCAACTCCTCGGCCTTGTTTACCAAGTATCTAAAAGGAATCTAAAAGGCGCCCTCTCCACCATCAACGAAGTCTCAGGTTACCGAGTTGAGTTCCCTAAATGATCTGGCAGCAGATAACTTCCGTTAAAGGCACCTGAGATAAACAGCTTCCAGCGGCTTGGCGTCTTATCCTTAAACTTTGGAGATTTCATTGGCTGTTCCACAGTGAAAGTTACAGGGAGGGGAGCCTTTCGCGGCCTGGCGAGGGAAAACTTGCCAAGGACCCCAAAAAGCGGCGCTCCGCGATCCTTCCCAGGCAGGTTGACTTAATGGCACCTGCTCCAAGGTAAGAATAGGACTGCAGCCTCCATGAACGCCTCCAATTTAAAAAAAAAAAAGGAAGAATTCAGTCTGCTCTCCTAATGAACCCACATCTTGTTTACTTCGGATTAGGGTCACAAACACGGTTGGAGATATCTAGTTCTTTCTCTCCCTAGATATTTCACTCTCTAAATGATTACCACAACCCAAATGCTACCATCAGTGACCTCTGTAGAACTAACACCAGGAATTATGTCCAAGAAGTTGAATTCAAACCTGACTTATGGCTTGTCCAAAGGCAACATTGCAAGTTAGAGAGATACTGCAATGAGACTTTATTTTACTTTATAGAAATAAATGTATTATATAACTCATCATCCTTAAATTCTTGGAACCTAGATCCCTTTGTCTATTTAGTGGAAGAGGGTTTTTTGTAATATCTGATGCTAGACATTAGAAAACTGCAAATTGTTTATTTTGAAGGCCAAACATTGCAAAGAAGTATGGTATAATATACTTCATATTAGGCCCCATATTATATAAACTTTGGATTTATATTTACCAACTGAGCAGTCTTTTGAATGTTCCTATGAATAAAGAAGTAGGATGAAATTTCTCCTGGGATGGAGAATCCAGATTTGTTGGAGAAAGATCAATGGAAATTGGTGTGTGTGTGTGTGTATGAAGTATTCAGAGCTCCCATTAACTCCTTGGCTTTGACATACCAGACTTGTATCACACAATTTGGCAAGCTGCTTACATAAAAGAAAAAGATGCTTCTAAAAACAAGAATAATGTCAAAAACATTTTCAATAAAATGCTATTTTCCAGTTACCTGAACCTCTTGCCACCCTGCCTTCATCTTAACTGTTTTTAAACCTGACTTCTTTATTGACTGCAGGCCCATTTGCTCAGCAGAAGGCCCTGCAGACTTCTGATTGGACACACTGTGAAGTGACCAGCCTTTTAAAGGACCAGGGACACCCCACAATTTCTAGCAGTTGGTATTTTCCCATCCAGGTTGGAAATATCTGGAAGAAAAACCTGGAAACAGCAAGCCATACACTTGAGGAAATAAAGAGGATTTTAAAAGATTCAAAAGCAGAAATGTTATGTTTTTAATGGTCCCAATAACTGGAAATATAATTATGGTAGTAATAATACTAGACATTCAATTACAAAGGTATTTTTAAAGCCTGTGGACCTTATTTAATTGGCAGTCATATAAGTTTCATTAGGAATGTCCCATTTAATTCAGGCATTTTTCTGACTAAATTTTACACCTATATAATTATTAATGTAATTTGCATTCATGCATTTCTTGCATATTATTCGTTAGACTTAAATGCTGGTATATTCTTCCTGCTCCTACACTCAGATTAGTCCCACGTGCCATTTTAGGATGATATCATATCTAATAAAAAAAGCTCTGGTTCCATGAAAGTTCATCTTATTGTTATGTTAGCCTTTAAGGTGCCACAGAGGTTTTTTGCTGTGTCAATTTGGCTGCAGTGCCACTATAATCTAGATTTCACTGTTGTTCAGGCTTTAAGTAATCCTGTTAAACACCGTAGAGCCATTGGTGATTGTTTTGTTGGCTTCTGAAACAAACCTTCTGGGTTCTTAAATTTATGTCAGACCTCCATTTGTGGTTGGCATCTCTTTCCATATCAATCTAGGATTATAGAAAAAGTAAGTTAAAGATTTTTCAGGGAAAAGAAATTCCAAGGATATTTATTCAAAAACAAGTCCCACCGAGATTAGTAAAATTTAATCCCAGATAAATGGATTTTGGATTGCTGCCAATATTCTGAATATGCAGGAAATATGTTAGGAAATAAATTAAGGAAAAGAACATATGATGGATGTATTATATTTTACAGATAAAGAAACTGATGGACTTGATTTAAACTTAAAATATTACTTAGAAATTATTAATGATTTTGTGGTATATTCTTTCAAATTAATTCAGGTAATATAGCTCAGAAGTTTATAGTTGCAGTACAAATGGACAGCAAGGTAAGAGGAGATCCCATAAAACTGAACCCAGAATCCTTGTGATGAGCCAGTTTACCCATTGTGAAGTAAGAATGTTAAAAGAGCAAGACTTATAATTTACAAGTATGGAAAGCAATCTAAATGAACTTCTGAGTAAATATGTTGCCTGCTACTCTTACCATAATCCAAAAACCCGATTTGGAAGGGTCATATAAACATTTAATTTCAAATAGGCCTGGGATTCCCACCACTAATTCTTTAGCTGAACTCTGCAACTGTTCCTTTAACAATAGCATGATCTGCCACAATGAGAGAGATTAATAGCTTGCTCTAGATCAAGTTGTTGCTAGAGGTATATCTCTAGTGGTTGAAGAACTGGCAATCAATTAAAGGAAAGATTCAGGGCTGGAGAGAAAAGGAGGTGAAGAATAAGGCCTCACAGAAGAGAGAACTGTGATTACTTCTTATAAAATGGAGTGCTCTCTGTTAGTTTAGAACTGATATATGGCCTTTTTTCTGTGAGAGAACAATTTTTCCCATTTAAACATTAACCTATCAAATGATTTAGAAAATAGAATGATGTCAATACCCAAATGTAATCATGTAATTCAAAAGCACACAACTCCAACCCACACTCTTTCCCCAACTAAGAGTTCAGATTGAATTATTTTTGTTCTAACTATACTTATAGCTGAAACAAGGATGCTTACTTTCAAGTGAGCATAGATATCAGATTAGCCAGCTGTCCACAGGAACTATGGTGTGATGAGATTAAAGCACTCTAGATCTTGGCAATAACAAAGATATATTCATTTTTCTATTAATCATATCCACATGAATAATTCCCTTTTGTTTTACCTACATAATTATAAATAAAGCATTAAGACAAGATCAAAGGAAAATGTCCATGCTGCCTGAAAATACTGAAATCAAAAGTAATGTGCTTTTCTTTTAAATTTCCCCACACTGTTAATTGGCCTGTCAAACAGGTAACAGAGCAAGAGCTTGTAGAATGGCACAGGATGTTTCTCCAAGTTTAATATTTATTCATCAGAAGATTAGACGTTGCCGAGGTAGTTAAACTGGGAAGGAAAGTCCCCCCTCCTATAGTCAAGCCTCCTTTTATGAAGTTTCTAGATTAATATTAGGAGGGAAGAAGCCAGGGGATTAGGAATATTTCTAGAATAAAGAAGAGGGTGTGAATTGACTTTAGTTTGCAAGCATCTAAAGCAGAATTACAGCTTGTAAAATAGGTCTCCATCAGTTTCCCGGGAGACGACTCAGCTCGACTTGGGTGTTCCAGCTCCTTGTTCTCTATCTCGATAATTAGTCCCATCTCAGCTCCGAATGTGTGTCTTCTCCACCCGCTTGCCCGCCCCCCTCCCCACACACATAGACATACGCTGTCTTATCCCCAATAAATGTTGTTTGGTCCCCAAATTCCTTACATTTCTGAAGTCCCGCCGGACGCGGTCTCTTTGTAATGGGATTGTGCAGGACCTAAATATTGGGGACAACCCCAAATGCCATCTTTTCGGCCGTCGGAGCGCCTTTTAAGAAGGAAAAAAAAGTTTGGAGTGTGACTTTCTTATCGACGTGGGGGAAATGTCCTTTGCTTTGTGCTTTGATGTCTGGTTGTCTTTCAACCGGTCCTTGCATGTCATTACCAGGCTCACAACAGAGAAGGGGGTGGGGCGGGATTTTTGGGGAAGGGAAGTAAAGGGGGAAAAGACGAGAAGAAAACAAGGGCAGACAATTAGATGATTTCTGCCCTTCTGTTGCAAATTTGAATAGAGGAATTCGGCGCAGAGAAGCGACGCGGCGGCTCTATTCTTAACAGAGTGAGCACACATAGGCGGCTCAGGGAACGGGAGGTTATTTGTTTCTACTCCAGGCCTTCTCTTTGGACAACGTTGCCTTTGGAACAAGGCTCCGTATCTGGTGAAGAGTGGGAGAGGTTGAAAGCGAGGGAAAAATCGTGCTGGTGCTGTGTAACCCAAAAGAGCTGCGATTTCCCACTACCATCCCCCACCGCCACACGAATCTAGCGGCCAGCTCACTTTCTTCTGAAGTAGTAGCCCAATATCCTATTCTGTTTTTTAGTTGAACTGCAGCATCGTTACGATGCTTTGTCCTCCTATCTCGCAGGTTTCACTAGGCCTGACTGCCCGTTGGTTTGTGGAAAGACTCGTAGATAGCCCGACGCCTTTCCCATTTCTGCTCCTGTGAATCTTTTGGCTTTCGAAGTCTTCGCCTTGGCGTAAAACTACTCCCTGAAAAGCGGGCGGACCTGAAGGATATGAAGGAAGGGCCCCAGCCTCGCAATTAAGGGAGACTATACTGGAACTTAAGAGGTTTCGCCCCAAAGAGAAAAAGGGGGGAAATGCGAGAGCCTTGCATTAAGATACTAAATAGGCCAGATGAAGAGGCAACGCAAAGGCCGGTGGGCAAAGTGTCCGTGTACTGCAGTAGCTGTGCACAGGCGAGAGGGCGGGGATTACCCGCGGCGAACGCCGGGCAAGAAGAAGCACAAGCGACTTCTCGGCCAGCGGGGTCGGGTGATCTTCGTCAGCAAAAGCACTTTGCCGCTAGGGTGCTGTAGGGGGTCCTTGGCCGGCGGCGTCCCCTTGCGCCGGAAAAAAGCTGCCACGCGAACTCCGCTTCCCCGCTTCTGGCTGGCCCTGGGACTCTCCACCGCTGGGGCTTAAAGTTTGGAGCACGAGCCGCCCAAAAAAGACGGCAGCACTTCGAAATGCAGCGGCCCAGGCGGGAGGGTTCCAGGATCCCTATCTGGATGCAGAGAGGTTTGGCTGTCTTGCCGGCCGCTGAGTTCGGAACGCGGCGCGCCAGGCCTCCTGGCGTCGCTAATGAGAGCAGAAAGAGTCCCGGTCTCTTCAGCAAAGCTGTGGCGTTAGGGGCAGCTGCTTGTTTTGTCTCTTACTTCCAAGGGAGGCCTCTGAGCCGGGGCCTTGCTCCGGCCAAGTTCCTTGGAGCAAGGGCTCGGGGAGCCGGAGAAGGGCCACTCTCTTTTGCAACCAGGCTAGGGATGAGGCCGGAAGACCAAGGTTGCAAAAACCTTGGGAAAAATGACTCTGCGCATGCTCGAATGGGATAGGTGTGTTTCCCATCTGCCCCTGTAAAGTGAAAGCTGTTGAACCCGCTGAAAGGGGCCTCGAGGCAGTTTTTGTCGTTTTGGTGTTATAAATATGGTTTTGTCACTTTCCTGCCGCCATGGCTTTAACGGTTGCTGGATAGGGTAAATCGCAGCAGGTGACCCTAAGCTGGAAGGCGGGAAAAGCAACAGCGTTGCATTTTTCTTCTATCGTGATGCGTAAATCTGATGGCGGCGATAGAAAGGCTGACTTTTCCGGTATTGCTAAAGGCACGGGAGCAGCACATAGAAAAGGAGTTGGCAAATTTAACTGAACTCAGCCACGCTGTTCCTGGAGCGATTTGCTGCCTCCTGGTCTCTGTGCTTGTTGGCTTGTGTCTTTCCAATCAAACAAGCGAGCAAACATCCGTGGCAAGTAAAGAAGTACAAGGATAAAGAAGCCCCCAATTGCCCACTTGGCAGATAAAATCTCCCGGGAAGCTTCCTTCCGCAGGAATCTTGCCTGAGCCTCGCAACCCCGGAGGGCCTTCCCCTGCTGAGCCAGATGAGACGGGAGCTGTTTTCCTTCCTTCGCTCCGCCACCTAAGCAAGGACGTGGGTAGACATTCGTTTAATGACAAGTAATTGACAAATCCGAGAGGCCGCATTACCAGTGGCGGGGACAGTATTAATTATTGAAAAACCATTAGCCTCGGTGTGTGTCCTGCAGCGATCCCATCTTGCTGGGGAAATATAAGCTGTCACGTCAATTTGGATGGAAGGGAAATCAGACGAGGAAATCCCCCGCCCTCTTCCTCTTCAGGCCCAATCTGGAGGGAAGCGAAGGTTCTTAAGAGCCTGCCCTCCGAGACAGACCTCACACGCAGTCGGGCCCCGAGGAAAAGGTCCTTCCCGCTCTTTAGCGCTCGGAGGAATCCAGGCGGATCTCCTGCCCTTTCTAAGGTTTCTCCCTGGTCTCTCCTTGTCGTCGCCCACACTCGGTGCCCCCCGAAAAATGCGACATACTTCTTTAGTCGGAAGAAAAACTGGGGAGGGGGAATTACTTTGAAAGGCCAAGTCGTCGAGCTATGAAATACACCCAGAAAATCGGGATTCTAATTAAACTGGGAGGGGAGGGTGTCTATTATTGCTTGCTGTTAACTCCCTTCGCAAATGATAAAATTACCACCCAAAAAGATAGTTTCACCCACAGATATCATAACAATCATGTCTGGAATGAAGGGAGGGTAGTTTTGGCCACTGCAGGTTACTGACCCTCCCTAGACAAAAGGGAATT
>JAOYMU010000274.1:57211749-57222866 GCA_025802295.1 Psammodynastes pulverulentus
GGGTGAAAATTGTTTTTGAAAATATGTTTGTAAAACTGTTTCAATTAAAAAAAAAACCCAATCCGTTGGCCACCCTAATGAAGCACTATAAGAACCACCGACTCAGTAGTTCCAGTTACAGCCACCAGATTTATCTGGAAGTAGGCTTACTTTAAGAAGACATACATATAGATAATATCATTAAACATGCTTCACTTTGCCTTTATCAATGGAATGTTTATAAAAATAAACATATGAGACTGCTTGCATTCATATTTTGAAAAGACATTGCATACAATGAAGGAAATTTTCCTCCTTGAGTGCAGTTGAACATCTAGGATCTTTCAGAAAGGACCTTTAAGACACCAGGTCAGAGGTAGAACAAGGGTGAGGTTATTAAGTCCTTCTGCAGTTGAAACTTACTCTTGGTTAAAAAGGAGAGAGATGGGACAACTGGATCTGACTGAAATCTAGGTGAGAACTGGAGGAATGACCTTTTCTGAAATTACTTATCTGTTCTGTGTTCATTCAATTGGAAAAACATAGAAATTGAGTCGGTGTTGCTTATTATTTCTTGCTTCCTTTATTCTTTTCATTATATTGTTTGTATATTACTGCTCTGAAAGAACTTTAGTCAATTTTTCTTGTGAAAGTGCTAGGAGAGCAGATCTTGGCTGAAAAGTTGAGTGTGAAAATGGAATAATCCCAGAGCCCACATTAGGGTAGTAGCTTACCATGATAATCTTCTAGCTAGGAGATAAAATAGTGAGCAAGATTTCACATTTCCAAGACTTTGCTGTTAATCAGGATGGTTAAAATCTCTATTCAAGTTGCCTCATGAAGATTTATAAATAAGTCATATTAGATCCCAACTTTCATGAAATACAGAGGTATACATGCCACCTGCACATATCTCCCCCCAATGCACGACTATTTGGGTTGCTTAGTTGTCACTGGCATAACTTGTGAGGCAAGTGCATCTGTCTCCAGAGCTTGTGTGATAGATAGGGCTCGGGAGCTGGCTGTATAAGGGGGGCCAGGCACAATTAAACAGGAACATAAAACAGTCCACAAAGTACCCTCAAAATTGAATTCCTAACTTCACTTATTTGGGATGAGACTCTTATAAAGAGCACTGAGAAACTTGTATAATGGCTGCCATGCTAACACAAGTTTCTCACTATATTGGATAATATAATTTTGTTTTAAATTTTTCTCAAGCAATTTGAAATCTAATGGAGTATTGCCTTAATACAGATTTTGGTATATTCTTCTGGTCAAAACACAGATTTTGCTGCATAATCTGGGAAATAAAATAATGTACATTCTGTCATTTGTTCCATGTAGAGACTTTTATTTCTGCTTAGTGAACCATTAAAACATAAGTTTTGCCCAAACTTTTGCATGCAGATGTATGACAAAGACAATTTTACCAGGTGCGATAAAGTTGAAGAGAAGTAAAACTCCACAGCAAACATTCTTCTATAGAATATGCATTTGGGTGCAGCACAGCTGTAACCGGCCTGGTTGGTTCTTGGTTTGGAGCCTATCTTATGTGTTTACCTGCAAATGAATCTCAAATGCTACTTCAATGGGCTTTTATCCAAGAAGAGGGGGGGGGGGCAAGCAGCTCTTCTAAAGCATCTTGACCACTGACTTTTTATTCACATAATGAATGAATGAATGAATGAATGAATGAATGAATGATGGATGGATGGATGGATAGATAGATAGATAGATAGGCAGACTTTTAGACAGACAGACAGACACACACACACACACACACACACAACACACACACACACACACACACACACACACACACACACACACTTAAAGAGATTCTTTCTTGAAGCAAGAAAGCACCCTGGATGGGATGGGATGTGTGTACAATTAAACAAAGCAAACATTCAAAAGAAGGCGAGGGCATTTGCATTCTTCTTTGGGCTTCCCAGGCAGGGAGATGTTAGTGAATCACATGCAGAAAAGGTCAGAAAGGGCCAAATCCCCTGCTGAGGCAAATGGCAATGAGATAGTTACATTAAACATCAGTGTAATAATGCCAAGAAAACAGAGCAATACTATCAATAGAACTGCTGTCATTATGAGACCCATTTTACCCCTGCCTTCTTCCACAGAGGCAATAAGCATTTAGCTCTTCCCATTTTAGATGCTCATCAACCCTTAAGAAAGAGTATACAAGAGCATAATTGGCCATAAATCACCCATTAAACTTGATACTGGACAAGCTTTTGAACTCTATATCTTATCTAAACCTAATCTACCATTTGGGTTTAATAATTGTGTTACAAAAGGTTTAGAGAGGCTTGGGTTCAAATAACTTCTCGGAAGATCTTGGTTTTTCTTAGATATATTAATAAGGAAAACAACAACCAACCTTTGAAATGACAATCTGATTCATAGAAATCAAATTTGCTATTTTGCTAAGTGTGTAATAAACATCTTTTCCCCATTATTATGGTATTGAAGTAGGAACCAGGAAGAAACGAAGAGGTGAGAATGATTAAAAGAAAGAACAGATTCCTTTTTTATATGCTTTGGAGGGATTTCAACCTAAGATTGAAAAATAATTATTTTGTTTTCAATATCCATGTTCAGATTAGTTTGGCTATCCTGCAGAAGCACAAAGTCCGGGCTGTTTTTCTCTATCTGATTTTGCCATGTCTAACCACTTACTTTTCAATGGAAAAGCAAAGGTAGGACTTTAGGTGCATCTATTTTATATAAGACATTCTAGATGCAGCAGATTGTGTGTGCATAGACCAGTTTGTTGGGCAGCTATAGCTCGACATCTTCACACTTTTTCCAAGCAGAGTTTGCTAAAATAGTTTTTTTTAAAAAAACTCTTCAGAGGGTGGGGCAGAATGTTCATTTTAGGCCCTTTCCTCATTTAGGCTGGATCAAACATTTTCCATCAACGTTTTTGCTCTTTGAAGTCATGGCCCAATAAACTGGAGGCTTACAGAATGCTTAGTTATTTGTTAAATTCCTACCCCAAATTTCCTCTTAACACTTTCTCCTCTGAGTTCTACAAACAATAACTTAGCATGGGCTAAGAGAGAATGACTACACCCAAGTGAATTTCCATAGCTGAGGCAAACTTGAGTCTAGTTCTCTCCACTCTTAGTTCAACATCTTAACCCCAAATACGGATATAACTCTTGGAACTCTATTTTAATTTACTGACTTGAATGCCTTGAATGGAAATGATTAATGCAACAGATTATTAAAAGTACTGAAATAGATTCGGCCTAGATTCCTGTTCTTTGTGAGGCCCAACCAGTTGCTTTCAATGGCTTCCCAAAACAGCTTTCCCATCTTGTCTCTCTCACACGCAATACAAGGTAGTAAGTTCCTGAGGATTGGTGACATGAATTTCTTACCTCTCTAATGTGCAATGTTCAATGGGGGTGATAAGACAAATATAGCAGCATTCACATTACGGTATCAAGCAATCGCCAATTCGCCTCCCTGAGCAATATAAAAAGACAGCACTGTGTTCTGTCCAAAAACTCTACCTTTGAAAGCCAAATTTTAAGGAGCTACTAAGGCCTAATTTTTAGAGTAATGTTCCACATCACACTCTTGTGCCACCCAGCTTGTATTTACCCAGCCAAGGCCTTTTGAGTTCAACCCGGGGCTCCTGTTCTTACTTTTTATTTTGCAGCTAAGGTAGAAAAAAAAATCCCTTCTCTTTTTCTTCCACAGATTAGCAGCTCATCAACTCCCTGGTGTCCTTAGCAAACAGAGTCTTCCTTGCTGGGGAAATAAAGTTTGCCTTGTAATGCGGATGTGATCCTGCAGAGAAAAGGGTGGGAATTTCCGGGGTTTGCTGGAAGCACAGCTGTCTTCTTTCCTTCAGCTACCAGGGCTATAGGATGAATGGAGGCTGAGTGTGATACAGGTGAGCAAATAGTATCTGGAAAGTGAAAAATATATTTGGCAATGATGCATGTTCTCTCTAGAGCAACAGTTCTCAAAGTGTGGTCTGGGATCCCTGCAGGTCCCTGAGACTCTTTCAGGGAGTACACAATAAATATTTTAAAACATTTCAGCTTAAATTTCTAATACAGTTAAGTATCAATAAATACAATCAGATAAATCCAAACTTTTAGGAATGTAAAGGGCCCTTTACATCATTTTTTTGGGAATGTAAAGGGTCCTCAGACTAAAATGTTGGAGAACTACTGCTATAGAGGAACATGTGAACATGTAGGCCTGCTTATGAGTAGTGATGTTCAATCTTCCAGCTTCTAGGAATATTTTATGCATGTTCTTGCTTCTCTAAGATTTTTTTCAGTGTTAAACACAGAAACTACCTGGGTTGTAAAAAATGCTCGTTATGGTTTACCCATTGGACACTAGTTGAACCTCACATTGCTGTTATGTGTTTTTGTGGGCTAGGATCCAACCACAGACTTTAAAGTGTGATCTTCATTCAACAACCATGATGGTAGGGGGTAGATTGGGAAGTCAGAGAAAAACAAAATGCAAAAAGTATGTAGACAGTGATAATATGTGGAGGCAAATAGCGGCAATGACAATTAACAAGGCAGTGTTGGTGGGTCACACAATGATTCTGGCATTGATAAAGTAATTAACAGAAGTGGTGTGATAAAATTCATATTCTCAGTTTAAGTTTAGGTGACAGAATTGTATCTCCATGTCTCCCTGGTAAATCTTCAGGGACCCAAGATCTTGGAATACAGTCTAGGAATATCTTTCTTTTTCTGAGTGAGACAAGAATCAAAGCATATCAATCAAATGAAGATCTGTATGAAATTTAGATGGTATCATTTTCTTCAGCAAATAGAACCTTGATATTTAAAAATACAGACTTCTCTACTCTTGTCTGTATAGTTTATTTGGAAAAAATATCCAAGTAGTTTCTCATTGTTTTATTCCAGGAGACTTTTTCTACTTCCAAGTCCAGTCTATAGCTCTAAAATTTTCTGGTGGTCTCTAATTCAAATTCCAGATTTGCTCAGCTTATGAAGATCAGCCAAGGTCAGCTGGATGCAGAAAAACAAAACCACTGATGAATCTCCCCAAAATGGCATGTTTCTTTTTTCTTTTTCTTAAAGACATTTTCTACTCTTTAGATAATAAAGAAAAGCTTGAAAATATCCTTACCTGCCTATGCATTTGGCATCTAATACAAGGAAATTGATAGAAGCCAAAAAGCACAGAGCAAAAATGGTTGCAGCAAGTTCTCTAATCTTTCTTTATTCCATATGAAGCCTAGAAGTATTTGGACTAGTAATGAAGATGGTGAGTACACCCACTCTACTTGATGCTTCTCTAATAAGTACCAGGTGAGATTACCAGTCCAGCTTCTATCAAAACAGAAGGGATGTTTCTTACCCTGATGCTCAGTATACATGTCAACAGTTATAAAGGCTACCTGAGAGAAAGGCCCAAAGTCCACTCAGTCTACAAAGGCTGTGGAAAGCAGGGCTTTGGCTCTAGTTTATATCAGCTGAGGAGAGGCAGCTCAGGAATGAAGGCAAATATATGTATCCTAGAACAATGTTGCAGGATCCAATCTGGGTCGGTCACCGGGACCAGAGGTTTTGTCTTCCAAGCTTTCTGACTTGTGCTTAAGACAGCTCACCTTAATTTCTTTTCCATGCCACCATTTCTATTATATACTGTTTTCTAAATCCTCAGAATCTATCTCACTACTTGCTGCCACTCCAAATATTTGATATAAATGTCATTATCCAAAATAATCTTAGCTACCTAGGAAACTAGAGAAGCATGGTCAGATTCCATTAGGTAATATATTTTATTCTGATTGTAGAGATTTTCTGAGTGAAAATGAAGGCAATTAGCATTTGCTTTTCCCAGCATGAGTGGGAGGGGCAAAGGAACAGGAATCTAAAAATTGGAGGTTATAGTCATCACCATCCAAACCACCTTGTGAAATCTTGATAGCAATTTCTTAAGCTGGCTTCAGTTTGAGTTGGTATCAGCACAGAAGATAAGCTGCTTAAGGCTGCTGTACAGAAGAGCACTCCAACCCCAATACTGTGATATTTTGCAGAACTAGCCCAGCTTTAGGGACTGTCATTTTCAAGCAATGGAAGAAAATATAATTAGACAGGTCTGAGAGCAGGCCTACTCTCTTTATGTGTGGGGGGGGGGGGAGGGCAGGGCAGTAGTGGATTCCTACCTTGTCCACTACCAGTTCGGTGGGTGATTGCATGTGTGTGCGCACACCCCTAATGTGCCAATCAGCTGAGAGGAGGAAGAAACAAAAAGCTAGGAGAGACCCTCCCACCTACCCATGCACTTTTCACTTCTTTTATCCTCTCAGCTGATCATTGGAGGAACCGGTTCAGCTGAACTGGTAATTTTTTTACTACCGGTTCAGCCGAACAGGTAGAGATTTTTGGCCAAACCGGGCCAAACCGGTAGCATACCACCAGTGCGGGCGGGACATAAGGCAGCATTCAGAGGTATAGTTTTAAATGGAGTGCAAGTCCTTATGTCAGAATGGGCCAATTTCAGAGACTGGCAGGAGGGTCCCAGGGAAAGCTAACACCATATTCCACTTTCTGAGATCAGTGCTGTCTATCCAACCTCAAAAAATAATCCAACATATCTTAAATCAGCTGAGGCAGTCTCTTGGGCCCTCAGATTTCCATTTTAATCTTGGCTTAATAGATTTTATGCACGATATAAAGATCCTTACAACATTTATGTAAGTCTAAATAGAGAGATTATGGGTTTAAGTTCCAGAAAAACAAATCCTATTGAAAATTAGAAAAGTAGAAAAAGTAAGAACAATTCAGCAATGGAAACAATTACTCAAGAAATAGTGGAGTCCTCTTTCCTGGACATCTTCAAGCTGAAGTCGGACAGGAGCCAGGGATTTATTTGGGCAATAGACTGGACTCAATAGCCTAAATGGCCCTTTCCAACTCTTTGATTATATGAGACCTGCATTTATCATGTACATCAAATAAGTATGTGTTTAAATAGATACAAAAAATACCAAGCCTTTATAAAGATTTGTTATGGAGGGGTTTTTTGTTAGTAAATATCACAACTGGGATTTAGTTGAGTGTCGTTCTAATCTATTTCTTACTTAATGATCAAGTTGTTGGAAATGTCTACTTGCTCCTGTTTGCTCTTCTTACAAAAGCAAACTCAGGAGAAATTATTTTTGCTAACTCCAAACAGAAATTGCCCGAATAAAAGCTTTTGTGACATCCTGAACCCCTTTAATAGGGTTTTTTTTCCATTTAAAAGAAATAATAAATGCTTAATTTGCAGGAGGAGGAGAGTTAGCCTGCATTAAAATAAAAGGCAGGGATGGATTCAGGGCTAAATATGTCTTATTTAAGGAAGGGGCAGGTTAGGAAAGAGAGTAGATGGCTGAGATTTCTCACCACAGAAACAAGAGCAATACTCCTATTTACATTTCTGTCTAGATGCATCCTAACAGCAAAAGTGCCTTGTCAGAGAGTGGCTTGGGGCATGTCCTGTTGCTTCATTGATGAACAGGTTTCAGTCTGATCATGGGCAGAAAACTACCTAGGAAGTCATGGATGTAAGTGTGAACAGTGATTTGATATTAACTAAGAAGATGAGCTGGGATATTCAAACAATCTGAATACGTTAAGGCAGCAATATGATGTAGACTTATCTGGAAATAAACTCATGGAGCCTAGCAGGTTCCGCTTCCATGAAAAAGGAATAAGCCTGTGGGCAACCTCCATAAATTTCTCCCATGAGGCCTCGGTAGTTTCGTTTCCATCAATACTCTGGTGGCAATCAATTACATTGTCTACTTCATGTGAATGTAGAAAATGCATGAGAGCTATTCTGGTCATATGATATGTCGTGTATAAATTTCAAACCTTGTTGGTATTGTTGTCGTCCAAAAGAAGTTGAGGCCTTTCAAAAACATTACATTGCACTGCTCAAACTGCTCGTTTTTGGATATCAGACGGAATCTTTAGGATATTTCATATTTGGCATAAAGTGTCAATACTGGAAACATGGCAGACCTAAAATTAGGTAGCAAGTTTGGGCATCATTATGTGCACCAAAGTAAAATTGGGCTTCCAGAAAGTTAATTGGGGTAATGACAGCTTTTGAAGTGCTTCTGTTCAGAGGCCTGTCATATTTGGGTGCTCTTATGCAGATGTGTCAAGAGGATGCTCAGTTGATCTCTTTTTCAAGCATTTTGAATTGCCTCAGTAGGGCTCAACATAACCTTGACTGCTGTATGTCTGCACCTGTTGATATATGATAAAACCTTAGCCCCGCTAAGGGCCCTGTTTCGGTGGACTGAAATCCACTCAATCGTGTTACCTTACATAGTACTAGTCACAGGTGTAAGTCGTATCACCAATGTTCCTTGGCATTTTTGGAGCATGTATAGCACTGATTGTTTTTGCTGGAACATATGTATTTATCCGTATTAGTTCTCACAATTATTTTCACTGAGAACCAAGAACTGCAGAAATTTCTCCCCCCAAAAAAGCACCGGCTGGACAGCAGGGGAAGATGTTCTGGGTGCCCTCTCCCTTTCTACACTGTGAGAGCGCAACTCCGGACCCTGCCTAGCACCCGGGCTCTTCCTTGAAATCTGTACAAACTGTTAGATCGCATGGTAGGAAGAGGCAGGACACGAGTGAACGGTAGAACAGTCTTTATTCAGCTCTGTAACACACGCGCGAAGGCTCCGGCTAAGGCTGGCTTATATAGCCAGTGCTGTCCTAGCCGGCAGCCACTGACGGCTCTTTATTCTTCCCGCCTTGCGAACTAACCAATGAGCGGCGTACTCTTCAGCGCCGCTCATTTGCATGTCATTCAACTAGATACATAACACAAACCTTTTGCAGAACAAGAGAGCACTTCTCTTCTTCTCTGCCACCAACCTTATTTGAATGAAATAATTCTGTTTGACTACAATATACTATTTCAACAGTTTTAGGTTGCATGTACTTATTTCAGGTTGATTTTGTTTTAATTTAATCACTTTAATAGGAAATTGCATTTCCAGGTATGGGAAACCTCTAAATGGTCTGATTAACACTTTAGAATCAATATTTTTAACAGAAAAGTGTGCAATTACCCAGACAAATTATCCCAAAGGTCAGGTGGGTGTAAGCTTCTCCATCCCTATGAGAGGATACATTAGGGGCAGAATCTTAAGCATTCAAATTAAATCCTAGACTTTTAAAAAAGTTTTTGCAAATGACAGCTACTCATTTACTCACTCTAGGTAAGACTTGCTTTGATCCTATAAAAGGACAATTCATCGGTTTAAAGCAAGATCTTATTCACCCAGAGTTCTAAAGCCTTATATACAACTGAACAATATGTATCAACCATAAATTTCTATACACTATTTTCAAGTTGTTCCATTGCCAAGAGCAGAATATATCTTGTTATAGGAGGAGATCATTTAGATAACTGATCCTTTCAGCTTCAGAGAAATAAGTTGTTTAAGTGTCGTAAGTCTCTATTTATTTTATACCTCTAAAGTCAACGCACATATTTTACAGGTTACTCTCAAAATTCTCATCCCAGGGAAAGATATAGAAGGTGTAACTACTCTCCAGCTACACCTGTATTCAAAGGCCATCAGCATTCTGTAACTTGGGCAGTCCCAAATTTTGGTATGGGAATAAGTAATACAACATTTACTCACAGTCCTGGTCAAAGGTTTCCACCTGGAGGTGCAGCAGGGCAATTGCAGCTACTTCATACAGCTGGAATAATTACCATTCACCTAGTGCAGAAATGAATAGTCCTCCTCCATCCTTCCCCAAACATATCAGTGACAATTATTCAGGACCTACATCATACAGTATTATGTTTTACAGAAGATTTTTAAGCATTTGATAGTTTCGCACAGCTACTATGCAATAGCATGTTGGTATCTGATAGCTGAATATATAATAGTCATGAATAGCTGGGGACAATTGATATGTAGCAGTTAATGTTTGATAGTATATGTCTAATTTTGAACACATGTGAATGAGACTGAACATAATAATTACTTCACTGCAGTTATAAACATCTTTCCACTTTGAAATTACATTTTTAGATTAATTCTGTGAAAAAGAATTGCTCAGCCTCCATAATATAAAGACAGTGGACATCAGCTTTGTATCCTCCAGTTGTGCCAGATGACAGACCCCATCACTTCAATGGTCAGAGATTAAAGGAATTGTTATTTCATACACATGAGTCAATTGAGAAAGGTGCCATAGAATGTGTGTGTAAGTTTGTGTGTGCCTATGCATGCCTTCTAATCAATCTTGACTCTTAACATTGAGACTAGTAGATGTTTTACCTTCTCTCTTTCTCCTTCCTCTCTCTCTCTCTGCGTATGTGTTTGCACCCTTTCAAGTCAGACTTGACTCCTGTCAACTGCCTGGACAGGTCCCTGTAATTTTCTTGGCAAGATTTCAGAAATGGTTTGCCATTGCCTACTTCTAGGGCTGAGAGGGAGTGATTGGCTGACTTTTTGCTTAAGGCAGGACCAAATGCAGGGTCTCTCACTTCTAGCCTGAACTACTAAATCAAACTGGCTGTTATATCACTGGGCATATTAATACAAATATATTATAACTTCACAAAGAAGAAATTATATTTTAATGATTATCAAATATTTCCTGGCTAACGAGGAAGCTTCAAATATAAAAATGTTATTAAAGAAAAGCACAAAAATCTTTGGAAAAGTGGTTAAATTTTGCTAAGTTTTTATTTGGATTCAGAAAGAAATTCAAGTCAGTGTGCAGGGGAATCTCTCTTCATTTCATCCTTACAGCAAAAACATTGTGCTATTCTGAAGTTTTTGCTAATAATTTTAAGTAGTGCTTAAAATATCACTAAGGCAAAGTGATAATCTAAGATGCTTTTGGGGCTGAGATCTGGTGGTGGGATGAGAAGGTTATTGCTGAATTGGAAGTAATCCAAAACAACTTCAGAGGTAGGATTACTTTCCATCACCATCCAAGATCATCTTGCATTTTTTGAAGCACTATAATGCAGGGTTTCTTTCCGGGCTTCCCTGGGGCTCGAGACCGCATTACCGTGGGCGAACTCGGGGAAAGAATACGCAAGACACCAAAGTATTCTTTATGGAGGTG
>JAOYMU010000274.1:57315000-57326363 GCA_025802295.1 Psammodynastes pulverulentus
GAGCGAGTAATAAATCGAAATAAATAAATAAATAAATAAATAAATAAATAAATAAATAAATAAATAAATAAATAAATAAGATGTGTAGACTTCAACTTGCAAAATGGAAGTTCATCAGCTCTCATGGCTGGCTAGGTAATTTTGGAAGTTGAAGTCCACACATCTTAAAGTTGCTAAGTTTGAGAAACACTGATCTAACATATGAATTATTCAAAGTTTCCTCCTTCCTTTGATGCAGCAGCACTGGGGCATTTCTTTAGAGAGCTAATTAACCAGGTGGGACTTTTGATCAGTATAATGCAACTGTCTATGGAGATTCTTAGTCATCCATGTCATGGTTGTCCCAAAGGTTATAGTGTTTTTCTTCTTTTCCTGATACAAATTGTATCAGTGCACACAATCTAGAACAGTTCATCGGTCAGGAGTGAGGAATTATCTGGTTCTTGTTGGCCCCTTTAGGCTGTTGTGGTTATGTTGCCTTTCCTCTGGTCACTAAGTCCTGCTGCCCATGCCTGTTTGGGCTGCAGGAGGGACCAGATCAGTGGTGGGCTGCTGCCTAGTCGGACCAGTTTGGGTGAACCAGTAGTTGTGATCACCACTCCTGTGCTATCCTTTCCATATATAACTAACTTTCCGGCTTGTTCTCTTCGCCCATGCTGCCCAGCTGAGTTCCGCGCCACGCCTGCTGTACTCACCGGAGCTGCCTGAGTAGATTAGCTTCATGTTTGAAGTTGTGTTTTAGCCCCAAAGAGGCGCACACATGCTCATAACCAGTGATCCAGTTGTTAACATAAGTGCAACCCACCCCTGGACCAGATGCCCCTTTCTGCCTACGGAACAACAGATCAGTGCTTATCAGGTCTTGCATGGGCTGTTTATATACTTGGATTTAATACTCATTTCAAAATGCACTAGATCTGTTTTTTATTCATAGATCTAACACCATTTTACAACAAGACTTGTGTTTAAAAAAACAACTCTGTCTCCCCTGTGAGAGAGAGAGGCAGGTTCTGCCAACTCCACATTGCTGGTTCTATCCCATTAAATGTTTTCCTCTGCTTCTGCTAAAAATGATGGTGCTTTTGGTGTTTCTATTTCCACTAACCAACAGTATTAACAGTTTTACAACCGACTAGTAAAATCCTCTTTTGATTGTAGTGTTAAATGTGACCAGAGAAGTCCCATTTGCTCAGTTGCATGCTTGGATCAGCTAAGACTGCATTACTCAATCTTTTCAAAGAAAGGGTGGCAGCAGCAAAATGTTCTTCTCTCAGAAGAGGCACACCCCAAATAGTGAGGTATGTGGGGCCCAAGGGATCATTCCTTAAGTAGTGTTTTTTTTTCTTTTAGGCTGGTGAAGTGTGCCCCAGTCTGAACTTCAGCAGAGAGAAGCATGTCTCAGCTCTGGATGCCATAGCCAATCATTATAACCGAGTGAGTGAACATTTCCAACAATGTATTATGTAATTAGACATTATGAAACCCTTATTCCTTTGGAGAGTAGCTTTGTTGCTGTTGAAAATAATTACCCCATTTTATGTTCATAATCCACATGCAAGTTTTTTGCAACAAGTTTCTTGCAGTGATAATTATTACTGAGTGATGGTAGCTGAGAATTATTATAGCCAGTGGTAGACTTAGGTAATTGTAAACTATAGGTTTAATTGACTTACAAAGGATCACCTTTAAACCACAATATATATAAAACAGCCCTGTAGCATTTGGAAGGCCCTCCTGCTCACTTTGCAAGTGAAGCTAATATGTCTGCCTAAAATCTTGCCTTTGAGCCTGCTACTGGCCACACCATTCCTGGAATCGATTAATTTAATTTAATTTAATTTAAATGTATTAAAATTAGGCACCACCAAACTCTGAACCATTTCTGGACAGTGTGCAACAAACAATCAGAAGTAAAGAGTACAAGTACAATACATAATTATAAAGGGAATGAAAATGAAGTAAAAAACAAGCACCAAGGGCAAATCTAGCTAAATCCACTCATGACCTCAAGCAATCTATCAGGGACCCCAATCCCCGAACAAATATTGTACCATTGGGGATTTTTGTGTGTGTTGTTGGTGGTTTTTTGATTGACACCAACTCATTTTTACTCCAAGCAACTACATAGACAGTATTTTAAAAGTAAAGCAAGAAAACATTCTTGCTGTGCCTGGGTGTGTGAGGTCACTTTTGTAGTGAATAAGGGGTAATGTCTTCTGTTCCTGCCATCCAAAAATTATTTCTGGCTCATACTGGTGATAGGGCATCTTGGCAATGCACAGAAGCCCATAGGAAACCATAGAAATAAGGAGGCATTGTGGATCGGTAAGTCATCATGAGACGCCATTTTAAGGTGCCGTGGAGACTGATGGATATGAAATAACAATTCCTTCATGGTAACATTTTCATCATGGGAATCGTAACTGCATCACAACTGCAGTCTACAGAAAATGTGGGCAATCATAGAAGGGAAAGAGTGGAGCTTCAGCTTCTCCTGCATTAGCCAGAGTTTCTTGAATTATACTGACAATACATAGAGCTCTTCTTCTGTAGCCTTTATATTTCATTGCTGTGAAGAGAGGGAAAAATAATTGTAAAAAATATACAAAATGTTTTGACCTTGAAGTGGTTGTTTACCAAAAAAGAAAAGAAAAGAAAACAAAAACAAAACCCATGTTCCAGAGTTTAGTCTTTCTCAGGGAAGAAAGGTATTTTGCCTCATGCTGCTTCAACCGTTCTGACATCAGATAGTTGGAGCCAGGATGCAGCAGACACTCAGGAGAGACGAGTCAGTTAAGGACATATCTGGAGACTCAAAAAAGATCCATTCTGGAATGCTGCTTTGTCGGCAGAAGTACAACGTTAATGCTGCCCATTTGGTGAATGATGTTTATTGCTATTATACTTTTTTCCCTCTGTGGCAAAATCAGTGCTTGCAAATTATAATGTAATGTTGTTGTGCTTGCTTGCTCTATGTGCCTGTGGTGTCTTTGTTGTCATACAAATTGCCAAATGCGAAAGAGTAAACATTTGGCTATTACATGACATGACTATGCTATTGACATTTGAGGTTGCACTGTTTATTCAATAAGCTTGGTAGGAGTTGCCAAATAGAAAAATGCAGACTGTATAGGAAGAAATGTCCAGCCTATGTCAAAGAAGAACATTTTGGTTATGTTCTCCATGGATTATGTTGAACACTGTATATCCGTTGCTGATTAAATAATTAGCTGTGCTAATAACTCTTTGCTGTGCTACATTCTGTGGTTATTGTGTAAGCAGCAACTGCAACATGCATGCTTAAATGTTGCTTCTAATGTTTGCTCTGGAAAATTAAATCACTTCTGTTTTGTTAAACATGGCCTAGGTAATTTTTCTCTAGAATGGATAGTTAGTGGCAGTATAGATTACCACTTTACCTAATTTTGTGCCTCTAACATACAAACTTAAGGGAACAGAGGACTATTTCAAATTTCCACTTCCATATGGTGAAACGCTGAAAGATTCTGAATTTTATTCCAGCAGAATACATTCCTCTTGCAACATTTCAACATTCAAAGTGTAATCGAGTTGGAACAAAGTGTCTTTCTGTTTTCATTTCATGAATGCACCTAGATAATAAATTTACATCTGCAATTCATCAACATAAGGAAAGACTATGTTAATCCTGCCTCCCTAGTAGATGTATTTACTATATACAGGTTGAAACTGCATTCCATTGCATTTTTAAAATCTGTATTCTGCCACATCTGCTTTTTGAGGAGTCTGGTCTAAAATTCTACCATTTTAGGTTATTGTTTCATTTTATGTAATATATAGAATGAATCTAATGTGGTCAGCCATCTGGAATTTGCTACTCCAAGAGTGCTATATAATGACAAAATAACATTAATTCAGTGTATAATTAGCAAGTAGAGAAGGAGTGAGAAACAATTTGTGGACAAAACAGGGACTATAACGAGTTTCACGCCAAGAAATACCTTCCATCTTTAAGCACCACAGCATTATTGTTCAAAATTTCTGCTGGCATTGGGCTTTTGACTCTTAAGAGATAATGAGCCTTATGTTATAAATCACCTCTTATATTTACTTAAGGAAATGAGGCACTGGGACATTTCAATTGCAGGAAGGCTGGGAAACAGAGTTTGCTAAATAACAAGAGTCTCCTTCAACAATATTGTTGGTAGGAAATGGAGGGCCTAATGGCTGGCGTTGTCCATTATCAAGCAACTTGAAACATTTACTAATTAATCCCTTGAAGTATTACACATTTACATTCAGTTAAGGCGAAAGTAAAAAAGTAGTTTTGATGTTTTGATAATAGAAGCTATAAATCCCATTGTTCTAAGCCAAAGTGTTGTGACTAGGCTTTGGCTGCAAAATGCAGCAAGGAGGGGCAGTTACTGAGGGGCACCATTTGCCACAGCAGACCATGACATGTTTTCAGAATTTCAAATGTGTCCTCTGGAAGTTTAGCTGAGTTATATACAGAGCCTATCAAACTGATTTACAAAGTTTCAGCAACAGAAAAGAAAAGAGATACATCATTGATTAAATATATAAAAGAATAAGAATGTAGTAAATCAGGCACCTCAAAAAATGGAATATTCAAAATATTCATCTGATTCAAAAAACGATATCTTTCCAGAGCTTTTCAGAAATGAGCTATTATGAGAGAAAATGTCCTATTCTGAGTAATAGCCCAATCGTCACAGATTATGTAAGAACCTGCAAAGTTTCACAATAACAATTTATGAATCTCGAGCCAAGGTTCAAAAGAAATCTCATTATTAAAAGCAACATGTTGGCACTCATCTCAAGTGCAGTCAACTCTGCCCTACATATTTTACTGTCCACCTATGACCCTGGTTCCCCTTTTCCTCCCAGGGTATATGATAAATCACATTCTCCAACGAAAATGTTTCATTTTCCCGGGCTTGTAGAAAACACTCCTCTCCAGCTGGTCTGGTAACTTGAGACATGATCTGGAGAACAGTATGTGTGGAATGTGCTTGTGGTCATAACAACTGACTGCTCCATCAGATCTCCACCTCCCTTTCTTATAGCAACTCAAGAGAAAATCAGGAATGCTTTACAACTTGACATTCGGCTCCCCTCACTTTTTGAAAGTGACCTGCACAAAATAAAAACAATTTGAGTACACGTATAGAATTTAAGGGTGCGACCTCCCCCCAGGCTTGTTTTGGTTTTCTTGCATGGAATTTTGCTATAGACAATCCGCCTGGATGTTCCTACTCTTTACCCAAGATGCCTCTGATAAGGGGTAGCCCTTCCATTTGATTAAATATTGGAGTTGTCTCCTGTGACACCTCGAATTGAGGATTCTCTGCACCTCATAATGGGTTTGGCCCCCTATGACCATGGGGTCTGGGGGCCTCACAGTGTAGCAGCTTCAGGGTCAATCCGACCACAGGTGTTAAGAGGCTACTATGGAATACCTGGTGTATCTTCCCTAATAGTCAGGGCAATTTCAATTGCACCATGACTGGGTTGATGATTTTTACTATTGGGAATGGTCCCATAAACTTAGGTCCCAGTTTCTTGCTAGAGAGTTTTAACCTCAGATATTTTGTGAAGAGGTAGACCTTCTCCCCCAACTGGAATGGCCGTTGCAGAGTTTACCTGTTTCTTATAGGTTTGCACTGCTTTAGCTAGCATTTTTTTTAACATTCTGCCAAGTTGCTTTCAGCATTGACATCCAATTAGTTAAGCTGACTGATGAGAGGATCCCTTGGATACTCAGGCATTGGGACGAAGTCCATACCACTCACTACTCTGAAGGTGCTACTGTGAACAGCATTACTATACACTACCTCCGCGAAAGACAGGAGGTCCACCCAATTGGACTGCTGATAATTCACCTAGCATCTCAGGTACTGCTCTACCATGGTGTTTAGTCTCTCTGATCCCCCATTGGTGCTCATATGAAAGGCCAAGCTAAGATCCTGGGATGACCCAATGGACCGCAGGAACTCCCTCCAGAACTTAGCCATGAACTGGACCCCTCTGTCTGAAATTATTCTTCATGGGACTCCATGCAGGCAATAGATGTGCTTCAGGAACAACTTGGCTAATGGGTGAGCTGAGGGTAGTCCGCTGCAGGGTATGAAGTGCACCTGTTTAGAGAATAAGTATTACAGTCCAGATCACCGTGTTCCCCCCACTTTTCAGCAATTCCACTATAAAGTTCATTGCAATCTCCCATGGCCTTGTCGGCTCTGCTACCATCTGCAGCAGTCCAGGGGTGGGGGAAGTTCCTGGTCATTTTTTTATTGCAGTGCATGTGCAACTTTTCACATAACTGTCCACATCTTTTTTTATGCTGGGCCATCAGAATTGCCTCCATGCTAAGTGTGAAGTCTTTAAGAACCCGAAGTGGCCTGCCGGTTTGGCATCATGGCTCCTCTGGAGAACTAGGGTGTGTAGGGATTCTGGGACATAGAGTTTCATCCCCTTCCATGCTAGGTCATCTCTTTTTGTCAAGGTGTGTTGATTGTCCTGGAACCAGGGGTCTGCTAGTAGTTCACTTTGGACTTTCGTGCTTAGATTGCTAGCAGTTTGGTTTGCTGGTTACGGAGTTGTCGTCTGGTGGTTACTTGAGCAGCTATTTGAGTAGAGGGGATGATGGCATCTATCAACTCTTCCTGTTTGCATTTGGACTGGGGCATGCGGGAGAGGGCATCAGCCAGAAAGTTCCTCCTCCCTGAGATGTGTTTTAGCATGAAGTCGAATCGGTATTGAGTCCAGCGGACTTGTTTGGGTGATAGTTTTCATGGGGTCCTAAGGCCTCCAGATTTTTATGGTTGGTCCAGACTTTGAATGGCCTCCGCCCCCTCTTCCAGTAGGGGGAGCCAGGTTAGCAGTGCCCATCTCACCAGGAAAGCCTCTTTTTCTGCAGCCCATTGTCTTTTTGTGTCCGTGAGCTTTCGGGAGGTGTAGGCACAGGGCTGAAGGCTTCCTTGGCTATTTCTTTGGAGTAGCACTGCTCCCACTGCCATGTCACTGGCATCTGCTTGGATGATGAAGGGTTGTTTGGGGTCAGGATGCTCCAGCACTGGTTCTTTTACAAATGGTTCTTTCAGTGTTTCAAATGCCTTTTGGAAGGTTAGGTCCCACTGTAGGGATTGTCCTGGGTAGGGTTTTGTTCCTAGGCTCCCTGTCTTTAAGAGGTCCATCATGGGTTTGGCAATCTTCGCAAAGAAGGGGATGAATTGCCAATAGAAGTTTGCGAACCCTAAAAAGCTTTGTAGCTGTCTGAGGGTGCAAGGGGGCTGCCAGCCTAGCATGTCTTTCATGAGAGGGAGTGGTGACCCAAGCAGAAGCGGACTTGGTCTCCAGCCAAAAGTCAACAGAAGCAGACAGCTTAATTACAGCCAGACTGCAATCTTCCCTGAATTCCAAAGCAGACAAGCCTGCTCTAGTGACTGAAACCAAAACAGATGACTACAGGTGGAAAAAAAAATCCCTAAAGCAGCTGAGGTTGAATTCCCCCACCCACTTGCCCTGAAGACAGAGTGGCCCCTGAGTAAAGTGGGAAGAGTGGATTGGATGTGGGACTGGGCACAGGCCAGGTCCCAAAAGCCCCAGATGGAAGCCTTGGGGAGATCCATAGAGCAGCTGAGGGAGGAATCCTCCCTAAGGGCTCACCAGAACAACTGGCAGCCACTTCCGACAAAACCCCAGAGGCCTAACAGATCCCGAGAGAATATCAGGACCTCGTTGAAGTATTCAGTGAGACTAAGTGCAACGTCCTACTTCCCCTCCATGAGACAGACATAGAAATCATCTTAGGGGCAAAACTACCAAAGCCCAAACTGTATGCCATGATGCCCCAATAAATGCAAGAACTGTGCAAATATATAGACAAAAACCTAGCAAGAGGGTTCATTGAGCCAGCCAAGCCACGGGTCGCAGCCCCAGTCCTGTTCAAAAAGAAAAAAGATGGGACTATGAGATTATGCGGGGACTTTAGGGCGATAAACGGCCGGTGTGTACACAACCTATACCTGTTCCCTCATGAAAGATGTGCTATCTCACCTGGCCAAGGGGAAGTTCTTTACCAAATTAGACCTCAGAGAAGCATACTACCGAGTCCGCATCAGGGAGGGAGATAAATAGAAAACAGCATTAAACTGCCCCCTAGGGAGTTTCCAATTCAAAGTTATGCCTTTCGGACTGCAGGGGGTCCTGGCAATGTTCATGCAGTTAATAAATGAGGTGTTACATGAGCACCTCTATAAGGGGATCCTTGTCTACTTGGTGACATCCTTATCTACACTGAGACCATGGATGACCATGTATCCCTAGTCCACCAGGTATTGGAAAAACGTCTAGCAGCAAACCTCAAACTATCAAAATGTGAATGTTACCACACACAGTTAGACTACCTGGGCTATCAAATGTCAAATGAGGGTATAGAGATGGACCCAGACAAAGTACAAGCCATCCTAGGCTGGCGCCTGTTTAGAGAATAAGTCTATTACAGTCCAGATCATCGTGTTCCCGACTAGCTGTCAGGTTTCCGATGGATGTTCTAATTAATTAATGAGCCCCGAGCCAAGGTTCAAAAGAAATCTCATTATTTATTAGAAGCAACATCATCCCAAGTGCAGTTGGCTCTGTCTTACGTAATTTACTGTCCACTAAGACTCCTCCCAGGGTGTATCATAAATCACATTCTCCAACAAAAATGCTTCATTTTCCTGGGCTTGTAGAAAACACTCCTTTCTGGCTGGCTCTGAAAACTTGAGACATGATCTGGAGAAAGGTATGCATGAAATGTACTTGTGGTCATAACAACCGACTGCTCCGTCAGATCCCCTCCCCCACTGTCTTATGGCAACTCGAGAGAAAACCAGGAATGCTTTACGAGTTGACACCTAGAGGAATATTAGTAAGGTTAAAATGGTTCAAAATGAACCAAAATTGGCAATATGTTTAAAAAAGGAGCCATCCTTTGCTTCTTTCCTGCCTTCAGGTGCTTTGGAGAATAGGTTGACCCCCTCTTCCTTGTGGCAGCCCTTCAAATATTGGAAAACTATCACTTCATCCCTAGCTTTTCTTTTCACTATACTAGACATACTCAAATTCCTGCAACCATTCTTCATATAATTTAGCCTTTAGCACTCTAAACATCTTTGTTGCTCTTTTCTGCGTTCCTTCCAAAGTCTCAACATCTTTTTTATAATATGTTGATCAAAACTGGATGCAGTTTTCTAAGTGTGCTCTTACAAAGGCATATAATAAAATGGTAATAACACTTTATATGATCTTGATTCTATCCCTCTATTCATGCAGCCTAGAACTGTATTGGCTTTTTTTGGAGCTGCAGCACATTGATAGTTCATATTTAAATGGTTGTCCACTAGGAGTCCTAGATCCCTCTCATAGTTACTGCTATTGTAACAGGCACCACCTATTATATATCTGTGAATTTGGATTTTCTTGCTTTAATTGTTTCATCTATTTCATATGTTTTAATAGATTGTAAAAAAAGTATTAATTTCAGCTGAACATTTAGCAAAGTATCCGATGACATTCTGATTAGCAAGTAAATTAAGTGTGGGGTGGACTGCGTGACCTCAAGATTGGTACATATTCAAAGAGTATTTGAATTCCCATCAAATGAAATAAGGTATCAACAGAAGTACCTTAAAGTTTGATTTGAATCATATATTTGTTAACATTTTTAATTAATGGCTTAGATGAAGAAATGGAGATAATTATTCTCAAAGTAACAAGGATATAAAATTGACTGTGGTAGCTAATACCCCACAGGGCAGAAATAAAATTCAAAATGATAAGCTCAAAATGAGAAATGGGCTGATTATAACAAAATTAAATATGAGAGTAATGCAGTGTCTTTCCATTAGGAAGGAAAAATCAAATACATAGCTAAATACTAAAGGATGCCTAGCTTGGAATACTTGTGAAAAATATTGGAATAGTAGCTGATTGCAAACTGACTTATGAATTGGCAGGGAGATATGACTGGAAAAAAGGGGCATACAATTTTAAGATAGTTCTACATGTAGAGTTTTCAAATCACATGAAATATTAATTCTACTTTATTCTTTACTGATCAGATCTCACATGAAATATTAGATCCACTCTACAAAGAGCACGTGCATTTGCATGTGGGGAGCACCGGAAACCGGAAGAGCAGCTCCCCAGCATGCGCATGCATGCATGCCCACCACAACATTGGCGCGAAGACCATGATACGTGTGCGATGGGGAGCTGCTCTTCCCAGTTTTTGGACCATCTGGCTGACATACATGCACATTCCAGAACCCAAAAGAGCAACGGGTGATAGCTGGTGTGCCCAGAGAGATGGCTCTGTGTGCCACTTCCGGCACGCATGCCATAGGTTCGCCATCATGGGTATATACTGTAAGTATAAGGGCTATTGCTAGAAATGATAGAAGATACATGAAAGGAGACTCCTGCTGGGAAAAATTACATATTCTTAACAGTAATAGGAGTTTGATAACAGTATTAATTGTCCACAGAGGTAATCTGTTCAAATCAAGAGTAGGCAGCCATTTGCTACAGATACTTTAATCTAAATTCCAGTACCCGCTTTCAAATTTGAATTTTAATAGGGGGGGCATTTTCAACAGCATAACTTCAGCTTTACTTATTATTGATCTTTGACCCCAACAGAGTAAATTAGATATTATCTATCTAACAGGCGTATTACCTATCAACAGAATGTCAGCTCTAAATGCACACATTACTGATTCCAGACATCAGTCAATTCAGCACTTCAACCATGTTTTCTGAATTTAAGGTTTCATCCAGATGAGTGGAATACAGGATTCTTATAAGCATCAACAGCATTGGGGGGTGGGTGTCAAGCAATATTTACTCAATACCTCTTGTGAAACTGACAAGGGCTGGTCTGAAAGTCAAGTTGAAATTGATGTAGAGGACTCAGGCATTCTGACTAAAGCAAGTATATTTACAATTAGCCAATGATCTAGCCTTTCAACTTATACCCCCTTGTAAAGGGGCCCTAATATCTTCTTCAGGCTAATTAGATAATCTAAACCAGGCTTGAACAGTCTCTGAGGTGTCCTATCTGCAACTCAGTATGGAAGACGGCAAGGCTAAAACAAAAATGATTTAGTCCTTTTTTGGGGGGGAGGGACAGGGGTGGTTTCCTCTCTGGATTGCCACCGGTTCGGACATTTTGGTAATGTGCGAGCACGCATAAGCGCGTGCGTGCACATTTCCCCTCTGCGTGCACGCGCTCCTTACCCTTCTGCACATGCGCATGCCAATCAGCTGAGAGGATCAGAGTCCTCTCAACTGATCGGCGCACACATGCTCATAAGGGT
>JAOYMU010000274.1:57359420-57382976 GCA_025802295.1 Psammodynastes pulverulentus
GTCTTGCTGTGAGATTGAAATTTGTTTAAATATCTTATTTAATAAGATATATGAAAATTCAACATATTGTAAGCGATATAGTTCTATATTTGTAACCAATAAAACTTAAAAAAAAAAAAGGAAAGGAAAGGAAAAGAAAAGAAAGGAAAGAGGTAAGGAAGGGGGAAAGGAAAAGAAGGGAAAGGGGAAAGGATAGGAATCCCTATGTGGATTTTACTTCTCTAGTAAAGTAGTAGAGGCACTCATCCCATGATAAAAATCACCCTAGTATGATGCCATAGAATCGCTAGAAGATCAACGTTATAATTCAATATCTAATGAAGCTAACCATCTAATATGGAGCCACCTGAATCGAATTGGGACAGGACATGCCAGAATTAAGGGAAAGCTCTTTAAGTGAAAATGGCTGAGAGCCCGCAATGCAACTGTGGTGCATTAGAACAAACAATAACACATTCAATTCGAGAATGTTTCCTCAGCAGAGGTGATATTCAGCAGGTTCTGACCAGTTCTGGAGCACCAATGGCGGAAATTTTGAGTAGTTCGGAGAACCGGCAAATACCACCCCTGACTGGCCCTGCCTCTTTTTATTAAAAAAGAAAAAGAAAGCATGCAAATGTGAGTAGATAAATAGGTACTACGTCATTGGGAAGGCAACAGCGCTCCATGACATCATGCTGGCCACATGATCACAGGAACATCTTTGGATAGCGCTGGCTCAATGGCCTTGAAATGGAGATAAACACTGCCCCCTACAGTCGGCAATGATTAGTGGAATAAAATCTACAGAGACTCCTCTATCTTTTACTTTACCTGAAGATATTTGGCTTAATGTTTACCACTTTATCAGCTCCGTATTTCCCTCACTCTCAAGATTGTTGAGACATGGACTGACCCGTTCCCTGGAAGCTGCCGGAGGCCCCATTGAGCAACTCAAGGTAGCAAAAATGAAACAACAACCGAAAGGGTTTGAAAGTACCCATGTTTGCACTCGTGATCCTAATTGATGCTGACACCGATTACCAGGGAACAAAATTCCCCAAATAAAGAAAGAAGGTTTTTATTAAGTCTTAAATGCCAATGCTCTGGACTCCGTGCAAAATTCATTAATGCTTTTGGCAGGAAGCTTTTAACAACTATCGCTGCTAGGGATGTGAGGGTGAATATTCTATAAATAGCTTCAGGCCATAGATTCCAAAATTGGTGTAATTTTAATTGTTTTGTTTATTTGGGAGATAAACGTTGCAATGTTAGAAGGCAAAGCCCTCAGGCCAGCCTTTGCTACCCAGACCGCTCACCAATCCTGACTTGACAGTGAATCCCAAGCAACAAAACAAACCAAGGCTTAAGGTTTTTTGAAAGCTTTTTTGAAAAATGGGCCTACCGGAAGTTCTTTTGAGGGCCTCCAGAGCCTGGGTAGGCTGTTTTCGCCCTCCTGGAGGCTCAAGGAAAGCCTCCGAAGTCTGGGAAGGACAAAACCACCCATCCACCTCCATGGTGCAGGAGGCTGACTAGGCCACGCCCACCCAGCAACCAGGCAGAGAACCCCTTACTAAAATTTTTGAAGCCCAGCCCTGGCCCATTCCCTAATGTGGAGACAGAAATTAAAAATGGAGCAGACAGAATGAGTTGCAAGAGAGACAGAGGACAATGCTTCTTCACTCAGCACTTACAGCTAATGCTGAGCAGAGAAATTCTCCTGGCTGGTTTCCTAGTAGGCCTCACTCTGAGGAAGGAGAGTTTTCTTTAGAAGTTCTTTCAAAGGCGAAGAGAATTTGGGAAAAATTTCTCAGGGGTTGAGTAGGCTGTTCCCAGAGGAGGTGGCTAAAGCAGAGGTCTCCAACCAGTGGTCCAGGGACCACTGGTGGTCCACGAGAAATTTTTTTTTTTATAATAATCTTTATTAAATATATATAAAACGTAAAAACATAAAAACATAAAACAAACATCACAATAGACATAACAATTAAAATATTGATCATAATTACTTACAGCGATATTGTGTGTGACATACTAATTGTTCTAATATTTCACCTTAAAAAATTCCAAATCTCCTGAATTATTCGTGACTGTCTGAATATTAACATTATATACAAATTAAGATTGTGCCTATTTAAATGTTCTGATAAGTGTTTTCTTCTCGCATGGTGTTAACGTCATCGGAATGATCTTCACAGCAATAATACTTTTTGCCTAGTCCAGTAATAGCTAACCTTTTTCTTGTGGGATGCCAAAAGCACACGCGCATGCAAAAGCGTGCGTGTGCCAGCACCCAAAATGCAATATGCGTGGGACCCCCTGTGCATGTGTGTGCGACCTCCCCTCTTTGGAGGGCCTCTGGAACCTGGGGGACGCAATTTTCACTCTCCCAGAGGCCCAGGGGAGGCCCCCGGACCCATGAGAAGGCAAAAAACGGCCCTCCTGGAAAAAATGGAAGTTCAAACAGGCCTGCTTTCGGCTTTCAGTGGACCTCCAGGCCCAGGGGAGGCCGTTTTCGACCTCCCAGAGGCCCGGGGGAGGAAGGGCTGTTTTTCACCTTCCCAAGGGTCCGTAGGCTACCCCAGGCTCCAGAGGCCACCAATCAGCTGGCTGGTGGGGAGTCCACGTGCCCATGTGTAGCTGGGTGACGGCTCATGTGCCCACCGAAATGGCTCTGCGTGCCATAGGTTTGCCATCACTGGCCTTGTCCATATCTTCTATATGTTACCATATGTTATTGGGAACAAAACAGAATTTTATGCTGCCAGAAACATCAAATGTCACAATACTGTAATTACTCTCCCAGCAACATATCAAAATTCCACAGACCATTTCAGCTATGCAAACTATTTAAAAAAAGATGGATTTAAAGATGCTAGAGGCACTTAAGATTATTCATGACAATTCTTTTTCAAGTGTCTTATCACTGTCAGGCACCCATCCTTAAGCATACAAAAATTATATTATCGTAACAAATTATTTTCCTCACTGCTAATCCCTATCCTGCTACACTGATGATGCCAATGATGAGGTTTTAATTGTGTAAGAGCAACTTCAGGAAAAGAATTGGTTCCCCCTATCTTTTTGTCCCCTCCCTAAATGTCAGGAGGCAACCAAAAAGGGCACCCCAATCTCTTTCCTCAACCCGCATGGTGCCTAGAAGGATGGATATCGGTTTTGACACATGGGGTCGTGCAGTTTGTCAAAATCTGGCATCAAGTCAGTTGGGCTGCAGAATAGGGGCAAGGGGGGGGAGGCTGCTCAGCAAACAGGAGCCGATCAGCTGCTGAGCTTGCAGCTGATCCACAAGGCAGGGGATAGCCTGCAAAGACGCGTCTCTACCATTTTCCACCACCCGTCTCTGCCCCGGCATCTGGCTGCCAGGTTGCCATAAGCAACCAGTTACCTGCCGTTTTAAGGAAACCGATCGGTACAAATTTAAACACAACCCTGCCAATAATAAATCCCGCTGCACGTGGTCGAACACACTTGCTGCCTTTTCCCTTGTTCCAATCGAAATTCCCCTGCCCGCTCCCACCCCAGGCCTCAAATAGCGAGTACCGGGAGGGAATTTGCTTTACCGACACAGCGACCTTCTGAGGCAAACTTAAACTGAGAGCAGTGTGGGTGGGAAAGGGCCCTGCCCGGGGTCCTCAACTCCGCACCTCTGAACCTGAATGCCCTTTTCCAGGAGTAATACGCCGGCGGGGCCCGTAGAAGACAGAGGACCGTCGCCCGATCCGTTTCCCGCAGCGATCGTTACCTTGAGGGCCTCCAAGCCCGTAGAGCGGGTCTTCCGGTCCTGGTCCTTGAGGATGAGGAACGGCCGCCCGTATTCGTCAAACGCTAACGTCCCCATGGCCGACATGACGGTGGTAGATCCTCCTGAAGGAAGGCGCACGAGGTCACAATTAACCGCACAGAAAGAAAGAGAACCACGCTGACCCGCCCCGCCTGACGCAAGCTGTTCTCGCGGGATCCACTCACGGACAAAAGAAGCGCATGCGCACTTTGCTTCTAGAGGATGGAACCCACTACATTCTAGAAGCCTCTGGGTGGGGCGGGGTATATGTGAGTGCGCGAGAGCGCATTAAAAGGTATCGCCTTCCCTTTGGACCATAGAGCTAGAAAGCACGCACACGCCGCGTTCATTCGTTGCATTACGCAAATGCAACTTTAACGAAGTATAACGGGTTCATTTACATCTCCCACTGAGACAGTGTTTCTCAACCTCAGCAACGTTTAGATGAGCGGACTTCAATTCCCAGAATTCCGCAGCTTCCGAAGTCCACACATCTAAAAGTGCAGAAACACTGCATTAAGATGTCAGTCGTGGATCTACAGATGGTAATGTGGAGGGTTCAAACAGCTCACCAGGTCGAATTGAGAAGTGTACTGGTGCGGAATCTGGATAATTTCATCAAGAACTGTTCGTCTTTATATAGATTACTCTATAATCTTTCTCTTTGCCTTCTTCAAGGAGTTGTACTCGTCTAAATCATATACAGTGATGTTAAAAGTTAGAGACTGAAACAAAAGTATAAATTTGGAAATTATTGTTCATATTCTACCAAAGATGGAACTAAACTGATCACAGTATCACATATTCAGATTTTTAGAATTTACCTGTAACAAGACTGCAGTATATTTTTAGCTAACCAACTTTTTCACATCTATAATTAGCTGGATTTTGAACGGTACAACTGTATAGAAATTAAAGGCGCTCAGAGGGATTTATTTTGTGCAGTTGGGGTAAAATTGATGTTTTTTGCAATGTAGAGATAGTCAGCAATTCAAACTACTTCACAGATGACGGGTTATAACATAAAACTGAGTAAAATGCAATGTTCTCAGTCACATTTTCTGCTATCAGAAAAACATTTTAAGAACTGCAGTAACATTAATTTTGTTGTTGAGAAACTAATTTTTAATTCAAAACGTGCTTTATTAAAACAGTAGCTTTTGGTTACATTTTTTCAGGGAAAAAGAAAAAGTATGCTGTTGCCAAACACATACAAAATCATAATTTCTCATTAGTTTACCAACATTTCACCCTGGGAAAGGGACATCATGCAAGATTCTAAAATAATTAGGTTCCAACTTCATGAAACGTGTTTTCTGCCGTCGCATATTACACTGGCACTTGGGCTTTGTTACAAATTTGGTTTTTTGCATATTTATTTTCTGGGTTCATATAATCCATTCAATCTCAAATAAGCAAATCATACATTCATGCAGTACGACCAAACCACAACTTTACGATACGCCCACTTTTCTCTTCACGTGTTAGCGATTCGGATTTTACCCGTGTTATACAATGGAATGTACCAAGGATAACAATTTTAAAAGCACAGCTTCCTTGGCTTTTTCATGTGATGATGATATCAGAGAAAGCTTTAACACTCTTCGGTGCCTTTTATTTTCAATGCGGATCAGAAAAAGGGCTATTCTTTCGAAAAACACGAGTCCCCCTAATGAAAATAATGGCGCGATCCACTTGAGCAGGAAGAACTGCTTCCCGCCGTTTCCGCTACAGAACAGGCTTTCTGAAGGGGGGGTGGTCTTGTTCCGTCTCTTTGTTCCGAAGGGGTGTGGCCAAGAGCGAAAGGGAATTCTCCAGGTAGGGAGCAATTTCATGGTGCTTGCTACTTCTCAGTCCAAATAGTGAGAATTCCGGATTAATAACTTACGCTTTCCTTCATTTTTTTTTTACCGCACTACTGTATTTTCCTCCCGGATAAGGATACTATGATGTACATTCCGTTAGCCAATGAGAACTTTCTGTTTTTTTTGTCACCAGTTGTGTACCTTGGGCATTTTTTGCTTAGTCTGATGGAATTGATTATGTGCCATACTTTTTTTCATGTTCATCTGTCCCTAACCAGATCCCTCAGCTCTTCCAATGGCGTCCCATCACTATAATTGAGTCTATATAAAATATTAAATATTGCAACATTTAATTGAAACCACAAATCATTTATAAGAGATTTTTTTTAAAAAGCATGTTCCAATCTAACGTTGCTGCCTCTAATCCAGAGGAAGCTGTTAAAATAAGATAACTTGCTTTAGCTTTTGTTCTTTAACCAATTTAGCTCTAAAAACTATTATTGTTTTTATTATTTTAATGTGTATTAGTTTACTATTATTGTTTTTATTATTTTAATGTGTATTAGTTTTAATATTTGTAACCTGCCCAGAGTGAAGAGATGGGTGTTACATACATTAAATAAATACATGCATACATGCTACATACAACTGACGTCTTGAAACATTTTTGAAGACAGTAATGGCCAAACTGTTCCATTACATTGTCAAAAACAACAATATGTTTATTATTCAACAAAAGTAAAACTTGATTTATTTAGAGCCAGGTTGGTGGCTAAGGCACCAGCCTAGAGGCAGGAAATTGTGAGTTCAAGTTCTGCCTTAGCCATGAAAACCAGCTGGGGGACTTCTGGTCACTCTCCCTCAGCCTAACTCACCTCATAGAGTGGTGGGGAAATAGAAGGAGAAAGGTGTGTTAGATATGTGTAAATTATATGGCTTTACAGAGGGATTATATTCAATGGTAGATTTTTCCATTGGCTCTGATAGCTACAGTAAATGTCCATTCACCTCTCAAAATCATTAGTTAAGCGACAAAATGGTGAGATGTGTTGCTTTATGACCAAAAATATGTGCCTGGATGCTGTTAGAAACCAAGTAATGAAAACCCAAGTAAAGATTTTCTGGTTTAAATTGGACATAAATGTATAAATACCATCTATATTTTGTCAGGCTAAACATACTCCTTTTCCTTTTCTAGGTTTTGTATTTGTTATGTCAAAAATACTTGCTGAAGGCAGTGCAACTCAAGAAGTTACACTTCTAACCATTGCTGATGAAGACTCTAACAAAAGGAATTGGGGTGTTTTGCTACCTGGTATAATTGGTGGGACATTAGTGGCCTTGTACTCTGTAGCCATTCCATTTATTGCTCCAGCACTGAGAAAACATTGCTTGCCATTTGTGCCTGCAACTTCAAAGCAGATTGAAAATGTCCTAATCATGTTGAAAGGCAGAAAAGGAATGCTAGTTGACATAGGAAGTGGTGACGGACGTATTGTAAGTGTAAATCAAATTCTGTTTAATAAAACAGTCTTCAATGAAGTGCATGTTGACACACAACCCTGCCTTAAATACATTCTTACATCTTTCTCAGGACAAGGATAGAATTTAAAATCATACACACAACTTAATGAATCAACCTGCTATGTATACAAACATCCAGCTTAGTATTATTCAGAAAATATTTCTTAGAGTAGCTTTTGAAAAGCTTTTAGCTGGTAATATTAACAATTGTTGTGGAGCTCTTAAGGCATGAAAGAAAAGTACTATGCCTCTCATTTATAAAATAGATCAATAAAATTCCTGGGTTGCAGTATAAGATCTAGTAGTGGTTGTGACTTTGTCCTTCTGGGATGCATACTTTTGGCCTCCCACATATTTCCTAGTCCATAGTGTACTTGTTATCTGGGATTCCAAGTGCATTATAATCTTACAATAAAATAAGGAAAGGGAAAAATGGGAGCAAGAAGAGAGAGCTACCTCATCTCAGGATTTGGCCTTAAAAAAAAAATAGATGGGATCAAAAGAAGAAGCCTATTGGAGCTGTCACTTTTCCGGTCTTCTTGTGCTATTACAGGCCTAAACAGCTGCTCTGGGTTATGACCTGGCAGTCTTCTTAACCATGTGGGTTCAACTTTTTGTTTTGTTTAATGCCGAAATATTCCATGCATGAGACGAAGAGGAGCTTTGTGCAGACAAGTGGGCAGAATGGCAGAGAGGGAATGAGTTATTTAAATCATTTTCTACAAGCCTACACAATTTTCTTTTTAAGCCATAAGGCAAATCTCTTCCTTCATGACTACAGTACTGTTAAAATTCAGTAGGCTGGTTGGCAGAGGGAGTTACAAGGATTTTTCTTTATTTAACCAGAAGCTTGTAAATCTTGATTTCCATGTGTGCCCCCCCCCCCAACCATTACAGTCAGTAAAGAAAGTCTGAGTATTAGCTTCTCAGCAGACTAATAATTTTTGTAGACTAATAATTTATACAGATTTATTAACAATATTGCAGGAAGACTACAAAGTGCAATAAATCTCATACATTTGTGATGAAGAATCTGGCAAAGTATTTTAGGCAAATTACTAAGCCCATTAATTTGGTTGTCATACACACACACACACACATTTTATAATAAGAAAACAGTTTTTTAAATATTTATTTTTATGTAGGTAATAGCAGCTGCAAAAGTTGGATTTAAAGCTGTGGGTTATGAATTAAATCCTTGGTTAGTATGGTATTCGAGGTACTGTGCCTGGAGAGAAGGAGTTCATCAAGATGTCAATTTTTACATTTCAGACTTATGGAAGGTATGCAAATGTAACAAGCCAGGATGCAAATCATCAGTTGTCTAGAGAAAATAAATATCTTACTGTGGCTTTTAACAGGTTTAAAATGCTTCTTATGCCCATTAATATTTCTGTGGAGTAACTCAGTGGAATTACTGGGCTATATTTTTAAACAGCTGCTATACAAACTAGCAGCAAAATGGCAGTCCCACTTCTCTTTCCCCATGCTTTTAATTCTATCTTAAGGTCACCTTAGATGTACTATTTATTTAATTGGTTACAGTTATTTGCTCCATTAATAAATAAGGTAGAAGGATTTATTCCTTTATCATTGCCCTCCCCACACTAGAGCCTCCGTATCCCTTACCAGGGGACTCTATACCTATCATCAATATGAAGGAAAGATTTGTTTGAAACGAATAAAGGATTTTGTCCTGATACAAGTGCCAAGGGGAGAAGGTTGTCCCTGAAAGCATAGGGGGAAAAGTTTGAACCCACTTGATCTAGCCACCAGTTTTTTTAATCTGATTGGCTTCCCTGCACATGCATGTTCATGAATGAAAAGTGCATTTATATAGAGTTAATTCTTACATTTGACTTTTTATTTCAAAATAGGTCAGTTTTTCACAGTATACAAACATTGTCATTTTTGGAGTTCCTCAGATGGTAAGTTTCCATTATAACATTCCAATTGAAGATCTAATTGTGAGATTGTAGAATCTTTGAGGTTATTATTAATGCATTTGATATAAAACTTTGTTCATCTTTATAAATACTGAACAGTAGAATCTTTCCTTTTATATGTAGTAATTTTATTTTATTAAAAATTACAGTTTACAACAATAAAACTAATAAAAATCAAAGAAATAAAAAATAGAAAGTGCCAAAAAAGAAAAATAATAGAAAAGAAACAAAAAAATAAGAATATATATTTCTTTTTTTCTTTATTATAAAGAATAACTTTTCCCTTCACTACCTCAAGTCTAAATAATTTTAGTAATTTATCACCTCTTAAACAACAAATAATCTCTTCTTCCTATATCTGATATCTATTAAAAAAAACATCCATAAAATCACATTTTAGGGCTGATGACAGCAAAAGTCCATTAGGGGTAATCAAAGATGATAACATAGCTACTTTAACCCTGATTAAATAAACCAACTTTATATTCCTTTTCTAACAATCTTGATCTTCAATCCCTTCAAATGGTGTCTTGGAACTTGATTTCTTTTCATTTTTTCTTTGTTCCTTCTCACAAAGTTAGAGAATGGAATCAGACCCTATAATGGACTTCCTATGTCCAGATCCATATTCAGATCTGGAAAATTATCTTTGAAAAAAATGTGTATAGTGTTTGAGATAATTGGCTGCAGTCTTAATGAAAGCAGCTTGAGCTTCCCATTATGGATATGAAGAACCCTAAAAAAGAATAACGTATCTGCTTCATTCTGCATTTTCTATTCCTAACAATTTATCGCAAGCAACACATGTAATTTTTTTTTTCTGCTAATTTGTTGCAATCAGCATTTTGCTTTCCTGTCCTGTCCTGTCCTGTCCTGTATAGCCAGCATCCATTTTTTACATTCAAGAGACCAATTATTTTTAATTCTTGCACCCCTTTACTATACTCTTCATAGCCAACCATTTTGCATTTATGCCAGTCCCCCCTTGAATACTCCGATAGGCATATTTTTTAGACTGTGTATCAAGCATCTCTTCCACATTATTTGAACATTTCTGATGTTTCTTCACAGATGCTGCAGCTGGAGAAGAAGCTTGGAGACGAACTCCTGCAGGATGCCACTGTCATTGCTTGTCGCTTTCCTTTTCCCCATTGGAGACCAAATCATAGCTTTGGCGAAGGCATTGACACCGTTTGGGCATATGATTCCAGATCATTTAGAATGGAAAAGGGAGATGATACAGCTCTTGTCAAGGGCATCCCTCCCAGTTAGCTAAAACTCCAGAGATAATGCTATGTTAGCTTTTAATTGCGAGTGTGGATGTTTTACACAACATATTATTTCTTGCAGCTCTTGAGTTCGTGCGCAAGCATTTCAGAAGTTTCTGAAAATATTTTATGTGTGTAATGTAGCGTAAGCGTTAAGCAATGCTGCTTTTATGGAAAAACAAATGTATGGAAAACAAATGTATGGCCGCAACCTGTGGGGTAATAGTTGACATTTAAAATAAAAATGCATTGGTAAGAGTATTCAAAATGATATAAATCTTTAGGTTAAAACTGTTCTAATATAGTTAATTTTGAATCCTCAATTTTAATATTTTCAGTACCATCTGATTAAAGCTATACTCTCCAACCTTATTCTCAATAAGTCCCTTTATCACTGCTATTCACTTCAACTATATGTTGTTAGGAGTCGAGGAACAAGATTTTAAAATTGTCTGCCAGGATGCAGAGCCATTATGAGAATATCTGTTTTGTGAATTAAAGTCTTGTGGAGGGAGGGGCAGTGGAAACCTAAGTTAATGAAAAGTAGAAGAGAATATAAGAATAAATATTTTGTTACATGAAGATGATTTTATTGATAATGTTGTATTTTATTAAAGTTGTCTAAATATCCCCTGCGCTGTTGCATTTTTAGACAGAAAAATAGCAGAAACCGGACAGTGGATCAAAAAGTGTGGGGGACAGATTTGCACAGGAGGTCAGGAATTTAAGCAAAAGCATCACAGCTTCCATGGAAAAGGAGTGGTTCCCAATCTGTGCGCCGCGGCTCCCTGGGGAGCCGCGGCACCATTGCAAGGGCGCCGCGCCATTTCTAGAAGTCTAGCGCGCATGCGCAGTTACAAGGAAAAAAATGAAAAAAAACCCGGATGTCCCTATTAAGGGAGCCGCGGAAAAAATCCGAATTTTTTAAGGGAGCTGCGGAAGAAATCGGAAGCACGTAAGTGAGCCGCGGCCGGAAAAGTTTGGGAACCACTGAGTTAAGATAAGTAAGAATTAAGTAGACTTTGGCACTAAGTATCTGTCCAAGGCCAAAAAGGCCTGTTTCCTTGTTCAGTAAAAAAATCCCACTAATATAGGCAGCTCATACAGAAATGGGATTACTGGTTGAACGCAAGACATTGTGGAGATACAGATAGTACAATTAGTTTTTAAATCTTAGGGAGCACTTTCCACTTTTCAAAGGATGATGTTTAATGGCATGGAAGGGGTAAGTACACTAAGTATAAAACATTTTGGATTTCTAGGTTAATGATGCAAAGCGTAGATTCACTCTCTTTCTAAAGGGAACTTTGAGAATACAATATCCTTTTTTGTACATTATGCTAAAACTATTTTAGGATTTGTTTGTTTTTTATTTTATTTTATAGTTAGTTGCACAGTCAGCCAGGTGTTTAGACTGGATTTGGCATTTTTATCCATCTGGATTTGGCATTTTTATCCACCTATTAAGTTATTTCCATGATATTGTAATATACACAAAAATATAAAACCACAGCTGCCAGTTCTTTAGGTGGTTAGGCCTTCATATGCACTGAGTTCTTTCCAAGAACCTAAAACGTTGTAATGTATCAGTGTAGCATATGTGCAGATCTAAACACTGTGACTTTTATGATTGACAGATGGAAATTTTGTCAATGTGCAGATTTTCTAAGTGGCACCCCAAATTTTTTTGTATTTTTATGTCAATATGGAGGAGAAAAAGTTTTGTATGTCTGCACAGGGTTATGTGGCTAACATGGAAAAGCTGTGAGAAGCAGAGAAAAAACGCCTTCAGGGATGAAATAGATTTGCTTGATAATATAATTGCACTTTTTGCTACCATCAAGTTCTCAAGTAGTATGATGGGAAGTGGGAAAGGGTCTATTAAAAGGAACTAATTGGAAGATAAAGAAATAATCCACTTGTGTTGAAGTGAAAAGCTTCTAAAATGATTAACAGTGGCATAACTAGGTGTGCAAGATGTGTTACTACTACAGTCATGTTGGGAGTGCTGAAGCACTTCTGCTTTGCTGATCTCATGGTATTTTTTGCTGATCTCATGGTACTATCTGCCAGGTACTTTTATAAGAAACTGTTGGGTAGATTTCTCCTTCCTCATTATCATCAATTGGAAGAAGCAAAAACATAGCAAACTCATGTCCTCAATCTTTTGAGATGACTCTGAAAGATACATTGTTAATGGCACTGAATGCCACTGAGAGTTCAAAGAGAACTAGGAACAGCATGTTTTCCCTATCCAAATCTTATTTCAGTCATCTAGCAGCACAACAAAGACAGTATCCATGAAATGCTTAGACCTGGCCTCTTTCTGAAATGGCTCTTAAGTCATCTGCATCCTCTAGAGGGCATTGCACAAACTTTTCTACAACCATTTCCACAAATTTCCTCAGAAATAGGTTAGACATTGGATTATATTGTGTCCACTTTGAGACGGATTCCTCAGTGAAGAGTCATCCTCAGATTAGGAGAATGAACATAATGAGAAACAGGGTGTGAGGGGGGGAAAGGTGCAACATCCACCTCAAAGAATGGTATCAAACCTCATCTCTTCTTACCCTGACAAATCAACTGGAATCTTATCAAACCAGCCTATGGTGCACTGCTATCTCTGGGATAAATCAGTAAACCAAGCAGGTGAACAGTGCTCAGCTAGAGTGAAAAGCATCAGTCGTAGTAGACCTACTTAGAATTAGTCTAGACTAGAGATTAGGACTGATGAATGTCAGCTGTGCTGACATGAAGGCCAAGTGTTTCCTGTATTTAATTCCCATATAAATGCAATCTATTAGAACAGGGCTTTGCTGTGTTCTTGCCATGTGTAGTTGTGTACAAAGCTTTCTCAAGTAGCTTAACTCTTAATTCATTCTGTTGAAGAATGCTTCCTTATCCCATCATTTCTATTAAAGAAAGGTAACATCTATCAGGCCAAGCTTGTGAGGTTCCTGAATGTTTTACCAATGTGGGACGTAGAATTTCAGCCTAGATTCTGCACTGACATGCCAGGTTTTTAAGGCAGAAACAAGGTTTTTTTAACAGAATAATAAAAATATGGTTATACTTTGTCCCAAAGGTGCTTTTTTCAGGAGGCAACTGGACTTTTCTGTTTTTTCCTTGAAGACATTTTACTTCTGATCCAATAAGCTTCTTCTGCTCTGACTGAATGGTGGAGAATGGAAGGATATATATTCCTTACAGACAGCTGGTCATTTGCATCCTTTTTTAGGGTTGTTGAAGCACTTGGAGGTTTATCTGTGTCCTCAGGGTCACCTGATTAATGTTCCTGGCTCCCGTAGTGTGCAATCCCTCTGGAAATTTATTCATACCCACACCATTCAAAAGGTGTTTATTCCAAATTGAGATAACCTTTGGGACAACCATGACCTGAATGACTGAGAACTTCCACAGACTTAAAGTTATACTTTAAACTCTTATTTGATTAAGGAGAGACTTTTAAAATCAAAACTGAAAAGTGTTTTGAACTTCCCTGGAGAAGCAGATCCACTCAATTCATGTATGTTGTGTGATTTTGCCATGAATGAGGTAACTCGTACATACATTAAATATGCATCACTCTATTCTCTCTTGGGGTAACCTACATTATGTAGAATGCTGAAAAGGAGTAAGAGAGAGTAAGCCAGATGAACTAAAGACATTAAATTATAAAAAGAAAAGGAAACATAGCTAAAATTAATTTGCCCCAACATTTTGTGATATTTCTCTGCACCACTGTAAGCTATCAAATCATCCTTGTTTCCACCAAACCATACACTGGAATTTTTCATCTTTTTCTAGTGTTTTTTTTCTTTTATACCATACACTGGAATTTGATGTAGTAGCATGTAACATGATTTATAGCAATCAGCCCAACAAAGCATTACAGATAGGCATTGCTAAGCACCAGCCAAAGAACACATTCTGCAAGGAGAAAGTTACCAAGAATCCCACAGATAATATTACTGCCTTCGATATTATCATCTGCTTACCTGAGCAGCCATATTTAGCAAAGAAACACATGACAGAATTGAAGAATAGATGCTGCTGCTGGCTGTCCCCTGGCTCATCTGCTCATCACATTTCTCTGTGAAAAGTAACTGCCTCAGCAATGGACTAGAGATTGTTCTACCTGAAGAACTCCACAAACAGGATTTGAATTGGGCCTATCGTTAATTGTTTCACCTCTTCTAGAAACTCAGTGTAGCTCTTTTTCAAAGTTACTGCCTTGTCAATGGATGGAATCATCTATATATCGACTTGAGGGTATTTTCAATCCTATTTACAGCTAAGGAGAAATTCAGTATTCAGAGCAGAATACTGTATTTATGAAGATGTCAACTGCAACAAACTTTTAGAATGTTTTCAGTCCAGATTTGTGAGGGAAGGAAATGTTGAATGATGGTAGTGATGATATTGTTTGGAGTAAAATTTTCTAGCAGCTCAAAGGACAAATATATTTTTAGAGAATAAGATAAGGACAGAGAACACCCTGGAAATACAGAACATAGAAAGCCAAACACTGTAGCCATAGAGAAGCAACAAAAGTTAAGAAATGGAATGGGGCTATACTTTTATTCAAGTCACCCAATCCATTTTTTACTGTACATTTATAACTATATAATCATCAAAAATTAGAAAGGAGATTGATTTTTCATGTAACCTTCATGAGAAATGCTTTTTTCCCCATTTTTTTAAATAAAGGGTACAAAAGAGTTTATAAAAGGGAGGGTTTTAGAGGAAAATAAACTTCTTCCTGTTGCCAAGGAAACCAAGCTCCACTCCCTTCCAAGATCGACTTGCCAGATTAAAATGTTCTATGTTGCCTCCATATTCTACTACTGCAAATTATGTATAATTATGTTCAACTGGAGCAGAGTCAAGGCTTGCTGTGCCTTGCTGTGCACCATAGGCAAACAATGAAACAACCAGCTCAGCGAAGGGCCCCCTCTCTTGCACATGTGACAGCCAGTGTCCTCAGCAGGAACCATAGCTGAATTGTTCCATAGAATCATGATTTTAATTATATGACTTCTGATGACTGGAGATCATGCGATGCAAAAATGCCAACAAAATAGCAGAATCTTGGCACTATGACCCAGATTGAAAGAAAGTCTGGCAGCTTCTCTCTTCTCTTGAAGATTCAGTTATGCTTATTTTGTGTGCATATAATATATAAAATTATAGGCATTCATATATAATTAACTTGTAGCCTGCAGGCATGACTTATCTTACTTAATTTTGGATGGTATCTATACTGGCCATAAGCAAACACACATTTTTTTCCACATTTTTTTAGAAAAATGACTCGGTTTACTAATGCTAGGAAATAAAGTCTTGGCTAATATATAACCATGTTCATTATCAGGTGCTATAGTACTCTACAAATCTTTCAAAAGAAATTGTTTTTTGAATGACTAGATCCCTGGGGGTATATGATTTCAGCTTGGCAGCGTGATTAATATTTGCACTAACATTAACAGTTGAAATCGTTTATTATGTTTGCTTGACAATCTTTGTGAATTTTTAAAAGTTCACAGAACATATCATAGCTACACAATTTGATTTAAAACTTAGAACAGTGATCACTCTGGGTGGACTGTGCTCTCAAAAACAACAGAAAGATTGAACTGTGGAGGGATGAACTGTATTTTTCTTTCAGGGATTGCACCTGTTCTTGTCCTCCAGGAATTTCCTAAAAGCCTCAAATCTCAAAGGAGCCAGTTGTATTGTTTTCTGATCCCTGAGTGATCAGAGTTTCAACACAGATTCATAGCATGATGAGAAAATACTGGATGTCCATTAATGGATAGATTGGGAACAAATGGATTTATATATAGGAGCATCTCTGAAAACTCCACTGTTTCTAATCATAGGCATTTCTCCTTATTCTCTCTCTCTCTCGTCTTATGGTACATATTGATCACAGATACTCCACCCAGTAAGTCAAATCTACCTGTATGGTATGATGTGTGAGTATGCTCTAAAAAGGACATTACAGTCCTACTATTTTAGATTGGCATGCGAGATCTCTCTGTGTGGATGTTAACAAAGTCACGATGGTGGCTGAGAGCACATGAGAGAAGACCACCCCCTTTTTATATGCATCACCAATCCCACGCATGTAAAAAAGGGATGGAGTCTCAACCACACAATTGTGATTAGCATCTTGATTTGTTTTTACTCTCTGACCGCCTCCCACCCTGAATAAGCAGTTTAAATCTTACATCTCTTTTTTACTTCTTCAGCCAAGTTTGCTCATTGCCTGTATTCTCATTTTATTTGTATCTCACGTGATTTAAGTTTGCACATGTCTAAAGTAATTGTTGCTGTTGGTATTTAATAAACAAGACATGCTTTCATGTATTTGGAAAGAAACCTAATCTCAATATTCTCTAGTTCTTTATGCAACTAATATCTCAAAAATGCATTGAATAAAAATACTGTCAGATACCTCAGAGGTATCTTCTAATGTTTCAAAGTACATTTGCTGTACATATTTAAACAAGATCAATGCTATTTTATTACAGGAAATTAAGAGCCCAGAATGAGAAATTATCTACATATCAAGGATCCTAGGACAGTTAAAAATCTGGGAGTTTAAATGGTTATGGCCAATGTACAATGTGTTCACTTAAATTAAAGATCCTTACTGTATAATTAATTAATTACAATTATATTAATTATAATTATATTATTATAGTTATAATTATTTTAATTATAATTATATTAATTATAATATAATTAAGGTATAATGGGAAATAGTGGCTCGGTGGCTAAGACGCTGAGCTTGTCCATTGAAAGGTCGGCAATTCAGTGGTTCGAATCCCTAGTGCTGCATAACAGGGTGAGCTCCTGTTACTTGTCCCAGCTTCTGCCAACCTAGCAGTTCAAAAGCACGTAAAAATTCAAGTAGAAAAAATAGGGACCACCTTTGGTGGGAAGGTAACAATGTTCCATGCACCTTTGGCATTTACTCACGCTGGCCATATGACCACGGAGACGTCTTCGGACAGCGCTGGCTCTTTGGCTTTGAAATGAAGATGAGCACCACCCCTAGAAGTCGGGAATGACTAGCACATATGTGCGAGGGGAACTTTTACCTTTAAGGTATTAGGGGGAGATCTCACTGCCTTTCTCTCTACCCAGACAGGATCCCCATTGCAGCAAGGGGCCTGGCCTTGCTAGGTAGGCTAACAAGGACATGAGAGGATCCACAAGTTTTGTGCCAGTTTTCTTCTTCCTTTGATTGGAGACAGCTAGCAGGGCATGTGCATAAGTACAGATGCTTATTTTATTATTTTCATTTTAAAGCTACGTATATTATATGTTTCTGTAATAGAATGGTGCCATGGCTGAAGCAAGTAACCTATGGGGAAGGGAGAAGAACTGTAAAATATTTTTTTGAAAACAGTGAAGCTTACTTCTGAGTGGATGAGTAAGGCTGAATGGTTAGATTGCTTTATAAAATATTCTGGACTGGTTTAATGAAAAGTTATAGGTTCTCATAAGCAACAAAGAACCAAGCGAATCTTTTGGGGATGTGACAGAGATAGCAAGAGAATATGAAGGAAATACAATAAAAGCCCCAATTAAAAATGATAAAACCACTGGATGAATATTTCTTCTTTGACGGAGGTTTTCTAATAATCTTTGATTCATCAGCTTGTTCTTAGTCTTATTTTTTCTTACTGTATATATGTAGGCTATGTAACTAAAAGCAGAAAAACCTTGATCAAACCAGAATCCCTTTCATTGAAAGAACCACAAACCTGTTACTTTCTACTTGGCATAAAGACACTCTACTGCTTGTTGACTCCATCAATGGCTCCTTTTTATATATTTGTATTAAAGTTTTACAAAACATACAAAAACTAACACAAACTAATGAAGAGCAGAAGCAAGCAAGCAAGAAGAAAAGCAAAAGTGCAAAAATAAAAAATAGAAGCTTCCGATTTCCTTTGAGGCAAATATGTGTACATTTACAAAATTTTCTCTTACTGTATGATTATAAAAAAACACCTTAATTTTTTTCTATTATCTATTTTTTTCTAATCATCAAAACCACAAGTCATAAGTGCATTTCAGGTTTGCCCAAAAACATCTTTATACCCTTCAGTAAAAGAAGCATTCCATAGATGAGAAAGTATAACTAAACATAAATGATTAACCTACAGAGAAGTATTAGAATTTTCTAATTGTAAAATGAAATCAAGAGATGATTTGCTAAAAGAAAGATATCCTTTTCAATAGTCCTTATGTACAATTACCAGAAAGATTTAAAGTGGATAAAATATTTTATGGTTTTGGGCAAAGAAATATTGAATTTGAAACAGAATTATGTACAAATATGAGCATGTTATTGCTAAAATGTACAAATGTTTGCTGAAATATGGGATAAAAGAAATACAAGTGAAAGAATGCATGATAAAAAGGGCTAAATTTTTGACTATAGTACACAGAGGAATCAATGGGAAAATATATGGTTAAAAGGATTTAAATTTACATTATGTTCTAGCCATAAAGATAATTTTTACAAGATGTTGTATCATTGGTATTTGTTACCAGAGAAAATGTCTAGCATGTATAAAGGTACTTTGAATCTTTGATGGAAATGTGAACAACCTGAAAGGACATTTTATCATGTTTGCTGGACATGTAAAAAAGCCAAAACATTTTGGATACAACACAAGCATTTATTCAGGTCATAGTACAGTTGAAACCAGAATGGACAAAGAACTTGAAAAAAAAATCATGGAACTTTGTTTTTATATAATATGACAATTACAGTGAGACTATTCCATGCTCAAAAGTGGAAAGGTTCAGCACTGCCTATACCAGAGGAATGGTTGGTGAAGATGATAGAACTTCCAAAGTGGGCTAAATTCACTTCTTTATTTTGAGGGGAAAAAAACTACATTTATGGTCAACTGGAAACCCCTTACAGACTTTTTGCATGAGACAGAGAATAAAATCACTTATGAATTGTGATTTTGATGATGAAAATCCATCAATGGCTTCTGAATACAAGTCATTTTTAGCCAAGTTTCTCTACATGGTATGTCCCATCATTCCCAACCAGCAATATTTATGTTCTCTAGTTGGAATAAGAACTATACCCAAAATATAGGCTTAAAGCATCCTTACTTGGATGGGGTGGATGGATGGTGGTCTTCGATGCAGCTAAGGATGAAAAGGAAGTTGGTGTTTGAAGGTAAATAAAGAGGATTGTTTTCTCTTGTCCTTGCTTGCCTTCCAAACCTCTGCCACCTTCCCTTTTTCCCTTTCCCTTCCATTGGAATTGGGGTGAAAAGCAATCACATCAAAAAGGGTAAACTAGAAGTTCTCCAAGTTTGTGTTGTGGCCAAAATCTGTCTCACCTAAAGCAACTTAATCACTTTAAAGACACAGTATAATTTTATTTGCATGCATACAAGTATATACTGGACCCTCAGCAAAACTTTGATACTTTGCTGAGTAGCCATAAGAAAATACAGAAACAGAATACTGCATGCCTTTGGCCCACTACACTGCAAGGCAAAACAAAGAAAAAGGCAGATACGGTGCAAATTACAGTGTGACCTTGAAAATATTTTAGATAAACTATTCTGTGTGGCCTTGTTATTATTTGTCCTTTCCTGTTAGGTCAGCATGCTTACCATTCTATCTTTTGAGATATGCTTGGTGAATAGAAACAATTTGGTTTGCTGGCCACAAGTTTTTAATTGAATCTTCTCCTTGTCCTACTCAGGGTCAATTCAACTGGCTGTGAATGTTTTTTTTTTTTTACAAGGTACCTTAAGCAGTTCATATGCATGGGGAGAGGCATCTCAAACATTACCACCACATATTAAATAATTGTCAGAAATTCACTTATTGCATGAAGCCATTCCTTTGTTTGCTTCTATACTGCTTTTCTTCCTAAAAGTGCCCATAATGTGTATATGCACCCATTTTGGCTTAGCACAATGGATGAATTTGAGCATTATACTTTGTTAAACACTTAGTTTATGACTTAGTGTTAAGTATACCCTTGGTGTGTTAAACTCTGGGAAGAGGGATAATTTAAAAACTTCCTTTGGCAGACTCTTTTTTCGAAGGAATCCTTCCTAAACGATAATTATGATAGCTGCCACTACATTTCCTGACACACCCTAGTCTGTCAGGGGAATTGTTAGCTATTCTACCAAGGATTTATTCTTTCATGCCCCAGTTTTTCTGATAGGAAAGCTAGAAAGTAAAGTGTTTTAGATTTTCCTTCCAAAGCCCAAAAATACAGATCTTAACAAACTTTTTTTTTATCAGCAAGCAATGGCTGTGTAGAGGTAGTCCTCGACTTATGACCACAATTAAACCTGTTGTTAAGTGAAACATTTGTTAAGTGGGTTGTGCCCCATTTTGCCCTACTTTACAACCTTTCTTGCCATGGTTGCTAAGTGAATCACTGCAGTTGATAAATTAATATTTTGGTTGTTAAGTAAATCTGACTTCCCCATTGACTTAGCTTGTGAGAAGGTCACAAAAGGTGATCACGTAACCCTGGGACAGAGTAATGGTCATAAATATGAACCGGTTGCCAAGCTTCTGAATTTTGATCAAATGATCATGGGGATGATGCAAATGTCATAACTGTGAAAAATGGTCATAAATCACATTTTAGTGCCATTGTAACTTTGAACAGTCACTAAATGAACTGTTGTAAGTCAAGGACTACCTGTAATAGGACAGCCTTGCACAGAGTCAAGGTTTGAATGAGAAATCTCCTTCTAAGAATGAAGAATGAAGGCTAATCTATAGATATAAAGGCAGCAAATATACACAACAGAATTCAGGTAAAAAAATCAATGCTGTCAGCTTTGTTCAACTAATACATAAGCCTGCTGAATAAGCTCTGGGATTTCCACACACATTCACTACATAGGGGTTAGTTGGCGGGAGAGCATTTGAGTCTCCTGCTTGGCTGTTCATAGGCAATACACTCTTGTTACTATTGTCCCTCTTGCTTTCCCATTCCTAAGGCAATACAAGCCCCTTTTGCTGCCAAGCAAGCAGAATCCGCAATACAACAACTGTAATTTAAGTTCCTGAAGTGAAGGTGCTACTCTTGTTTGCTCACTCCTCAGATTGTTCATGATAGGAGAGAATCTGTCAATAATGTCAAGTGTCCCATAATGCTGGAGAGGAGAAGATGCAAGAAGGGAGGTGACTGATAACAACAGTGGCCAAAGGGAGCAGATTAAATTCAGCAAAGTGAAAGTTTCCCCATAATGTTTACTGAGATTTCCACACTGAGCTGTTCTCTTTACCCCAAATTCTTCTAAAGCATTGTTGCACTACCCGGCAAGTATTCTCACCATTGAGACCAGAATTCTCAATGGATGGAACGCCGAAATCAGCATCCATCATCTGTTTCCTTCCTTTTCCACCTTTCATTGTCACTTGTGGTTTTGATGAAAATTGAGAAGAAAGAGTCTGAGAGAGGCAGGATGAATGAAATGAAGCAAAGTCAATGTCTTCCTCCCTTTGAGATCACGGTCACCAGTCATAGGTTCCCACCAACTGACCTCCAGGTCTTAGACACCAGTAGGGTAGTTTTCTCTTCTGCCGCCAAGCAGAAATATGTTCTCTTTTTGTAGGGAGAGAGATAATGGGGGCTTAAAACAACTGAATCTGTGTTTCAGCCCAGCAAACAAACTATCCCAATTCCTACTGTGCTATTGCAATGTTTCCCCAATGCTGTATGTGTCTGTTTTTGTATTTTTATTTTATGCTTGTCTTCCCCCAGTTCATCAGCTTTCGAATTCTATGGTTTCTTTGACAAAAAGCCACATTTTTGCTCATCTTACTTTGTAAATTGCTCTGCGCACTGGCAGTTGGTTGCATTTATTGCCTAGTGACTTGTTTGCTCCCTACTTAGCATTTGAATAAAAAACCATTGTCTTTTGATAATTTGAATATTTATATCCATATCTATTGAATATTAACTCAAAAGGGGATAAATACTTAATCATTTGGTTTGTCACAATTCCAAACATATTTCACATATTTTGTGAATACTGGCCTTATTCTACTGATTAAAAAGCTTTTCTAAGCTTTCATTCATTCAAAATGTATAAATGCCTTGTTTTTTCAATAATTGCTATTAGTTTTTAAATCCATACTTTTTGTTTATGCAAATGTTGCAGTTTGAAAAGGTTGAAGCTGGCCCATAGTATAGCCAATCATTAACAAATGGTTGAGCTCATGTTATGGTTCTTTTCAGTTTCAAAATTAGCTAACTCCTAAGTAATAAAATAAAACACATTGAATAACACATTATTCAATATACAACAATATCAGCATTCTTTTCTGGAATGTCATAGTTTAAGACTTCTGTTTAAATAAAATTCTATCCATTAACCTCAAGTAGGGAAAATGAGATTCTTTGTCATAAGAAATGAGTTTGTTCCTAACTAGAATATTAATTATCATTAGTTCTTCTATTTCTGGAATATGTTCTACTGTTACAGACAACTGCTGAAATACTTTCTCAGTAAGTCCTATATGGCAGCAGTAATAGTATGATTCTGTTTCAGTGTTGTGGTTTTTATGTTGTAATTATCCCTCCTTGGATTTATGTCTCATTTAACCGTTCTTCTTAAATAAATATTGATTTTTACAAATAAGAAGTAAATAGCAAATTGAAAAACGTACTATGCCTCATTTGAGTGTAGCTATGATGTGTTTAGAAGCCAAGGGAATTCTGTTCAGAAATAAGAAAGAAGATGCTGATCAATGAATTTGGTAGTTGCTGGTTTAATGCTTTCTCATGTGTCTCCAACTTGAGTTGGTGAGAACAGTAGCATAGATCTGTATGGGATTGTTTAGAACGTTTGAAAATATATAATATATAAAATATTACATATTTTATAATATATATAATTATATATACATACTTTTATGTATTATGTATTATATAGTACAACAACACAGTGGTTCAGTGGTTAAGACACTGGATTTGTTGGCTGGAAAGCTGGCAACCCAGGTTCGAGACCCAAACACCATGTGCTGGGGTGAGCTCCTGTCCTTGCCCCAGCTCTAGCAGTTTGAAAGCATGAAAATGAAGGTAGATAAATAAGTACCACTTTGATGAGGAGGTAACAGGTGTCATGCTGCCCACATGACCAAGGAAATGTCTTCAAACAGCACTGGTTCAATGGCCTTGAAATGGAGATGAGCCATAC
>JAOYMU010000274.1:57416220-57430176 GCA_025802295.1 Psammodynastes pulverulentus
TGTTTTTTTCCACTTTACAGGGCTAATCCTGTAAGGAAGGCAGGAAGGAAACATTCTGGGGTTGTTTCTAGCCTAATATTTATTTACCCTGCTTACAGAAACTGCCTCTCGGTTAACCCAGAGAACAGCTAAAGGTTCTTGGCAGTACGCCCAGACTTCTGTTGCCTAAGCTCCACCCAGTCACATGATCGCCCAGCCACACCTACCCAGCTGGTCATAAGGGCAGAGAACTGGCTGTTCAATGATTTGCATCCCACCAGTGGTTGAAACCCACCCATCTTAACATTGCTAAATTGTGAAACCCTACCCTTCGACTATAAAGGGTTTAGGAGAGGACACCTCCCTTCCTTCTTTAAAATAACCAGATGATTTAAACATTTATGCATGCATCCTGTTGGGAATGAAATGGCAAGGGAAAATGCTCCAGCTTGTTCCCTAATCCCCTGTGTTATTTGAAAGCCCCAATCTAAAGGCAAGATGAAGGAGAGTGAGACGTTTGTAGCCTGCAGCTCCTTGTTTGTGGATTATTTTCTAAAGATGCTCTCCGGAATATAAATTTCTTGTGATTAGACGTTACACCAGGTAGTGCATTTGAATAGAGGAGACTTGAGCCAAGAGTGCATCTCCCTTTTGCGAAAGCTTTTAATTTGCTATTTTTTGCTGCCACTTGTCTCTTTTGCCTGACCGTATTCAGGACCTTTGGGTTTCTAAATGCCCCCCTAATTGGCAAAGTTCAAAGAGCTTGGATTGAGGGGAAGCAGCTCTGGCTTCCCTCAATCCAAGCTCTTGGAATTTTATGAGACACCCCCCGGATAGGCAAATGGCACTAGTATTTATGGACGCTCCAAAAGCATTCGACAATTTAAACTGGAATTTTCTGCTTAGATAATTGGAATTGATGAAATTTGGAGAAAAATTTATAAGGACAATTCAAACAATATACACCAAGCAATCAGTGAAAATAATCGTGAATGGGGAAATGACGGAGAAATTTGACATACAAAAAGGAGTGAGACAAGGTTGCCCGCTATCACAGCTGTTATTTATACTGTCGGCAGAACTATTGTTAGAGCAAGTTAGACAAAATCAGGAGATAAAGGGATTGAGAGTGAAAAGAGAGGAATATAAAACGCAAGCATTTGCCGAAGACATAATATTCTTAGTAGAAGAACCACTGGAAGGGGGAAAGAAATTATTACAGGATATAGGAAACTTTGGAGAAGTAGCAGGACTAAAAATAAATAAAGAAAAGACTAAGATATTGACAAAAAACATGACCAAAAACCAGAAAGGAGAATTAGAAAAGGAATTAGGCATACAGACGACAAAAAAAAAAAAAAGTGAAATAATTGGGGGTATGGATTACAGCAGGATAAAAGCGGATAATTATGATAAGTTAATGCAACAAATACAAAAAGACTTGGATACCCACTGTAATACTTTAATGGCAGTAAGAATAATATTGGAATTGTTGGTAAATTTGACAGAAGAGAAGGAACGGAAAAAGCAGCTGAAGGTAGAACCGTCTTCAAAAAATAAAAGGCACCGTGAATAACATCATATTGGAAAGTCATGTTTGCAGATTGGAATTCGCTGCCTGATGGTATTATTGGATGTCTGTGAGAGAAAGTTGGAGTGAAAGCAAGTGAGGGTCACTTTATTAAAGCAAGCGTTCGCTAAGAAATGAAGCAGAAAATAGTGGAATTCCATGAGATTATCTGGCTTTCCTTTTATTATATGTCCATCCCAGACTAAGCCATGATATGCATCAGTCGCTATATTCTCAGGCTGGTTACCCTCTTCTCCTTCCTCTCTTTCAGGTGGATCCGGTCTGGAGCCCTCCCATCCAGCTGACCGTTCTGCAGGTAAGTGACCCCTGGAACCCTCCGGTTCTAAGGCGTGGGGAGGGTCCTGGGCCCTTGACGATCTTGGTGATTGGTGCCATTTACCTGCCTCAAAACTCCGTCTCATGGCCTCCGCCAATAACCATTCAAAGTCTACGGGCGGAGGCCCTTCTTCCTGGCGGAGCCCCGCCGCAGTCAGAGTGAAAGTGGCCGGAGGTTGATGTACCTGGGATGTTGTGACTACTCATTGAGGAGAAGGTGAGAGGCCAGCTGACCAGGCTGAGGTAGTAGGCCCCGATTCTTCAGGAATTGTGATTAGCAGCTGCTTGGGAGGGGGTGATTCCTCCCCTCTCATTTGCAGTCCCCTCTTTGATGCCCTGGGGACTGGGGCTGAAGAAGGGCAGGGCTGTATGCTCTCCTGATCAGACAAGTCTGAGTCCTCTCCAGATGCTCTGATCAACTCTGCCTCTAAGGCTGCTTTAGTGGCCATTTTCTCTACAGCCCTTTGTAGTCTTTCCTCTGCCCTAAGTTGAGCTTTGGAGGCCTTTGGCTGAGAAGTAGGATTGGTTTTAGACTTGTCTGCCTTAGATTTAGAGGCAGTTGTAGACCTGGTCTTATTAGTGCCCTCTCTTGGTGGAGTACTGCCTTCCATGGTAGTACCGAAACCGAAACTAGGCCTATTAAGTAATTAGTTGTTAGTATTTAAACGGCTTTTCCCACGTGGTGTTCCGGTGGGTAATTGCTTAATTACTCAGTGGGAGCTGTAGGGATTTTGCACTATTATTAGGAATGGCTTGTTGAAATAATAGAGGCCTGCTTAGCCGTCCGGCTACTTTGAGGCTCTGAAGCCAAGATCCTGCAAGCGAGGTAATCTTCCTTGTTCCCTTTAATGCCTCCGCAAACTCACAGTTTTCCTTGCAATTGTGGCTCCGTTCGGCAGCCGCCTGATTTAATTTTCTTTATTATTTGTTTCCAGCAAGCTCCGGCGAGCGCACCTCCTCCTGGCCGTCCGGCGCTAATGGAGGGTAAGTCCCGCGCATGCGCAATGGCGCCGCAATGGCGGCCTGCCGATCCTCTCAGGAAGCCTTTTTGACTTCCGTTCGGATCGTTCCTTAGTAATTTGCTGTATGCGCCGTAACTCCTGTAAAGGCAGCTGGCGTTTTATAGCTTTTATTCTGTCTCTTTCAGATCTCTCACTCTGATCTGCCGGATCGGCATCCTTGCAGCCCCCGGACTGGTAAGAATGAATGCGCATGTGCGTGGGGCAATGGCGGCCACCTCCGGAATCGGGCGAAAGTTAATCACTTTTCCCTTCTCGTTGTGGTGCCAAATTTGAAATCCTTCTTCTAGGAGCGGTATCGGGCTCGAGCCCAAGCCCTTCTCGCTTCCTGTCGTTCTAATCTTCTTTCCTTGCGTTTTAAAATAGAAATGAAAAAGAAAAGTCCTGGAGGGACTTTCTTACACTCTGTTCTCTGCCGTAGACAGAGTAGAACTGGGGATAAGCGGCAGGAGGGCGTGTCCTCAGTTCCACTCTGTCTAAATGCTAGAAGTAGAGGAGTTAACCCATGCCTGCCCTGGATACCGTCTCCCACACAGAGAAGGAGCATATCAGATAGGACCAATGCCCCTTCTCTGCACTCCTTCCAGAGTCTCAACATCTTTTTTATAGTGTGGTGACCAAAACATGATGCAGTATTCTAGGTATGCTTTTATGAAGGCTTTATAGAGTGGTATTAGTACCTGTCTTGATCTTGATTGTATCCCTCTGTTAATATAATTTAGGATTGCATTGGCTTTTTTGGCTGCCGCCGCATACTGACAACTCATATTTAATTGGTTGTCCACTAAGACTCCAAGATCCGTCTCACAGTTACTTCTATTAAGCCTGGTTTCATCCAGTCTATGTGTGTACTTTTCGTTTTTCTTGTTTAAGTGTAAGACTTTACTTTTCTATACATTGAATTTCATTTTGTTAGATAGACCCCAGTGTTCAAGTCTGTCAAGATCCATCTGGATTTGAGCCTATCTTCTAGGGTGTTGGCTATTCCTGCCAGCTTAGTATCATCCACAAATTTGGTAAGTTCCCCTTCTATTCCCTCATCTAAGTCATTTATGAAGACATTGAAGAGTACTGTGCCCAAGATGGAACCTTGTGGCACCCCACTGCCTCCCTCCCTCCACATGGATGTAGACCCATTAAGGACTACTTGTTGAGTATGATTTGTCAGATCTTCTAGATGATCAAATAACACTCAGTTTCAGATGCCCATGAATGAGCCAGTTCTTCAAGGAATCTTTCTTTATTAACAAAGCATGGCTTGTCTACCCATGAATAGACTATGTAGCTATACAAATTCTTGCTTTATTTCTTATTTATTAATTTAATTTATTTAAAATGTATAGCTGTCCATCTTATAACCAACTCTGGGCAACTCCCAATCAAAAGTTTAAAGCAACATAAAAGTCATATTAAGACTATAAAACTGAACACATTAAAACAAAACTTGGTCCAAAGTCAAAATTCCGAAGTGCAATAATTTAATCTTATCCCAGTGCTTGGGGGGAAAGCCAGCTCTTCAAAGCTTTATGGAAGCTTAGTGTGTGTGGGGAGTGGAGGGGTGGAGGCCTGCTGAACTTTAGGAGGAAGAGTGTTCGATAGGGCAGGGCCTGCCACGGAAAAAGCATACTTCCTACCTCCCATCAGATGGCACTATTTAGGGAAAGGGACTGAGAGTGTACCTACCTTATTTGATCTGGTAGGATGGGTGGATATCCTTCGGGAATTTCAGTCCTGCAGATAACCTGGCCCTGTGGCATATATGGCTTTAAAGGTGATGACCACCTTGAATTGTACCTAGAAAGTAATTGGAAGCCAGTGTAGCTTACCCAACAGAGGTATAAAAGAGATGTTACACAGGCAAACGTGCCCTGCCATTACTGCGTGTACTGCTGCATTCTGGACCAGTTGATGTTTCTGGGTAGTCTTCAAGGGCAGCCCCATATAGAGTGCATTGCAATAATCCAAACTGCAGGAATCAGCACATGCAGAGTACAGCGGGTAAACACCATCCTCGGAAAACCTTTATGATCAAAGCATACTTGCTAGGTAACTTCAAACCAATCCTTTCATCACTGACAAAATAAGCATACAGGTTGGCACTCAGAATTTACCTACATTTTGGTGGCCTGCTTGATAAAAGAAAATAAAAAAGAAGAGGAGTAAGGCTGATTTATGTTAATTAGGCATTACAAAACACAGGTAGTTCTCGACTTAGGCTGACAATTGGGACTAGAATTTCCATTGTTAAGTAGGGTAGTTGTTATCCAATTTTATGACTTCTTTTGCCACAGCTGTTAAGTGAACCACCGCAGATGTTGTGTGAAGCCAGCTTCCCCCTTGATTTTGCTTGGTGAAAGCCAGCTGGGAAGGTCACAGATAGTGATCATATGACCCCAGGATGCTGAACCCATCATAAATACATGCCAGTTGCCAAATTTTGATCAAGTGAGTGTGGAAGATTCTGTGACGGTTGTAAGTGTGAGGACGATTGTAAATCACTTTTTTTCAGTGACTTTGAATGGTTGCTAAAGAGATTGTTGTAAAGATGACAGTCTTATTTTTTCCAACATGGCTTTTAATCTTGGAAGTTCTGTGGAACCAAAAGAGAAAAAAAATTAAGCTCTGGATGTGGGCTTATTTGATAGTTTTTATATTTTGATCCTACCCTCTCCACTGTAATGTGTTGGGTTAATGGGTTACAAATAAAAAAAGAATATATGATTGAAGTCGATTCTTGGGACTGAAGGAGGTTTCCCTCCCTGGAGATAGGAAGGCAGTTCTTTTTGACCCTAGCTCCTCAACTGAAGAAGAGTTCACTTTTCCTATTACTGTTTTATTGATTTCTTCTTGGCATATATAATTGGTGCTGTACAGAAAAATTCTGATTCGATCTCAGTTTGGAATGTCATTCAAACTGCAGGTGAAGAGTGAAGAAATTGGACATTGGAAGTTCCCATTACCTTTCTTTATATAATAAGCTTTAGCCTATGTTGACCTTGAAGGAAAATGAAATGTGCAAGCAATTCAGGTGTCATGTTTATCCAAGGAAATCTGCCATGATTTGGAAGCCATAACAGGAATTGACAGTGAAATGTTGCAGGGCATTTACATTTTTAACCATTGTTTTTCTGCTTTTGACTGCCTAGAACAAGGACTTTGAACAATAGTGCTCCTTTTGAAGGGCTGAAAGTAGGGAAATGATTAAAGGGGACTTTTTTGTTTTCCATCTCCTTAGTAACACAGGCAGTCCTCTACTTTGACCACAATTGAGCCCAACATTTCTGTTGCTAACTGAAACATTTGTTAAGTGAGTTTTGCCTGAATTTATGATTTTCTTTGCCATAGTTGTTAAGTGAATGACTGCAGTTGTTAAGTTAGTAATCGGTTGTTAAATGAATCTGGCTTCCCGATTGACTTTGCTTGTCAGAAGATCGCAAAAGACTATCACATGACTCTGGGACACTGCAACATCACAAATGTGAAACAGTTGCCAAGCAACTGAATTTTGATCATGTGACTCTGGGGATGTTGCAACATTTGTATGTGTGAAAAACAGTCATAAGTCACTTTTTTCAATGCCATTGTAACTTTGAACAGTCACTAAATGAACTGTTGCAAGTTGAGGACTACCTGTATAACATACCGAATGGGAGTGCTTATTCCTACTTCTGGGTTTATAAAGTTAGATTCAATCTCCATCATCCCCTTCCACAAGCAAGTAAGTAAACCAGAATATGCCAATCTTAAATCCCAGCAAGCGGAGCATATAAATTGGCTCTAATCCATAATGCTTTGGGGAAATTATGATGAGTTAGTGGTAGAACTACCAGTCAAATGATGGCAACACTAGCTATTTCTTAACAGATTATGTTTCCCAAGGAAATTATTTAATTTAATTAATTAAATATATTAAATATTTAATTAATTCTAAAGTATTCCAAATAAAATAATGTTCCAAATTTGGTCGTGCCTTTTAATGTGTTTTTATCTTTCGTATTTCAAACCTTAAAAAACTTTTTTCCTTTTAGCTCTCCTTAAATCCTTTTGTCTATTTCCTTGCTTTTTATTTTAATCTATCTTGTGAATTGAAGGTACACTCACTGAGTTATTTAAGAAGCTCTGCTGCTTGGAAGATGTCCGTAAACTTTAAAATGTCTCTTCAGCATGCTATAAAAAGTGAACAAGCAAACCTATAGTCCTGTAGACAGGTTTTGCATGAAACTCTGCGCATTAAGTTTTCTTCCATGACTCCCAGCACTTGTACTGTACTTGCAACTTGCTTGTGGAGTTCTTCTGGATCTCGCAGTTTCCTCACAAGGAGCTGTCGTCTGGAGCTTGAGTGAATGATCTCTCAACTTCTCCTTGTCCAGAGAAGCTCCATTTGCTTGGGCTCACTGCCCAGCTACTACTCTTGCCTTGGCATCATCTGAGATGCTTGGAGACATAGATGTTATTCTGCTAAATTCTTCTCCCAGAAGAATGCAGTTTCATTTGAGCTCTATAGAATAGTACCATTTTTCCCTCCATAAGATACTGAAGTAACATTTAAGCTAGTTCAACATGTAAGTTAACTAACATTTAACTTGAAAGAAGTTTCGGATAATAAAGCTGTAAAGTTTGGTAACATAAGGAGGTAATTAGCTACTTTGTTAGAAAAAATGATAAAACAACATATAGACTTGAAACCAGAGATATTCTTGTTGGGTATATTACCAGAACAATACGACAAAGGGAAATATATATTTAATTTTACATGTATTAACGGCAGCAAGAATAGTGTTCGCACAACATAGAAAAATGAAGAGATCCCTACAGATGAAAGTGTTATAAAAAATATTAGAATAGCACTACAGTGGTACCTTGGTATTCAACTGCTTTGAAACTCATTGAATTTGGTATTCAACGCATTTTGACAGAAAAAAATTGTCCCGGTACTCATCTATGTTGGCTACCTTGCAACTCATTATTACTTATCAGAAACATTTGTTTAGTACTCATCATTTTTAATGAGCCGAGGTGGCGCAGTGGGTAGAGTGCAGTACTGCAGGCTACTTCAGCCGACTGCTATCTGCAATTCAGCAGTTCAAATCTCACCAGGCTCAAGGTTGAGCCTTCCGAGGTGGGTAAAATGAGGACCCAGATTGTTGGGGGCAATAGGCTGACTCTGTAAACCGCTTAGAGAAGGCTGTAAAAAAGCACTATGAAGCGGTATATAAATCTAAGTGCTATTGCTAGTGCTATTGCTGTTTTATACAGTGCCCCATAGCTATCATTGCTTGTAATTACTCATTTTCAATTTTTCACTGGTTTATTTGGAATTCATTTTCCATGTATTTAGTATGTTAGGAAATATAATCACATTTCCTCACACACACCAAAATGTGCCATGCCCATTAAAAAGCTCCATATCTAGACATCTCTCTGCAACCCATATAAAGCAGACACGATCTGACCAGACATCTGTGTTAGCTCCCCAAGGCAGAGATTTTGTAGAACGTTATTATAATACTCTCCTGAAGTGCCAAGGACCAGAAGGCAGCTACGATTCTTTGACATATCCTCCTGGGCCCTTTGACATATTGTCCACCATCATAGTTGAATGAACATCTTGATCCGGGCAATCATTTCCAAAGATCAAATTCCTATCCTGACAGAATTAACCCATGGGCTTTCTAGAGACAAGTATTCTGGAAATCAGAGAGCAGGTGGCCTCTTTGAATAGTCCAAGAAGTAGTTGTTCCTCCTGAAAGTTCAGAGGAAAGGCATTCCTTAGCAATATCTTGAGTAGTCTAGACTTGTAAATAGTAGATATGGTTGCCAACCACTGAACATTTGAGTCTTATTTATTTGACCAATAAACTCTGTTCTGACAGAAAAGTCATCCCAAGGTACCTAAGAATCTAATAAAGTCCATTTTGCCCTGGCTTCACCCTACCAATAGCTCCTTACCCTGATTCCACTTTTATTTGTTCTTGACTGGAATGTCACTGTTCCTGTAATCTAATGTCAACCAATACTTAAGACACAGTAGAGAGCTTGCAATAGCATTTGGTTCTTTGGGGCCTGTCCTATCAGCTCTTTCTTCAAACCAAATCTCTTTTGTTCTACTCACTGATCTCCTGTTTTTCCTAGATCGTGTGTTCAGCCAGAGCTCCACCAAGGCACAGCAGCAGGTGCTAGAGGTTGAGGACAAAGCCAGGCACCGGCACAGGAAACCGAACCGGTCCATGGTCTCCCAGCATGTGGGACAGAACCTTGGCGATGGAGATGACAGAGAAGCAGCACTCTGCAACGTCAGGCAGCAGCTCCCTAAAGCCCACCAGTCTGGCCAGTTGCATCAGACCTCCAGCAAGGCTCAGGGAGAGGAAGAAGAGGACAGAGAACAGGGTTGGAGGCCTCATAAGCAGGGAACAAATGGGGAGACCGAGAGTGACAGCCACAAGCTACTTTCTCCCCGGCCTAGCAGGAAATTGCGGTCAGACTTGGTCCCTGGGCCTTGGCTAGTACCCAGTAAGGAACGACTGTCCCGGGCCCTCTGGGGGGTCTGTATGGGCCAAGGAGAGGAAGAGGTACAAAAGGGCAACCCAGGGAGAGGGAAGGGCATGGAGGTAAAGAGGCGGAGTTAAGCCAAGCAGCGTTGGGCTCAGTACAATCATGTTAAGAACTACACATTGCCTGGCAGTGGTTAGGGGCACTGGCCACCTCCATCTGGATTAGGCCTTATTCTCCTTTCCAGTGTTTGTTTTTGTTCAGGGTCTTCTCCTCCACTCACACTATGCAAAGGCATTTTTTCATTTTGCTCTCCCCATCCCATTTCCTCACAACCACACTATGCAATGATAGCTTTCAGAAGCCACTTCGTGCAGTTCTCCTGGAATTGGGCAGCAGAATTTTCAATTCTCTGGCCGCCATTTCCCTTTTCCCAAGAACTGTGTTGGTGTTTCCATTGCTACAATTTCCAACCTGTTGTGGTCTGCAGCTTTCTAAAGCCAGCGCTTTTGAAATGACATTGGTAGAAGCCCTGGGCTCCTGAGGGCTATCAGGCGTTTTTCCAATGAGAGAGAAGATCACTATCGGCAGGTGAGTTACCTGTGGAGCATTATTGCTCATTTTGTTCTGCCCAAGGTGGATTTTGGAATGTCTGCAGAATATTCTGCAGCCTACAGGGATTCCAAGGTCCATTTCAGTGAATTTACATGGAGCCTGGGCTTAAGGGTTATTCCATCCTACAAACATGCCCCAGATTCGCCTGTAACAGCCTTCTGGAGGGAAGCTGAGTCGGTGGGTATTTTGTACGAATTTTGCTGCTGCATATTAATTTTCACTGATTAATCATTTTCTGATTTCTCAGGAAGTCTGCGGAGCAGCCTTACCTAACCTGGTATTTTCCAAACGTGTCAGAAGGTGAGAATTCCTAACGGTGGGGAATTCTGGAAGTAGGAACCTTTAAACATCTAGCAGGCCCCAGTAAAGGAAGGCTTCTCTGTGGAGCATGAACGACCACTGTTCAGGTGTCCTCCCCTCCCTCTCTTATCTTTCATGACCATGCAGTAGAGGGCCCGCGGCTGCTGGCCTCACCATCCACCCACCTACCCTCTCCCCATCCAATATAGCACAATCACTCTTTTTGCTGTGGTGACCTGCAGTCCCTTTGTCCATTCTGCTCCACTGGTCACTCAAGCTGAGGACTACACAGGGTTGGGGTACCTTTTTCTCCTCAGCCACCAGTAGGCAGTTATGTTCTCTACTCTGCTAGAGGCAGCCATAGCCAAACGAATGAGCATGAAACCTCCTGTGTGCATAAAGCACACTTTGTGGGGCGGGAGGGGATTCGTATCAGCCTGAGCCCCTCTGGTTCGATTGCCAGCCAGCAGGCAGTTTTCAGCAGGCCTCAGCCAGTCACAGGGGCACCAGGGCCCTGTTAGTCAGCATGGTTGGTTTGGCTTCTGTCTGTTGTGGGTTTATTTCCGTGCTGAAAAAGTATAGCAGGTGTGGAGTTTTTCTTGGCAAAGGATTGTGGCAAGAGGAAGTTAGACAAAGCATCTCTAACATCTCCTGAGCAGGAAGTGCAGTGTCAGTAAAAGCAAAAAAAAAGTTTTTGATCTAAATTACTTGATTGACAGTCCTTTGCTCCTCATCAGATCTATTGTTCACCATTCGGTTTCTTCCCTTGACGTAGAAGACTCATCCCAGCGTACTGGGGAGGTCGGATGTTGGCCCAAGCTTTAGACATGCAGGCATACAATTCTGCCTTGTGCTCTGTCTCTCTTGGGATCATGTGGGAGATATCATGTGCATTGCATGTAGCGTGCAAACATGATCCAATGTGAAATGTGCATGTGTCTGCAAGATGCATATAGATGAACATTTGGCTGGGCTTGTGCATCACAAAGTTCAGGAATCACTCATGGGTACATGCAGATCCATGTTGCTTTGCATGCCAAAGCCACGAGGCATCTAAGAACTCAAATCAAATTGCATTCAGAAGGCACACCATGCAAGGATTCAGAAGCTAGCTATCGTGCAATACTGCCACCCACATTTTCTGTGCAAAGAAATGCTAGTTTACAAATCTGGAGGGAAACCACATCCCTCAACCCCATTAGGGTCTGATTCTGTGGTGCATTTACAGAAGTTGGCTGTTTTGATGAAGGACGAGTCTGAAATTCACCCACAGAGTCAAGTAATGAACAACAGGGGCTTGATCTGCCCATCCTTAGAAGTTCTTCTGAAATGAAACATTGAAGCTGGTTCTTCTGCTGGTTGTAGACACACAAGTGACTTGACAGGGTCAAACAGGGTCAGGATTTCTAAGTAATTCTGCAGGTGCCTTTTTGGCTTTTTAACTGGAGATGGAAAGACAGTGAGGAAGCAGCTTTAGTGCAGTGTAGTTATGGAAAGCAAATTATTTTTGAAAAGTAAATCTTATAATTATTATACATTAAAAAATTCTGATTTTTAAAAGTGCTTTTGTTGGCTTACTTTTGCTTCCACAAGCTATATGTTCTGAATCGGCAAACATTCTTTTTAATGTTTGAAAATCAGTACTTGCTTCTAGTGAACTTGTAGCATTGGCCTGGATGGGGCCAAATGGATAAGATGTGCTGCACAGACGAAAAGAAAATATAATTCTTCGGCATTCAGTTCACTAATGAGAACAGGCACTTACATCTGGGCACAATTGATCCTGCTGCACGTGGGAATGTGCACCTGCATTAATTACGTTCGCAGAAAGCTGTTTTGCTGTATCGATTTCTGGATGATTCAGGTTGACTGGGACGCCTAAGCACATAAGCATCCTATCTTGATGTCTACTGTGTTAATTTTTCTGCTCGATGAAAATGAACCCATAACAAAGTTGGAATTTATTCTATACATTGAGGTAACCATTTCCCAAGATTTACACTATCATAGTGTAGAAACATACAGCATCTTGCTACTACCTGTTCTGTTTCAAAAAAAGTGCAGAAGTCCAGCCCTTGAAACTGTAAAGTGGACCCTAGAGTCTAAACCTACAGACATGGACAACCGTAAAAGGGCAGTAATGTACAGGATTTCAAATAGTGATGGATGGAGCTTCTGCCTGCACAATTCTTCACCTGTTCTCAAAAGAAGCAAAATGCATCAAGCACAATTAAAAAATACCTTACTAATTTGCCTGAAGGCCTTACTTTATACCTGGACATACACATTCCAAAGTCTTGGCATAAAATCTAGGCAGCAGAATTGATGTACATATGCATCCTGAAGACTTGTCTCTATCCCTGTACAACAAAACCTATCCAGTCAAGATGCTGGATGCCGAGATGCCTTTCTTTAGGAAAAAATGGGATCGTGTTTGCTCTCACAGCTTTGGAGACTGACCTTTAGCTGCAAGGTCTAAGAATCAACTTATATACATAGGGCTAACACAGGTTCTTCTTTCTTTTGCTGCCATATGCAAATAAATAGTTTCCTTCCTCTGGGAGTATGCATGTACAATTATTAACTTAGCTTTCAATGGCTAGAAGTTGGCAGGTTATCTTCCTGGCCTCATGGGAAACACTTTTGAGTTCTTGGCATCCTTCTCTTTGGCTGCAGAATCCAATGACATGGGTAGTCCATGGGTGAATGAAGGTTCTGGGTGTTTAATTCACTGGAATAGAAGAAAATTTAACCAGAGGAAAAAGCAACTAATGTGCCTCTGTGCAGCTCTCAAAACAGAAACAACATTTCTCCAGGATGTTTGCTTAACTAAGTTACTCATAAAAATACACTTCTGTGGAAAGACCTCCTAGAATGAAGTCAACAACATGTGAGGTGCCAATGAAGTAAGCAACCACAATTTCCAGAGAAGGCATAATTCGAAAGGATCTTCCCAGAATCTGAAGTGAGTCTACCGATTGAGTTTTGAATAATTTTATTACTTTATAACTGCTTTGCCCAAATTGCTGTTCCTGAGATGTAATGGAAGGCAAGCTTCATGTTGCCCAGCCAGCAGCTGGTATATTCTACCAACAGTAAATCTTCTTATGAAAGCAGTCGACCTGCTATTTCAAGCCCCAATGCTCAGAATGTCCTGGCTGGTGGATTTGTTATGGGAAAGTCTTCAGCCTGCCGCATCACAGATTGGTTCATCCACCATAGATTTACATGAAGGGAGAGGGGCAACGTGTACATTTCAGGAAAATTTCTGAAAGGGAGCAAAAGAGAGTGTCACCTCAAGGCTCTTTGCTGATGTGGATTCTTGATGGATGCAGTTCTACTGCCATCATTCTTATGACTTGCCCTTTTAAGAAAGCTGTCGAGTAAATAGTCTCAACGGTGACATCACCTGGCTGGTTTTGCCTACTATTAGCCTTGTGGGAAATCCAAATAAGAAGCACAACAATAAATACTAGCTCTTTATCTTTTTTGTAAGGTTACTTTAACAAAATCTTTACTAGTCCAGTGGTGGGATTCAGCAGGTTCGCACCTATTCATGAGAACTGGTTGCTAACTTTCTAAGCAGTTCGGAGAACCGGTTGTTGGAAGAAATCTCCTTTTCTTTTTTCCCCACTTTACAGGGCTAAT
>JAOYMU010000274.1:57649745-57670347 GCA_025802295.1 Psammodynastes pulverulentus
GGGCCTATGAATCATTGCGCAATAAACCTATCTGTTCACCCAGGAATTTTCTGTTTGTCTCTGAATTCTATAACAACTATACAAGTTTATTTCATGATTTAAACTGAGTAGAAAAAAATAAGTCATGCTTTTTGACAAATTTCTAAGGAATCATTTGAACATTCAGATAACAGAGTAGAAGGAAAAGGGGAAATCCTTCAATGCTTATTTTTTAATTTGTTGAAAAATGGCTCTTAATATTAGTCTTACCTGCTCTAATTCACTGATGCAGTGAATATCAGCTTCACATCCATGTTCCTTTGCCTCCTGGCATATTTCTTCAGCTATGGCTTTTGCCTGTCCTTTCTGACTTGCATAAAGCAGCAGAAATCTATTTCTTTCACAACACATTTTTCAAGATTTAACTGAGGGGGGCAGGAAAAGAAAAGAAAATACTAATGAACAGGTACAACCCTTTTTGACACCAACCTGGTTTTGGTCATATCAAGTTTTAAAGGAAAATACACTGGGTGAAAATTCTTAATGCATAGCACCTACATTTATTGGCGTTATAGTCTTCTATTCAGTTAACAGCAAATAAAATACAAAACAAAAATAAAAAGTAATGTTAAAAGAGGCAACTAAAGGCCTGCCAGAATAAATGCAACTTGGCTGCTATTGGAAAAACTGAGTGAGACCAAGTACATTCCCACGTGGCCAATAAATATATCCATGAAAGCAGGCAGGAAGGTGTATAGGGGCAGGTCTCAAACAGGCCTTAAGCCATCAAGGGCTTTATAAATTGTACACGGAAAAGTACTGATCCAGGGCAGATTTTTAACACGGACCTCTACTGAACCACGCCACATTTTGCACCAATGGAAGCTGCCACTGCATTTGTTGGTTTCCCTTACATTCCTCTCCATCTCCGAATGCTCTGAACGGCTTACTGTACACAAGTAACAAGAAAGTTGTTTTCTTTTTAACAGAAAGCTAAACATCAACCTAGACACATTAAAAAGCAGCACAACTCCGAAGCGCACCGCACCAGGGGGGCGAGGAGGGAGGCAGCTATGGCTTTCAAATTCCTTCAGAGACAACTTGGCTCGGTTCTTCGAAAATATAGCTGGGAGTGGGAGGGTCAAGTGGTGAGTCCCTGCAGGTGGGATCTCTTGGAGGAGAGTCCCCCAGCCAGGCTTCGCCCGGCAGGTAAATTCCGCAACGGAAACCTGTCTTATCATTTCGGGGTATAAAGGTAAAAATCATCCCTACGCACGAGAAAAATACCTGTCCTTTAAGCAGAGCTCTGCAGCTGCTCGTATTCACGAGAAAGTTGTCATAGCCTCCGATCACACATGCACCGCCCAGTTTTGCACTCCTCCAGGACTCAGATCTTAGTCGGCGCAGGATCCGGGCGCGATCAGAAAGGGACCCCACGGGAAACACCACGAAAAGAGGCCTGTGGTCTTTTACAGTGTTTTGCCTCGAAGGAAACCAGCAGCGGATCTCCAGCTCTCCAGAAATCCTTCCAGGACAGGCTGATTCCCCCGCCGCCCACCTGGGACACTTTCTGTCTCTCTGTCAGTCACTCGTCATAAAGGGGGTGGGTACGTTTTTTAAAAAAGTAGACCATCTTCCTCCTCCATCCTTTTTGTAGCTTCCAGGGAAAGGCCACAAGACAGGGGCCTGCCTAAGAAACGTCTCATCCCGCTCAGTTTTTCGAAATGCAAAACACTGGAACGATTTACACTCCCAGATAATAGCATCAACTTTTTTTTTGCAAACTTTTTTTTAAAAAAAGGATCGTGCATAATTGGTATTAACAGCAGGAGGGGCTGGGTCGCCTTGCTTGCAATAGCCGACGATGCTGAATTGGGAAATAATGATAATGAGCTCCACCATTTGAAGCGTTGAGGCGTTTTTTCAAGCCGGTGGATTTCAATTTCCAATCCTACCATTCACCAGCAAAATCAACCGGGAGCGCAGAGTATGTATTCCTCTTTACGTTTCTATCTCCACGAAGTATGCAAAAGCAAATCAGGGTCACGTTGAAGGGCGAAGTGGGCTTTGCGATTTTGTAGCCAATCCATGAAACCAGGAAGGGTGGGTACAAAATGAAAAGACGGGATCCGATTGGTCGCCGCGCTTAACCAGAAGTGGAACCTTGAAATCGCCGAGGGCGAAGGTAAGGATGAGCTGCACGTGGAGCCCATTGGAGGACTGCGCGGTGTTCAGCTCGGCTGCGCTGCCTCCCGCTCCGCTTTCTTTTTTTTTTTGTTTTTGTTTAAGCCTCTCTTAAGTAGACCTTGGTAACCCCCGGGTGTGTGTGTGTGTGTGTGTGTGGTGTTTCTCGCCCCTTGCACTGGGTGAGCGCTGTTGTAACTTTGGAAATTGCGGTTCTCTGGCCGGTGGGTGCTGCGATTACAGCTAGTACGGTAGTAAAAACAGACCGGGTAGCTTTGGAAAGTGTCAACTTAGGCTCGTGCGACTGTCTTTGCCTTGGATATTTTTGCCTTCTCGCTCAGGCCTGGGCGGTAGCGCTCCTCTTCAGTCCACTTCTGGTTTCTGTGAGTGATTGTTATGCTGTATTATTTGTTGTTGCTGCCGGACGGGCGGTCTCCCTTGTGTGAGAGCAGCAACTTTGCTGATCTCCTTTTCCAGCCGCAATAAAAGGACCGCTCCGGCGACAGCAGTTTGCCACTTTCCTCCTTCTTCCTACCTTGAGGACAGGAGAAGAACGCATTGGCCGAGGAGTAGGAAAGAACTCACAGTAGTTGCATTTCACATAAAAAGCCTTGAATCCTGCAATGTTTACAAAAAATTGCACAATTTACATTTGCAATTGTTTATGTATTGCATTTTGCATAATTGGGTATAGTTTTTTTTACCATGGCAATACCGACAAGAAACAGGATTGAAATTTCTTGTCAGCTGGACATCTAGCTACTTATTCCACCTTCAGAACTTTAGCCTTATTCATAATACTTTCAAAGATATATTTACAGATGTTAAATGTTTAAGGTATTTTTCTGAGTTGAATTCATTGGTTAACATCTCATACTCTGATCATTTCATTTTCACACAGAATTGAGACATTGATGTTAACTCTGTGCTGCTCTTGTCTATCATTTTAAACTGTTTAAAAAGTCAGTCTCTCTATTAACTTTTTCTTCTATTTTCAGGCAATGTCATCAGCCAAGCTAAAATGGCTTTTATGGCTGTCAGATCTTTCCACGTATATGTTTCAAATGTACAATCATGCAGACAATTGCTAACTGGAAGCAGAGCCTTCAGCCATTTCTGTCAGAAAATGAGGCAATTCGCAGTCAGCTATTTTGACTCTTCTATATTGGAAAACAGAAGAGGGTTCCCATGTACTTCTTGTAGAAACTACCACGTGAAACTAAAAAATCATGCTAGCCCTGTTGTGGAAACAATGCAACATCTTGGAGAGACCAATAACAATTTAAAATATAATAGCAAGACAGTAGGTGAACAGATATTTTTGAAGGAATTGAACCAATGGTCTTCATACAAAGATATTTTCAAATTTGTGAGTTCATTGGAAAGTGTATCTGACATCATGGTAGCAGCTATCTTTCAGCGATTGGGTGAAGTCCAGCTACAGGACAGCTTAATGAAAAGTCCGGAGTTGCTGATGGAAAATGATATGTTCAAATCACTTTGCTTGCAACTGGAAAAAGAATCTACACATTTATCTGACTCTGCTCTTGTAAATTCCCTAAATGCTTTGGCAAAGTTGCATGTGGATCCTTGCAGTACCCTGATGGTTTGTTTGGTGTCAGAGAGCCAGCAACGTCTTGATAAGGGACAAATGACTGTAAAAAATTTGTGTATTCTTGGAGAAGGTTTATTTAATCTTGAAGGACCAGAACATGCTATACTGGAACAAATTATGAATCAAATTCAGAGTACAAATGTTGAGGATTGGAAGATTGAAGAAATGGTCCTGGTATACAGAACTCTGCAGCTGTATGTAGGTAGGAAAATGAATCTGTTCCAGAACCTGTTAAGCAAAATGAACAGTTTTGCAGAGACGGAAGATTGCCAGTTCACTCCCAAACAGACAAGTACAGTGTTAAGTTCTCTGGTTGTTTTAGATGAAACCCAAGTAAATAACTTGATAATGAAACTTTGTAAGCATGCATCATGTTATATCCCATACTTTACAGATGATGAAATGATAAATGTGCTGGAAGCATTCATTCATTTCAGATGCTCTGACCAGTGTTTCACAGAGGCCCTAGAAAGACATGTTACTAAATTTGCCTTTGTGATGCATCCCAACACAGTTTCCAAAATCATGCAGTACTGCAGCACGCTATGCATTCTTTCCAAACCAATATTCAATGCAGTGGCAGAAACCTTTGTCTACAGTGCTGATAATTTCAACGTTTCTCAGATTGTTGAGCAGGTTGTTCCATTTGGGAAGCTCAACTATTTGCCCCCGTCTGCTCCATCTTTTTTCCGACAGGTTGAAAGGTTCGTTAGCATGCGACTTTCTGAGTTTGAGCCTCATGAACTTCTGAACCTTCTTCATTCATGCATTCTCATTAAATGCTACCCGCTCAATTTTATGGAAAAACTGTTCAGCCCCTTTTTTCTACAGGAATTGCAAGGTAAGCAAGTAAATTTTATAATTTCTGTTAAAATAGCCCTCTTACTAATAGTTATTTTCAAATAGTTTGTGGGAGCCATAGGCGTTCCTTAAATGAAGATTAATATTAAAACATAATGGGATTTACAGAAGAAACCAAATATGATTGAAATTTTGGCATCTGTTTGGCTCGTCCCCATTTGCCTCACGCAACTTGTCAATAATTGAGTTAGATAGTTCAAGATTTCTTATCTTCTAAGTTTGTTTTTCTAATTGGCAGTAATGACCATAACATGGCTGTTGGGAAGCCACAAAAGGTGCAAGGGACAACTAGTTGGAATTTTGGGAGTATTTATGGCACTATAAACAGCAGTGTGTAATAATATAAAAGTAATACAAGTTATATTGACTTAAAATCGTTTATTTACCAATCATTTGCAATTACAAAGGCAGTGGTGAGGATGGCAGAGAAGATTATTGGTAGTTCACTTCCATCTATCCAGGACATAGCATTTCAAGCAATGCTTGACCAGGGTCTGCAGGATTGTCTGGGATGCCATACATTCTCTTCACGACCTGTTTTCCTATTCTGGGAGGAGGCTTCGTGGTATATGAAGCAGAACATATAGATTCAGTCACAGTTTTGTTTCATATAGTATCAATCTTGTGAACTCTTAAGCTTCCTCTCTCTGATATGCATTCAAGATAGACAGTGATTAATATAGCTAGCTAGCTAGCATGTGTATACCTGTATGTGTGTTATGTATGTGTATACTTTTGAGAGCAGGCAACAGAATTTTAATGTGTGCCATTATGCCCACAGGAAAAAAAAATTCAAAAAAGGTTATCACTGAAAAATGTGACCAGTCCTTGCATTTACAACTATCACAGCATCCCCACAGTTAAAGTCAGATGCCTGACAACCAGCATGTGTTTGTGATGATTGCAGCATTCCCGGGTTACATGATCTCTATTTGCAATATTGCCAGCCAGCTTCTAACAAGCAACATCAATGAGAAGCTTAATGACCTCATGGTTGGTTTAATAATTGTTGCAAAAAAGGCCATAAAATTGGCCATGACCATTAAATAACTACTTTGCTTAGCAAAGGAATTCTGGTCTCAATTTTGACACAAATTGAGGGCTACCGTACATGAAATAATAATTTTGCCACACATAAATATGTAGCTTTGCATTCTTTTCAATAAATAAACAGGCATAATGCTTTTGATTTCCTTATTTAATTGGCTTTTATTTAGTTTTAGAACTTGTATGGATCATATTTTAGGTCATATTTATGCATAAATGTCGAACACTCAAAAGGGTTCACTGACTTCTAAGAACTACTGTAGGTTCTCCTTTATAACTTCTCTATTCTGAAAGCTGTATCGATTACCAGTTTCCTTCTGGCTGGTAATCAAGATGCTGATTGTTTACTTTAAACTTTATATAGGATCCCTATCAGTGGGTAGTGCCTATTTTGTAAGATCTGGAAGTGTAAGCTCTGTCCAGATCCTTCCTTCTAGGGCCGGGGTCCCCAACCTGTGGGCCTCAGCCCACTGGTAGGCCATGAGATGTTAGTAGCTGGGCTGCAGAAACAGCCGGCAAGTGTGCTTGCACACATCCACATTTGCATGAGCAGCGGGAGAGTGAGCAACGGTTTCTGTAAAGCTGAAAACATTGGGGAACTCTGCTCTAGGGAATGTTATATTCAGGAATCACAGGGATTTCTCTTCTCGGTTATTGCACCTTCTTTAGAACAATATCCCCCTGCCCCAAACCTATACTAGTTTGACTGTGTTGACTTTTTAGACAACTATCAAAATGTGATTATTCCAGAGCTGTTACGAGTGCTCCCTCCCCGCTCAAGAATCTTTTGGGGTTGGAGCGGCATTATAAATACTAGTAAAAATGAAAGCTGAGCAATCAACTTTAAGTTGCTGTGTGATGATGTGTCTGTCTGTCTGTCTGTCTTGCCACACGTAAATATGTAGCTTTGCATTCTTTTCTTCAATAAATAAATAAATAAACAGGCATAATGTTTTTGATTTCATCTTAGCTGAAAGTCGAAGATCGAAGATTCTTTGTCAGTTGACTCAGCTGTTTTTAACCATTCAACTGGAGTGTCCATACTATAAGGTATGATATTATTGATGGTAATTGATGTTAATTGTTAAGCAAATACCAGCATCTGTACATTTTTACTCAAACCAATAAGTGTTTCATAATACTAATGGACAAATATACTAATGTTGCTTGTTAGAAATCCTCCATAACCAGCAGTAATAATTTTGCTGTCATTTTATACTGTAGTCCTATGTGGTTTTGGCCATAAGATATACACGATGAAGGTGTTCATATAGATTTATACCAGTGGGGGAAACTTCTCCCATTATAGCACTTCTGTGCTGAAACAAGAACCCAAAAGAAGCATTCCAGGGCATGACATCTACATCTGGAAGATCAGTTACATTGCCTTGCAACTGGAGAGAAAAATAAGAGTCTGCTAATACTACTTTATAGATTTTTCAATGTGGTGGTTTCTCTGCTGTGGCTTCTCCTTATTCATCATTATTCTTCCAGCATTATGTGCCTTGTTATGTTGTCGGTTCATTGGTGCATTTTTAAAACTAATTGCATATTTACTCATATTTGTTTTATTAAAATTTTAATATTTTGTCTTTACAGAAACTCAGGCTCCCCCTAGACTACCAAGTCAAGTCCTTTTACATTAGATGTGAGTCATTAGAATCAAAGGTTGATCTTCATCTTTTCAACAGAGTGAAGGCTGGCATGATTGACCTCTTAGGGAGCCAAAAATATTTCCTCTATAATGTTCTGACACCATATCACTACACGATAGGTGAGCAAACTGTGTTTACTTTTCAAATAGCTGCGTTTAGTTTCAGATAGGTGCAATTTTTGCAGGATCAGGTGGGTTGAATGGCCATTTTCCAAGGGGTAATGGGTGAGATGAGGTTAATCTACAGCAATATATTTGATTATTTTCCCCTTGCGTCACATTAAAAATTATAGTTTTGTATTAATTTTTGGAAATCTCTGTGAGTTCTACTAGGCCTTTAGGTGACTGCAGGGATTTGCTTTGAACTTAGGCAATAATTTCCACTGGTGTTATTTGCCTCATGATGTCCTATCTCATATTGTTGGAATTTGTTCTTTAGAGTATTTATATGGAATATTCATACATAGCACTGAAGTTGTGGAAACTATGATCCTAGAAGTTCATGTTCATTCAGTGTCAACTCTGCAAATTATACCTTCAGAACTCCAGCAAGAGTGATTCACCCTCCATGCAGTTAATTGGTTGGGATATGGGGACATAATGGTGGGGATAAAAAGTGAAACAATGCATCTTCCATTGGTGCAAAGACCCTAGACAATTTCTTTGAAGCCTTTTACCCCCTACTTTTTCAGCCACTCTCATCTGCATGGAATTTTAGTATTCTTAAGATTTTATTCAAGCACAGCTATGTTTGTTTCTAGCCAAGTTAAATGTATTTAACAAACAATACGGCTGCCCATTTCCTTGTTTGATTAAAATTTTGATTAAAAATAAGTATATTCAGTTATGAAAATGAATGAAATTCATCAAAAAGATGGTTGCGAGGAATGCTATTTTCTTTCTGTTTGTTCTGTATAAGATATTGAGATTAAGCTCAATGAAGAAGGATTTGTACTACCCGTCAACGCACATGATGAGGTATATGAAAGGTAAGGAAAACTGAATCGTGGTTATTGTTTTCCAAAGCGAGTTCACAAACCTGAAGAAACTTTTCAGTTTTTATTTTCTCATGAAAAAGTAAAAAACTATTTCTAGCATTTGGTTTCTGTTTCTGTTTGAAAAGTTCATTCCATTTCCATTGGTAGAATATCAGCGATATTGTGGTTCAAGAGTTCCAAGTCTTTTTAATTTTACTCAATACCACATATTTTTCAGTGTTCGAGTCAAGCTAGCGTTTTTGCTACATTTTTGTCCCTTCCTTTCCATATTGTTGCAATTTTCTAGAGCTGTTTCCTAAAGAAGGTGGCAGCATGCAAATCCATCGTGCTACCTTCAGAAGGAAGGAATCCCTGTTCATACCTTACTGCTATGGCAGATGATTCTGGTTCCAAAAAGTCCATGGATTTGTTTTGCTTAGAAAATTACTATGGCTTTCACAATGAAAATCCACAATCTTTCTGTCCATCAGTGTAATGCTATCTTAACTCTGCTTGGAACTGCTTGTTGTACAGTTTTCCTTAAGTGTGTGTCAGGGTGAAAGGGGTTGACCAACTTTTGTCATATATATTTATGCTAGAAAGAAGCACAAGGATTTGCATTTACTCGTAGACATAATGTTATTGCATACCTTTGTATATTATAGATATAAGTAAATGCTGTTACTACAGTAATCATTGACAGTATAATATCATAGACTGACTTGGTCATAGTGCAAACTATCTAAATGAGTTATTTGGTTATGCTTCATTGGAGTTGCACTCCAGAACTGTACTGAACTGAAATATCAACTAGGAAGATTCTTTATCTGTTCTAGCAGACTGCAGGTAGTCCTCGACTTAAGACCGGTTGGTTAGCAAGCAATTGAAGTTACAACAGACCTCCCTGTGGGTACTTACAAACCAGATTCAAAGTTCTGATGCCCCTCCTCCCCACAGTCGTGTGACCACACTTCGGGTACTTGCCAGCAGCTGTTTGTGGCATCCTGCAGTCACTGCAGTGGGCATGTTTTACAATGGTTTTGCCTAAAAGAAGGCAAAAACGTTTTACCTAAAACAGGCAAAACTGGCCTATAATGAACTATTGTTCATATTGTGATGGCATTCACTTAAAAAAAAAGTAGGAATGGTCAGCTTTTCCCAACATGTTTCCCTTTCAGATGTGTTGCAGTATATCGCTCAGTATTTTTTGTGCTGGTCAGTAATGAGTTGTAATCTAACCCTGTTGAAGGGCTCTGAGTTAGAAAAGTCTGCACTGACATTTTGAATTTGAAGCAGTGACAATATTTTGATTTTACAGAATAGCTCTCTGCATTGATGATGAAAAGAGATTTTGTGCTAATAGCCACAATCTTCTTGGAAAAGAAGCCATTAAGCAAAGACATCTGAAGCTCATTGGTTATGTGGTTGTACAGGTAAATTCAATAATATTGCTATATATTTCAAGAGATAGGAAGGACACCCTTCTTCAAATGTTTAATATATTTGGAGATCCATATTGGTGCTTTGCTCATAGAAAGGATTACTTCTAAGAGTTGATCCAGACTGTTTTGTTCTTGGTCTCATAGCTAAAGAATGAACTAAGAGCATGAGGCTAGGAAGCAGGAGAGCGTGAGTTCAAGTCCTGGCTTAGCTGTGAAAGTCAGTCTGGTGACTTGGGCCAGTCACTCTCTCAGCCCAACTCACCTCACACAATTGTGGGAAAAATAGGAGGAGCAAAAGTGTGTTGGATATGTTCATCGCCTATTTGTAAAAATAATAAAAGGTAGTATACAAATTAAATAAATAAAAAGTAGTGTATGTCTCAAGCAATATTTCACTATCCAGTCATTATTACCAGTGCATACATTATTGCCATTATATTGAATTGAATCACTGGAATGTCTAGTTCAGTGCTAGCTTCAGTATTAGACCAAAAACAGCTGTTCAAAATTTCAGACAGAAATCTTTCTTTCTCCCACTTTGAGACTGTCTTTAGGATTGTCTTCATTTACATTGAGTGTTTCATTTTAAACTATGTCCATAATCCTTAGATGAACTCTTCCCAGTGAGTATAATTGGATTTTGTTCTAGCACTTAGCATTTCAGCTTTATTAGAAGACAGCCATTATTCAAGACTAAAATCCCCAGTTGTAGTCCCTCAAGGACCTGTTGCCATTGCATTCCTGTTGTGCCATATTATGCCTGGAACCATTATTACATCAATAGTTAGCAAAAGATAGGTGACAGGACTGCCAAGAATATTGGAACAGGACAAGAACAAGACCTTTTTTAAAATCAGGTGAGGAAAGTAAATGAAAAGGGGTTAAATGCCCTTTTGTGATAGGCCTGTTCATGTCTTTTTTAGAAAAGAAAACTTAGGGTAAAATTGTTCTAATGTTTTAATCTCTGCAGAATTATTTGAATAATGTTTCCTGCATTTCTTTACATTTCAGATCCCATTTTTTGAGTTTAACCCATTGGACAACAATAATGATGTACTGGAATATCTACACAAGAAAGTATTTCCTAACTTTTATAGCTTCCATGAAAATAAAGCCGTTCCCAAATAAATATTTATGAAGGCTATTGTTCATTTTGTGTTTGAGAAATTGAGATTTAAATAAACCCAGTGTTTTATCCTATTATATAGTTTTGTCTCCCGATGTTACATGGAGAGAAAGTACAAATGCACCTAAGTTTATTTTTTTTCTAATGTGATTGACTTAATATCACGTTAACCTGAAAAATAGTTGCATTTTCTCTTGGTACTATATAGCATGTCCTGGAAAATATAGGAATGTTTAGTTCTTAATAGTTTTAGGTTCTTTTCTGTTTAGTTTTTAAAGGCTGAGTGTGCATGTATACAAAGGAGCCAGACTAAATGTGACAGTAAACATATAACTTGAGTGCACTTACATTTTAGGTATCTGTGGAATATGCATATTTATATGAATGTATGTATGTGTATATGTTGCATACAGTGTATATTGTTATTTAGTAAATGTATATGCTTCCCATTTCACCAAAAGGTGACTCTAGGCAACTTACCACTAAGTAAAAACAACAAGATTCCACCATGACAATGGTTTTTAGAGGGGCCAGTGACTTCACGTTTATTTTTCCTCCTCTATTCTGATTATAATTGGCTCTTCCCTCTCCTAAATGCTGTTCTGTGAAGAAGCTTCCTTTCTGGGCTGATAGGAAATGCAGATTAAATGTGGCTTACATAAACTCAAACTATGGCTAGTCTTAGCATCTAGTAGCTTTGACAAAAATTCAACTACAAGCAGCAATCAAAACAAAACTATTCAACTTCAAGAGGTGAAATTAATGTCAAGCTTTAATGTTTGTACTCAGCATTGAAAATTCATTGTTATGAAGCTGCCCATGTATCAGCTGATCTTTATTCCTAATGCACAGCTCATATATAAATACTCACATGTGCATCCTTGGTATATAAGCAGGTTGATAGATATTTTTCTCAATATTTTTTCCTTTAATGGTGACCTCCTTAGTTAAGCATTCCAAACACGCTTATAAAAACATTAAATTAATGAAGAGATGAAATTGGAAGGAAAAGCATGTTAAGCAACAATACATGCTACCAAGTCCTTTAGTTTTGATACAATTAAAAGAACAGAAACTATTATATAAATCATAAACAGACAAGAAATGACAGGTGATTATTTTCAGATTAATACATGGCTACTTTAGTGTATTAAGAGTTTCAAGCCACTTTTCTGGTGAAATCTTTGCACAATTTTTCCAGGAGGAAAAAATGGAGAGGCGAGTACAAGTATAAACTGGAGGTCACACAAGTATCATCATGCTTTAAGGACCTAAATTTGATTTTAGCTAAAACCCCAGCAATAAATATATAGAAAGATATTGCAATGTTATATTTGAACTGTAAATCCAAGCAGAACAGTACAGGAATTTGATACCATCTTGCTGTTAGGTGTCTAGCACAGTAGATTCTTTAGTTGGATTCATTTTTCTATCAAGCAAGCTATTCCATTTTTTCTGTAGAATTCTGTCTTTACGTGATTAATGCGCACGTAGTCTCGGATTAGCTGTTCCACAGGTTTGTTTATATGCCGCCCATATTCAGAAGAAGACAAGACGGCTCTAGGCCTTTTCTTTTCCTGTAAGAATATTTTTGAGATATGATTTCTGACTATAAAAATACAACAGAGATAAAGAGAAAACTAAGTAAGATGCTTGGTATGATGCTGCTGGCAATGGTGGCGGATGCCCTGCATCCAAATCAAAATGACATCTTCCAAATACATTCTGGTTTCCTGAAGTGAAAAGAAGTAAAAAAATCTCTCACAGCTTTACACTCTTCAGCTATATCCATTAAAAACAGCTCAAGTCCTCTGTAATCCTTTCTAAAAGAAAAATGCCATTGGGGTTTAATTTCTTCCACCCTACAGGAACTTCTCTTTAAAATGTCTCATACTCTGTGTAGATTGTCTAATATGAACAAGTACTTCGAGGTTTGTGTTACTAAATACTTCCTCAAGGAAGGATTGTCATTTTTGTCTGCAAAATGCAACTCTCATCTGAGAGTAATGAGCATTTGTGTACCAATTCAGAAGGTTTATTTACACAACTGACTTCTAGCATTCCATTAGCAATATTATTCCCCATAAATCTTATAGAAGCTTGGTGGGAAGACATAATAGCTTACCTATTTCAATTCCATATATTTCAGGAGTGGATGAAAGTGTTTGCTAAAATTATGATCTATTTTAATTAATGAGCTCAACATCTTAATTCTGTTTGTATTATACTAATGGCTTGGGGAGAGACATTCCTTGTACTTCAGTCTATTTTAAGTGCAAAATACTATTATTTAGATTTAATATACAGTAGATACTAAAGTTACTTATATTTACTCTCAAAATGTATAGCAGTTTCCAAATGCTGCTTACTCCGAAATAAAGCTTCATTTAGTAATTATAATACATTTTGCTAACTCCCAATCTTGGAATACCCCACTGCTCAAATATGTGGGAATACCTGCATCTATGACTCAACCAATTATCTTCCTGGTTGAGGGAGGCTGAATCTGACAAGAGTTGTGTCATATAACCCTAAGCATGTTGTTTTGATATAGCCCAGAATATGGGTGCCAAACTGGTGGTATCACATTGCCATCATGTGATGTTTTTTCCCTTTGTAGAGCTAGGTGTGTGTGTGGCCTGTGTGTGACACATCCAGCCCGTGGGCCATCAGTTTGACACCCCTGGCCTAGGAGTTCTTAGTCTTAAATACACTTGCATAAGATTGTAGCTTTAAACTAATGATTATTACAGTACTCCATTGCATGCTTGTAGAATGCAGTAATTGGCAGCAGCCGGAACTTGGCCATTATCATGAGTGAGCAGAAAGGAGGGTGAGTAGTGATTTTCGTCACCCTGAGACTCAACAATCACCTCGTCATTAATGTGAAGTCCTCTGCTTTTTGCGTGTTCTCTGTCACATCGATGAAGCTTTGCATCATAGCCGACTGGTCTTTTGAAAACGCAGTCATACAGGGCAACAATTCCTGGCTTAAAAATAAAAAGGCCAGATCAGTTGAATGATGAAACAGGATCACATCACAGTGATGGAATCAAGTCCCCTGAGCATTCCAATATGCATAAACATTGGTATTGCCATATACTAAATTTTCTTTGCTGAGCACTAATGGGCATGTACTCATATCTTCTAAATGCTGTCAATAAGTGACAGAACTTTTAACGAGGCTTTCTTCAAAAAAAATACAGTGCTTAACATTTTTATAAAACACAGAATCTATAATAATTCCTATTTAGGAGTCAGATATTAGTGACCTTCACTGAATTTACCTTAATCAATGAATATATTGAGCTCTTCCAACATGATTAAAAGCCTCTAAGCACTGCTTAGCTTCTAAAGAGAAAAGCTGTAGCGTTGTGCCAGTGTCAGCATGCCACATGGCTGAATATGACCCTTGGCTCCTAAATTAATCTATATTCATACTCAGTATAGCATAATAAAAGACTGCTCAAAAATGAGGTTACAAACATACAGCTCTTTCTGGCTTGACCAACCAGTGAGCACCAATGTAAAAGTAAGAGCCTCGGTGGCGCAGTGGTTAGAGTGCAGTGCTGCAGGCTACTTCTGCTGACAGCCGGCTGCCTACCAATTGGCAGATCGAATCTCACCAGGCTCAAGGTTGGCTCAGACTTCCATTCTTCCAAGGTCGGTAAAATGAAGACCCAGATTGTTGGGGGCAATATGCTGACTCTGGAAACCACTTAGGAGAGCGTTGAAAAAAATGACTTTTCACACATTGCAGCATCCCTATGGTCATGCAATCAAAATTCTGATGCTTGGCAAGTGATTCATATTTATGATGGCTGTGGTGTCCCAGGGTCATATGATCACCTTTTGTGACCTTCTGACAAGCAAAGTCAATGGAGAAGCTAGATTCACTTAACAACTGGGTTAATAACAACTGCAATGATTCACCTAACAATTGTGGCAAGAAAAGTTGTAAAGTGGGGCAAAATCCACTTAAATGTCTCACTTAGCAACATAAATTTTGCGCTCAACTGTGGATGTACGTTGAGGACTACCTGTATTGCAATTTGCCATCTGGGGCTGAAAGATTGAACGATGCTTTATTCCCAGAGCCTTTTAATAGGTATTTCCATCATAACTCCTGTCTTGGATGCATTGACCCCTCTTCCCAATTATCGCACAAAATTTCTGGACATACCTTGCTCTCCTGGTAAAAATAGCTAAGTTCAGGAGGGTCCTTGTGTCGGGGTGGGACGTAGCTGAAGGCTGACTGTGCAGAGAGTGGAAGCTGGTGTTTCCTTATTAGTGCCTCATTGACACCTTCCAGTTCCAACTCTTCCTCTTCCTCCGGTTCTTTCCCATTCTGGGCTCCTTGCATTCCCCTGTGAAGCCCAGTGTTCAGCTGAGTGGCAGGCTGGATTGCTTTGCATTCCCTACTAATCTCCCATCCAACCCCAGCTGGTGCGTTTGCAGAGTTCTTTGGTTACTAAGAGACCATCTGAATAAACTATGATGTCAAATCACTTATAAGGGGGTTGGAAGTTTGAGAAAAACTGGCTGGGCAAAACAAAGCCCAGGCGGCTCTCACTCACTGCTACGTGAAATCTGTTTCACAAGTAAAGTGTCTGTGAAGTCACAGTGTTTGTTAGCAGGAATTTCTCTGAGAAATACAGGAATAGTAGACAGATACAAAGAGGTGAGGCTGTGATTCTGAATGAATTCATCACGCAGTGTCTTCTGGATGACGGTATGTTTCTTGAAACATGAGAAGCCTTTGTAAGCACTATATAGATATCACAGAATCTAAGTGGAGGTGTTGATATCAAATCTAAAGGGGGAAATAGGTACTTTTCAACTGGAAGATAGACAAAAAGTCCTTGAACAATGAGTTCAGAAGCATGAATGATTTAATGTCAGCTGTTACTGATACCTGCATGCAAACAGGCTAATAGGAGCTCATGAAATGTGTCTCATTAGTAGCTGTTAATAAAAGGCACTGACAAGAATCATGTAACCGATCTTTTGGAAACGGGCGCTATTTGATCATTTTTCATTTCAGATGACGCACCACACTATATAGACATAACTGCTGCAAAATAAGGGTGAAAAGGTAACAACGTTGCCTGATGAAACCGCAAAAGTGCAAGCAAAACAGGCTTTTATGATTGAAAAATGTCATTATTCTGCCAGGTTTCTGCTTCCAACATCTAATAGTAAAAGCAGATTAAATTACGGCAAAATGGTAAATAGACTTCCTTACCCTGCATTAAATTATTCAGTTTTCAAAGCAGACTTTTTCTTACAGTGGGTTTTGTAAATGTTGTACAATATCGAGCAGCCTTCTGAGAAAGGAAACTGATATTTATCACTAAAGAACAGTGTCTGTAGCTCCCTTTAGGCAAACCCAAAATAATGACATATGTACAACGACATCATCACATAATAAATATTACAATTATATATTTGTGTCCTGCTATTTGAAACAAGTCTATAACTGCTGGATTTTACATGATGATACTTTTGGTCATTTCACTTTCCTTATGATGAAATTTTTACCAGGAATTGAATGGTATCTTTTGTTTATATATTATAGTACACTATGTAGTATGATAAATTATTGTAGCGCATCATCTTCCATGTTCTCTGATTCTTTTTACATCATTATTTATATCAATAGTTTTGCATAAATTATATTTTCAGCATTTGCCTATCTAGGATAAATAAGCTATTATAAACTTGGCAGTAATTCAGACTTCTTTGCAGGTTCAGCTTTTTCTTTTTATGATCACTAATGAGATATTAGTGATGAGTAGGTAAACTGTTACAGTAACTGCTCTTTCTATATCCACAACAAAGTTAGGGGGGAGGTTTCTGACTGCCTCTCATTTTTCATACTTTCAATAGCAGTAGCACTAAGGCACGGGTGTCAAACCTGCCATGTCACATGGATGTCACGTGACATATTGCAACATTTTTGCCTTTGCGGAGCTGGGGTGGGTATGGTCTACGTGTGACGCATCTGGCCTGTGGGCTGCCAGTTTGACACCCCTGCACTAAGGAGAATTCATACATACAAAACGGCTATAAAATAAAATAATTGAATTATTACTTTGCTAACATTTATCCCTTGCTTCCATGGCTTTATCACCTTTGACTTTGAAGATATTTAAATCATAAACTTCGGGCAGAAGAGTTTGGGTTTTTGTTTTTGCCTTTGTGTCAGAAAGCTCACTGATGACACGTAGCAGGTATAATAAACTCACAATTGCAAATAAAGTACATAGAAACCTTTAATGAGTTTATATTACAAAAGACAAGGGCATCAAAACATTTTAACACATTTTATACAAAACTGGTCCTGCTTGTCTATGAATTCCTCTGGGAAAACTATCAAGCCTGAAGCTCTATTTTATGTTGTTGGCTGTGAGACACAACTAGTGAACATACCCTAGTTGTCATGATGAAGGGATAGAATTAGATATTCAGAATTATATAATTTAGGGTTAGAGGATGTTATATGGAGCTACCATATATTTTCATGATGTTTCATGCAGCTCTAATTTTATTGCCATAAAGTGCTTTACTGTAAAAAAATTTCAATTATTGTCTTCATAGCCTCCTTCTGCATCAGGCCATTAATTTTTCCAACTCAGGTTATTTCCCTCGATTCTTTACCATTGAAGAGTCAAGAATACAAATCAAGCCGTCATTATCTCAGTGCACAGCACTCGCTTTGGCCATTTCTGGAATTTGACTACTACTGAGGTCTCTTGATGGTGAATGGTAGGACGAGACTGTAGACACTACTACAGCAACATTTCTATACACCAGAAAAGTACACACATGTTGTTCATGGTGTGGGCGAGTGGAGATTTAAGAAAAAAGTGTGGGGTGCTTTTTCTCTAAAAATATGAGATGTGTCTACCCTTGATATATTTCATGGTGCCATGTTCCCTTGGGAAAGGGACTTAGTCATTTCAGTATGTACAAAGTAGGTCTGAAGCTCTCCTTTTCCTTTGACGTTAATGATACCTCGGCAGGTGCAAATATAGCCCAATGTTTGTAAGATGTTACTGGTTTCTTCTGTGACCTGCAAAAAAATATTTAAATAAACACATTCAGACATTTTTAAGAAAGCCTAGAAATCTTTTTCTTTTCTTCTATGCCCTGAACTATTTGCTGTGAGTATAGATCAACAGACATAATTATGGGGAAGGTTTTCAGTATAACCTTGCCAACTTTAAAGATGAGAATCTCATTCAGAGACTTTCCTGATTATCTTAACAGACAAGTACATGAAAAAATATATTGGGACATATTAGCAATTTGTAATATTTAGAAATCTAATGAAATCAATGGGATTTCACTTGGCTGAACCTGGAACACCAATAAGTTTGGTGGATGGCTTATAAGTAGGACTCATAATTTACTGCAGAATCATCTAAGATAGTGCTAATATTCTGTGGTGGCTAAAGTTTTTTTTTTATTGTATTAACTTTTTAAAAATGGAAAGCAAATTTTAAGTTAACAACTCCAATGAGACTAATGGTATATTTTTGTTTGTTTAGTTGGGTTTCGTCTTGAAGATAGGGGTTCTTTATTTGTAGAACATGTGCAGAAAACTTTTTTGGTAACTGTTGCTATTTTTCTCCTTTATAAATTATAAATTAACTTTTGAAATGCTACCTCTTACAAATAGTTAACAATATAGAGAATCCGATTCTACACAAGATCTGTTGGCTATTAGCAAGAATAAAAAAAACAACCTGTATTTTATCTAAAATGCCAGTACTATCCATCCTGCTGGCCACATTCACGGTGTTGCCCCAGATGTCATATTGTGGTTTCTGAGCTCCAATGACTCCAGCAATTACAGGCCCATGATTGATACCTGTAAAAAGAAATGTTAATTTATTTTGCCCTCTATTGTTATTTATTAATTTATTTTAAAAAAATATATCCACCCAACTCACTCTTAGTGACTCCAGGCAGCTTACAAAGATATAATATAAAATATAAAAGCCACAAAAAAGCAATTAATATTTTGCTTTCTAGTTAGAAACATTTCCTTAGTTTCTTTCTCAATAAATCAAGACAAATACAAAGATGTAAATCAAAATAATGCAGCTTGACTATTTTGCTTAATAAGTTGTCAAAAACATTTGGGTACTTTTCTATCAAACTAAGTTCTCAAGAGAACTCAGCTTATATAATCATTGGTAGTGTGTGATCCATCTCCTAAAATTCAGATCTCCCTCTCTAAGATAAAAAGCATGGAGAAGGTATCTCTGAACTTAAGAAGCAAACGAGAGAGAGGGAGGGAGAGAGTGTCACCAACGTAGTGCATCTATGCCAATTGCTTTGCCTTCAGCTAAGGTTAGTGTTGCCCTCACATCCCCTTGGAGAAAAACAGCAAACTGCTGAAGGACGACTGCATAAAGGAAAATTTTGGTGGCGACAATATATCTTTCTTACATGTCTATTTGTTCTGCTTTATCGTAGACTCTGATTAATGTAATAGATAACTAAACACAATAGTTGCTGAAGTTAAAAAAAAAAAGAAAAATGGGTCCCAAGCCAAGTGATATTCATAATTTACAGTGTTACAGTCAAATAATAGACTGCTGGCAAGGAGAAATTACTTAGCTGTTAATTTTAGGTGAACTCTACAACACTAATTAAAAAATAATGCACATTAAATTAATATGTCACCCAGAAAAAGCTTTTCTTTTACTTATTTCCCACCTTTATTATTTTGATAAATAACTCAAGGTAGTAGCCTACCTAATATTCTTTTCTTTCTGTTTTCCCCAAATCAAGGCAACAAATACACCTAATATTCCTGCTTCTTATTTTTTCCCACAACAACCCTGAGATGAATTTGGCTGAGAGGGAGTGACTGGCCCAAAGTCACCTATCTGGTTTTCATCCTAAGATGGGGCTAGAACTCAGTCTCTCGCTTTCTAGCCTAGTGCCTTAACCACTACACCAAACTGGTTCTCTCAGGAAAAGCTTTATTAAGGAGTGGGATCAATTGCCATGAGTAAATCACAGCACAGCACAATTGATCCCAGCTATGTTGGGATAGATTCCATTAGCAGATGGAAATTGCCTTGAATCTGTGCTCTTAAGTCTGATGAGAAAATGGGATCAAAACACAGTAGCATGAAAGGGCTGTAGACCTACATTCAATATCTCCTTCAAATAACAAGCTGATTTAAGACTATATTCAGCTGGTTCCCTGACTCAACTTTAATATTGCTTCCATAACACTTGTTCCTGTGCCAGAGACCAACTATTCCTATTTATAGACAAAGGCCACCAGCAATTAAGGAAAATATCTACATATATTGCAATGGCTTACAGTCCATAGCCTTCATCCAGGGCTATCAATAAGAGTTTATCAAAATTAGGAGGGCCAAATCCTATAGGCTAAATTTTAATTTTAACCAATAGTTAATTAGGGGATCTGTGCTCTAGCCGAATGCTTCATTGGGACAATATGAGAATATGACAGTATGAAAATAAAAGATTAAGTATTTAGGGCAGTGGTTCCCAACCGGGGTTCGATCAAACCCCAGGGGTTCGGTGAGACAGTCCCAGGGGTTCGGTAGAGGAGGGCGATCAACTGTTCTTAATGGTTTTGTTCATTTTTTGCACCTATGTATATAAAATAAAATATATACCTAAATATATACCTATGTTTTGAATTTGAAAAAATCATATTTTATT
>JAOYMU010000274.1:57842356-57855321 GCA_025802295.1 Psammodynastes pulverulentus
AAAAAGGTGAACATTTTTACAGAACTATAGATACGTTGAGGCTGGGTGTGACAAGGCATGGCTGGGAGGGGAGGGGCTGGCGGGACACCCCTTGATATGAGTGACATTGAGTTGGCCATGCCCACCCAGTCACATGGCTGCCAAGCCACACCCACCGAATAAGCCACGCCCACAGAACCGGTAGTAAAAAAAATTGAATTCCACCATTGCATATAATCAATTAAAAACCATCTTCCTGTCAATAAATGGCAATCTAAGTAGCTTGAAAGGCAAATGAAAGTCTAAAAAAAGAAGGTTATTAATAAATCCTGCTCATGCTTCTGGCTTTTGGGTTATTCAGATTATTGTACCTGCAGAATAATTATTAAATATATTCATAATCCAACTTTAACATGAAAATGACAATTATATCTGGGGCAGAGCTGACATTTAGAGAGAGGCTGGCAGTAGGGCTAAAATAAGTGCCTATCCTCCATCTGAGCCCTATAAGCACCTAAAAAAGAGTATTATGGCTCACAAAATATTCTTAATTTTAAAAAACGATATAGGATCCTTCAAGTTTAAAAAGAATTATACTAAGTGATATTAGAATTAGCAGCTTTCTGCTTTTGTTAAAGATTTTTCTTTGGTCACCGCATTTATTTAAGCCTGGGTTTTTTTTTCCTAATGACATTCCTCTAATTACCATGTCAAGATATCTGTGTACATAATTGCGTCATTGCTCTGCAGGAAAAAGCAGAATTGCAGCAAAGCTTCATTTCCTTTCATAAAGGAAAATGGAAAAAATAATAATCATATTTCAAAACTATATACGATTCAAGAAAATCCATATAAGATTCAGTGGGTGAAATAAATAAGTAGGGTTGAATAGGATGACTCAACAGAGGGTAAACATTTAAGTTGGAAACGATTGCATCCGGCTTTAAAGATGTGAAGGATTGACTGGGAGCAAGCATTATTGAGGGGAGAGATGAATGTTGATGGGGAAATTAAAAATCCACATTGAGTAATTAGATGTTTATTTGGATCATTTCGCTAATGGCAAAGGCTGATTTCCCCTCAACCGAGCCATTATTTGGTTTGAAAGTGATGGCTTAAAACTGCCCTCCCAAATTTAGCTCTACTTCTATAAATAGACGCTGAGCCTCATAGGAATGCTACTATTTCCCTGGGCTCTGTTTCCTATTTGCACGGAACCATGGCAGTATGAGAATAAACCTTCTCCAACTCATTTAAAAATGTACATTAAAAGTATCTTTCCCCCACCAACTCTGAAAAAGCTGTGATATTTGCATGAGGAGGCTGACGTGAAACATTTTTTTTCCTTCTTTCCACTGTTAATGATAATGCATCCTAAGAATTTTAACTTACCACAACACTGACAAATGCTTCAGATTTTATAGGTTAGCAACCAAATGCTTGGAATATTGGAATTGGAATTGGAATATTCTTTATGGCCAAGTGTGATTTGGACACACAAAGAATTTGTCTTTCATAAGCTCTCAGTGTGAATACAAACAACAAAGTGATGCCATAGATCATAAATCCTAAGGTGCAATCATAAATCATAAGATTCGAACAAGAAGTGATCAATCATAAGGTACCAAGATAGTAGGAAAGATGAAAAGATGAGAAGATGAGAAGGAAAAATAGCAATACAGCCATACTACATGGGTAAATATCTTTAGGCATAAGACAGTGTTGTGGGAATTAGATGTTTAACAGAGTGATGCCATGCAGTGGTGGGCTTCAAAAATGTTTACTACCAGTTCTTTGGGCATAGCTGGTGGGCGTGGCGTGGCTTGGTGGGTGTGAGTTGGTGAGAATGGCAGGGGAAGGATATTGTAAAATCTCCATTCCCTCCCCACTCTATTAACCTACTTTCCAGCTCCGTTCTCCTGCACAGGGCAACAAAAGAAGATCCAGACAATCAGCTGGGACTCGAGAGGCAGAGAAGAGATGGAGGCAGGGCCAGTCAGAGGTGGTATTTGCCAGTTCTCCGAACTACTCAAAATTTCTGCTACCGGTTCTCCAGAACTGGTCAGAACCTGCTGAAAACCACCTCTGATGTGAAACCCTCAGTTGATTAAATAAATACCTGGTAAGTGATTGAGATCAATATCTATTAACCATCTGGTGATGCCTATCATATGTAGAAGATTGTGGCTTGGGATTTAAAAAGAGTAAATGGTAAAGAGCATGAATAAATGAATAAACAGAAAGAAAAAATATATTCCTTTGGTGTCTGTAAAACAGAGAAGGGGAAAATGTAATAGATATAAATGAACGTGGTCTCATCTTGTGTAGCTAAGTTGATGAATACATGCAGGGAAGTGAAGGAGTAGGTTTTGTTATGAATAAATGGGTATGAATGAGTTACTATATATGTCAAAAAGTTTATAATGGCACCATTTAGATTGTTATAAATATGTTTGAAAGTAATTCATAGACTGATGATAATGGAAGTGAGATGAGTTTTGGAAAAATGTTCAACCTTCTAAATGAGTGCAATCAAGGAAGAAAAACAATTTAGTTAGATGACATAAATGGATGAGTGGGAATGAGAGTAGAAAATACAGGAAAAAGTGACTGGGTCATTTGGAAACCAAGAAAATTACAGGATGAGAACATATGCTTAGAAAAACATCTATTTGTTTTGAACAAATTGTTTCAAACCCAAGCATATTCATAAATATATTGTGCATGATAGACAAATGAATGTAAATCTAAAAGCAGGATGGATTTCATGGTTTAAGTTGAAAAACTGAGAGAATTTGAGAAGGATATAAGCGAAATTAAAAATAACAATAAAGAACTGATTTGGGATGAAACTAAACAAGGGATCACTTTAGTAATTTGTATGGGAACAATATGCTCAAAGTGAAAATGAAACAAATGTTAACATCCAAGAAAAAATTGGTGAAAAGAAACTCGTAAATGCTGTGTGAATCCTGCAAAACATCAAGGCTGCAGGGTAGATGATATAAGAGGAGAATCGTTAAAATATAAGTACAGATAGTCCTTGACTTGCAATGATTCATTTAATGACTGTTTGAAGTGACAATGGCACTGAAAAAAGTGAGTTATGATTGGTCCTCACATTGCAATGTTCTCATGGTCATGTGATCAAAATTCAGGAACTGGCCACTGGCATGTATTAATGACAGTTGCAACATCTCAGAGTCATGTGATCACATTTGCAACCTTCCTAGCCAGGTTCCAACAAGCAAAGTCAACAGGAGAAGCTGGATTTGCTTAATAACTGCAATATTTGCTTAATAACTTTTTAACAAAATTCATAAAATCTGGCATGGCTCACTTAACAACCATCTTGCTTAGCAATGGGAATTCTCCTCTCATTTATGGTTGTAAGTCAAAAACTACCTGTATATGCAATCTTTAGAGACCCATTACATATTCATTAAAGTCCCCTTTAATGAATATATAAAGATTGCATAGGTGACTAATGATTAGAAGAAGTCCATTGTTTATTCCCTACAAGAGCTTGCTAGGAAAAATGAATGAAAACACTACAGAGGTTGTAAAGTATGTCTGATACCATGGTTGGCAAAATTCTGACTGAAGAGCTATAAGAGTGACAACGAGCAAAAATTCAGAATAACAGAGAGACTTTATATCAGAGTTTTGGAGATCATTGAGAAAGGTATGGATATAAGAAATAAAGTTTTCTGTACATTTGTTGACTGAAAGAGAATGCATGATAAACTGAATAGGAATGGAGTGTTTTGAGAGCGTACAGAGTTGAAGGATAATTGCTAAATGCAATGGAAGGGGTAAATGATGGAAAGAAAACTTATATGAGAAAAAAATGAAATGCTCATATGAATGGTACAGCCTTGAGAAGGGAGTAAAACAAGAATATGTGATATCCTCGTGGTTGTTTAATATATAGATATGAATATTTTATTTATTTAAAGCATTTATATAGCTGCCCATCTGGGCAGCTCCCAATCAAGAATTAGAAAAACATAAAAACCACATAAAAACTATTCAATCCACAAACATTAAAAACACCAATTCAAGCTTCTAACCGGCAGTCACCTTATTCTACACCAATGCTTGGGGGGAAAGCCAGGTTTTCAGTGCTTTTCAGAAGGCTAGGCAGGTAGACGCTGGCCAAACCTCAGGTGGAAAAGTATTTCATAGGGCAGAGGCAGCCACAGAAAAGACACACTTAGTAGCTCCCTTAAGGTGGCAGTGTTAAAGGACTAAGAGCGTGCTCACCCTATCTAACCTGGTAGGATGTATAGATGTTCTTATGGAAAGGCAGTCCTGTAGATAACCTGGTCCTATGCCATATAGGGCTTTAAAAGTGATAACCAGCACCTTGAATTATACTAGAAGGAAACTGGAAGCCAGTACAGCTTGCACCACAAAGGTGTTAATTGGGTAAATCTAGGACAAATGTGCATGCCACTGCATTCTGGACAATTAAAGCTTCTGGATGGTCTTTCAGGACAGATCCATCTAGAGTGCATTGCAATAATACAAATGGGAGGTGACCAAGGCATAGTGACCATGAACCAGTCCCTGGGCCAGTAAAGGGTACAATAGGCACACCAAACAAATCTGTGCAAAGCCCTTCCCCCCCCCCCCAGCCACGGCTGTCATCTGCTCTTTTAGCAGAAGCTGTGAATCCACCAAGACCTCCAAACTGCATACGAGCTCAATCTGAGGAAATGCCACCCCACCCAACATCGAAGATGGAATATCATCAGGGCCTGGAGGGCCAAAAACCCAGAGCTACTCTGTTTTACTAGGGTTGAGTCAGAGCCACTTCCTGTCTATTCAGCCTCCAGGCACTTGGCCAGCACCACCACAATATCACCGGTCTGACTAGGAGTGAAGATATATAATTGGGTATTATCTTCATACTGGTGATGCTGGACCTCTTACCGACATATGGCTACCCCCAATAGTTGTATGTAGATGTCAAAAAGGAGCCGTGAAAGCCTTGAGGTCTGAGGCACCTCACACTGCAGGGATCTGAAAAGGATCCTGATAATCCGCTTCATCCAGTGCCCTTTGTAGCTGTGTGCCAACCATGCTCCCTAAAAGGGGAAGACTGGGGACTTGACAAAAGTTGTCTTATACTGTGGGATACAAAGATGGCCTCTTGAGAAAGGGATGCATCATTATCTCCTTTAGTACCAGTAGTACCACCCCCTCCTGCAAAGAGGTGTTAACCAAGGCTTGGACCCAACCATATGCCACTTACCAGGTGGCCTTGACCAACCAGGAGGGGTCCAGGACACAGGTGCTAAGCTCACAGTCCCAAGGATCCTGTCCACTTCCTTGAACTCCTCCTGGCTTGAATTCCTCTCAAATAATGAATCTCAGATGTGTCTCCATTCAGAATCCAATTCCAAGCAAAATTATATTCGTTATAATAAATGTATGCCTGTATTTTGATTACAGATACGAATGAGGCTATATATGCAGAGAATGCCATGTTGTTCTCCCAAAATCCAAGGGATTTTAAGGAAATGTTAAATTGTATAATGTAACAAAGTACTTTAACCTAAAAGTGTTGTCCAAATCCAAGGTTTGATAGTGTTTGACAGGAAAACAGAATGAAAGATTGCAAATTATATATAAATAGTAAAAAAAAGGCAGATGAATGTATTTACCATGATAGAATGTTTATTGAACATGAGCAAATAAATGTTGAAATGTAAACATATGCTAATATTGATACAAATATAGCAGGTACCATGTGGTCCATTATGGGAAACCTATATGTATATGTTTTAAAGAAGCAAAAATGGCAGTGTATAAGAGCGTGCTTTTGTCTATTTTCAATGGAAGTGAGAATTTGGTATTACCGGAAAAGCAATAAATTAAATTGCAGGCCATGGGAATAGGCTACTTAAAAAGTATGTGTGGTAAAACAAAAAGAGTCAATAATGCATGGCTGATATATGAATATGGACTGAATACAAAATTAGATAGCCAATACAAAAGAAGAGGTGGTTTTCTCATGTAGAGAAATGAATGAGAGTTCAGTCCCATGAAAAATATATTAAAGAATAATGAAGGGGAAAGACTGAGGAGTCATGATTCCTAGTGTTGATGAGATCCTCAGAAAGAAAGAAGTGAGAAAGTTAAAGAACCAAAAGCAATATGTGAACTAATATATTATCATCATGATGGAAGTACGGAAGATCTGTAGGATTGAAGATATGAAGAAACATAGTGAAAAGGGCTGCTGTAGACTACATTAGCCCCTTCCCTTCCACCTTTAACCTTTTGGCTTATTATTTTTTAGTCATTTTCTACACATGACATTAGGTTGCTTACCTTAAAATAGAATAGTGTAATTATGTATGTATGTATTTCTCATGAAAAATAATGGCAATGGAAAGAGATAAAGATTAGTTTAGCTGTTTTCAGCAAAGACTCATGTATGTAGGTAGAGATAAAGGTAAAGATAAAGATAAAGGTTCCCGTTGCACATACTTGCTAGTTATTTCCAGCTCTAGGGGTGGTGCTCATCTCCGTTTCAAAGCTGAAGAGCCAGCGCTGTCTGAAGATGTCTCCGTGGTCGTGTGGCCGGCTTGATTAAATGCCGAAGGTGCACGGAGCACTGTTACCTTCCCACCAAAGAGGTCCCTATTTTTCTACTTGCATTTTTACATGCTTTCGAACTGCTAGGTTGGCAGAAGCTGGGACAAGTAACAGGAGCTCACTCAGTTATGCAGCGCTAAGGATTCGGACCGCCAAACTGCCAACCTTTCTGATCGACAAGCTCAGAGTCTTATCCACTGAGCCACCATGCCCCTTATGAACACCAATGAGGGCTCTTCATATTCAGTCTACATATCTAAGGAAAAGTTAGCACCAAAATGTAGTTGGAAATATATAACAACACAGGGGTTTTGACAAGTTGTATACAAAAAGCTATATATTAGAAGTAATTGTATTAACACTTGTTGCTTTAAATATATGCTTCTATTTGACAAAGTTACAGATGAGAATGCATTTGCATTTCTTAGCAGTAATTTTAAAAATTACATACAACGGAATGACTGGAACTAAGTGATACATAAAATTTGTGACACTGACATGGATCAAATTTATGATATATGCATCCTCAAGATCAAAGTTTTCCTCTGATGTCTCATTCCCAAATATAGTTGATTAAGGAAAATTAATTGCAGAAGGAAACAAACGGCTCGTAAACATACTTACTAGGAATCGAGTCTCATTGAAAACAATGGAAACTGAGCAAATTGTTCTATATATTCTTCTATTGTAAAACCATTGTTGCCCTCTATGGGACAGAGATACAAATATGGATTTCTGAAATTCCATTTTACTTCTCAAATTCTTTCTTGAAATTCATATGCAGCTGGTCTCTTCAAGCTGCTGTAAGGCAATTATGGCTCTTCCATCATAATAGATTTTAATTAGCTAGGGGAATATTGTCTTTTACTGTGACACGCTCACCCCCATAAAACTCTTTCAGCATAATAAAAGTTTTGTGACAGCTGCTTCCAGATTAAATATCACCTGTCCATATTTTTAATCACTTTTGCAACTAAGGTTTTTTTCAACTCCAACATAAAGTTTGCATTTATTTATCTAGATGAATCATGAATCAGAAAGCTCTAATTTTAATAAATATAACTAAGCATGTATTTGATTCTATATATAAAGCTAAATAAATTCAACTGGGCTTTCTCTAAAAAACTGTATAGAGTTTTAGTAACAATTGGAAAAATGGAGCAATCTTTTGTAGCATGAGTTGCTGGGCATCGGGTGGCATATAAATCTAATTAATATCATCATCATCATCATCATCATCATCATCATCATCATCATCATCAAGACCCTGAAAAAAGATCTTAAAGTCCAAACTCAGTTGAAATACCATCAAGACAATTAAAACCTGGAGAATTCAAGTCATTAGATGCATGGATGGAATAAGGGACTGGACTCAAGCAGAACTAAAGGCCCTGGATAGGAAGACTAGAAAAATAATGGCAATGAATCAAGTTTTTCATCCTCGGAGTGACATTTGCAGCTTCCACTTAGCAAGGAAAATAGGTGAGTGTGGAATGTTGCAAGTACATCAGGCAATTGAAGAAGGAAAAAAGGCTTTGGAAGAATATCTGAAGGGGACTGAAAAAGATGCACTGAAGCTAGTATATCAGGAAGGACCACTGAGTATTGGAGACACCAAACTGGCCTACAAAAAGCACCAAATGAAGAATAGAAAAGAGGCATGGGAAGACAAAGCTTTATATGATCAGTACACTTTAAAAAGTGGCAGGGAAAGCAGATAACAGCAAGGCCTGGCAATGGCTAAGAGCAAGATAGCTGAGGAAGGAGCCCGAGGATCTAATTCTGGCTGCACCAGACCAAGCCTTAAGGACAAATGCATACAAGGCCAGAACTGAGAACATGGCAACCGACAGCAAGTGCCGTCTCTGCAAAAAAGCTGAAGAAACAGTGCATCACCTGGTTAGCTGCTCCAAGAAGATCACCCCATCCGATTAGAAGCAATGGCATGACAAAGAAGCAGCGGTGGTGCCTTGGAAGATCTGCAAGAAATATCTGGATAGTGGATGTGGCAGTACCTGGAGACAGCAGAACAGAAGAAGACAACAAAATACAAAACCCTGAAAAAAGAAGTAGAACAACTGTGGCAAAAGAAAACAAAGTAGTACCAATAGCAATAGACCCCCTAGGTGAAATCCCCAAACAACTGGAAACCACTGGGATACTATTGGCATTGACAAAATCACCGTTGGTTAATTGCAAAAGGCAGCTTTATTCACAACAGTTGCACCCTGCGACAATATCTCAAAAACCATCCAAACATTAACATCTGCCTGTTTCAGGTCTTTGGGAAGGACTTGATAGATCTGTCTGACTGTGCAATGAACCATAATAATAACTACCTTGAAGTTCTTGTGGAGGTTGTTGCTCTGAAGAAGAGAAGAGCTATGCCAGAGGTTCAACCATACTTACAGGTCTCATCAGAGGACTCAGACAAAGAGTGTCTCTCTCCCATAAAAAAAATATGGAGAGACATCAATTGCAGAAACCAAAGCATACCAAAGTGATTGTTGCCTGGGTTACTGGAACCATTTTAAGTGTTGGAGTTCCTGGACATCTGGTGAAAAATTAGGATTGCTAGCTGAGTAATAGGGGCCAGCAACTGAAGAACTGCTGGAAGAAAAGATAGTTACCCTTACAAAGAAATAATGATCTGTTATTATACATTAAGCCCAACAAGAAGAGGATATTTCAAACAAATACCCCAATTATGGAAAGAATAACATCCATCAATAACAGAACAGAGGCTAGAAGATCATACAAAATATTCACAGAAGAATTGGAAGATTTGCAAAGCAGAGAAATCAAAGATTGCCAGAAGTAATTCAGACTGCAGAGACAAATCAGGGGAAATTGGCAGAAGAGGAAGCCAGCACAGCTATGGAATTGTTTTTATTCTGAAGCGTCAGATCTGTGGAAACCTAGAACAATAAAGTTGGAATGGATTCTGAATGTCTTCTAGGTCCAACACTCTTTGTCATACTAGAAAAATGGTTGTCCAGTCACTTCTTAAAATTGTTCTCACTGTCAAGAAATTTGTCCTTAATTATAGATGGATCCCTCCTTGATAATCTTCCATCCATTACTTTTTGTCCTGTCTTCAGGAGCTTTGGAGAGTAGCTTGACCCCCTCTTGTCTATGTCAGTCCCTCAAGTACTGGTAGATAGCTATCATATCAACCCAGACCTTTTCTTCCATAGACCAGACAATGATCAGACCAGAACTGATAAAATAATACTAAAGTACTACTACTTGGTAAGATAGATAAATGTGGGGATAGACAGCATCGCCATCAGGTGGATTCATTACTGGCTAACAAATTGCACTCAACACTTCATCCCCAATGAAACTTCATCTCAATGAAGTATGCAGTGGGATATCTAAAGGTTCTGTCTTAGGCCCAGTACTCTTATCACCTTCATAAATGATTTAGAAGAAGGAATCAAAATTTGCAGACAATACCAAGCTGGAGAAAATAGCCAACAATTTAGAAGATAGACTCAAGATACAGAAGGATCTTCACAGACTGTGCCCTCTCCAACAAAAATGCAGTTCAATGGTGAGAAAAGCAAGGCAAGAAAAGTCAAATGTACGAAAGGACTGTATCAAGTCTATCCCAAAGACCTGGAAGTTGATCACTACAAATATTTGAACATCCTTCAAGCTGACAACATCAAGCACACTGAAGTCAAGAAAAAGGTTTGAAAGGAATACATCAAGAGTGTGAAGAAGTTCCTAAAGTCCAAACTCAGTGGAGGAAATACCATCAAGGCAATTAGTGCCCGGGGCAATTCCAGTCATTAGACACAAAACTGGAACAGTGGACTGGATTCAAGCAGAACTAAAGGCCCTGGATTGGAGACCAGAAAGACAATGAAAATGCAACATGTCCTTCATCCACACAGCAATGTTGACAGACTCCACCTACCAAGAAAATGGGTGGGTATGGAATATTGCAAGTAGCTCAGATGACTGAAGAAAAAAAAAGGGCTTTGGAAGATTATCTGATGGACAGTGAAGAAGTTGCACTGAAGCTATAATATCAGGAAGGCCTACTGGGTATTGGAGACACCAAACTGGCATATAAGAAGGACCAAATAAATACCTAAATACCTGTGATACATTCCTTGAATTATTAACTGGACACTAGCTCACCTAGACAGTTTGAATTGAAAACCAGAAAGCTAATGACAATTTGCTAAGCAAATATATTGATTCGGTGATATTAATACATTATACCTGACCCATAGAAATGGAGGCAGCTTCTAGAAATTCAACAGGGACTGCTAGAATGTTATGCCAGAAAAGGACAGATAGATGGAGATGTAATGGTGCAGACGTTCCCTGGAAGGCATTCCCAAATGCAGTGAAATAACTAAGGGGAGAAGTCATTTTTGGATATGCATGCTGACATATGAATGTGCGTGTGTATTTTTGTGTACCCTTGACCCATGCAGTCTTCAAGAACCAAACAAATTTCCCCTGGTAATGTCGGTGTTAGAGATGCCTATATATATTGCAGAGTTTGCGTCAGGATATGCTGTAGACACTAGCGGCACTCAATTTTGTTGTAGGTGCGCACAGCCAAGATATTTTAGCAGCTGCTCTGGTTTTGTGGAGAAAAAGATACATTTGTTGTCTAGCTTTCTCCCCGGGTTGCTCTGAAAGCTTTCTGTGATATAGGTTATAAAAGCTAAAGCAAAGTGAAAAGAAGATGAATTAGTGTGTTTTCCCTACAGTGCACAACAGCAGTACTTTGTGTTGAAAACCCATTTTAACATGCACATTATTTATTTAATCCTTTTCCATTTTTCTCCAAACTGCATCATTTTCTTTAGTACTGGAACAGTAATTTTTAGAAATAATGAAACTAATAAAACAAGACGCAGGAATACTGCATCTACCTGAGAAAGATAATAAAACAGCAGCCAACCATTTTTAAAAAAATGTGCTAAGTGCTACATGGTTTGGAAATCATGCCTTGCCACATACAAAGCCTTCTTTAAAAGCAAAGTGTTGATTGAAGGACATAATGAAAAAGTACGAAGCTGGCAAGTGCAATGATTGGAAAAAGGCAAATTTCTTATTATTCTACCACGATTAACTGCTACACCAACCAAAGTTTTCTTTCTCTGAACTTAGTTTCAATCACAATTCCTTTTGCAAATCAGTTCTATTTAATTTTTGCCGACATTCGGTGTTTGATCTCAGCTGGCAGGCACAATATTTAGGGAATTTCAATTGAAAACAGTTCAGCACTCCTCAGTTGCCCTGAAAATAGATGACTTTTTTTTTGTCTGAAAAAGGAAAAAAATATACTTGCCCTTTCTGAGATTCTGAAATCTGGCTTGTGACCCTTGCGTGAATAACCGCAGGAGGACACACCAGTTAAAAGCATAAATTCCTTGCATCGGCCATCTTGATGCAAGCACATAAGCTCCTCAGATTCTTGATTCCTTGGTCACTTTGGGATCATTGCTGTTTGCCTTGGAGGGCTCTGCTTTGACCAACTCAATCTGCCCATAAAAACAGGCTATTCTAAAGGAAAAGCTCCCCTGACCTTCATAAAACTGTTATTTGACGAACGACGCCTGCTTTGCAACCTTTTCAAGGGTGCTAAGAGGCAGTCACGCTATAAATGAAACCATACTACCAGGGATTTCTATATTTCGTGCGGATCACTGAAACAGCATCTAGCTAAAATAAGGGTCAAGTTATTTAAGCTTCCTCTATTGAATGTGAAGCTGAAAGGCTTCATTTTCAGGTCAGGATTAGTTCCTTCCTATAGAATGTTATCTAAAATTATACCTCATCTTCTTTCCCCGTTATGGTGGCCATATTGTTTTTTCCTAATGGAAAAAAAGTCTGCTGAGATCGATGCCATTTGGGATGAAGGAAGTTGGGAGGAGTGGTTTATATTATATTTTTTCTCTCTCCATTTCTCTCTCTCTGGTACTCACACTTCCTCCCGATATAGGGACAAATTCAGTGCGACCTTATTTTTAAGCCACCTGCATAAATTAAAATAATATGTGGATCAAAATAGCTCTTCCTTTGCGAAATAGGCACTTTTCTGAATGTTGCAATGCAGTCTTTGGCTCAACAATTCTGTGGAAAAGGATACATTGGGAAAACTTGCAGATGTGATTAAACCAGTGGTGGAATTCAAATTTTTTTACTGCCGGTTCTGTGGGCGTGGCTTGTTTGGTGGGTGTGGCCTGGCAGCCATGTGACTGGGTGGGCGTGGCTTGTTTGGTGGGCGTGGCTTGGCAGCCATGTGGCTGGGTGGGCGTGGCTTAGCAGCCATGTGACTAGGTGGGCATGGCTTGGCAGTCATGTGACTGGGTGGGCGTGGCCAACTCAATGTCACTCATGTCAAG
>JAOYMU010000274.1:57990446-58002253 GCA_025802295.1 Psammodynastes pulverulentus
TTCCCGCTTCTTAATCCTATTAAAAAATTTCCTTAAAAATTTCTCTAGACCGTGGTTTTTAACATTCATTAAAATTATTAAATTATTAAAAGCTTAAAACTAAAAACTAAAACCTCTCCCTGCCTCGTGCCTCCTCTCCTGATAATAATCCGTCATTAAGGGGCACGATAGCATATTAAAATAAATCCATAAATATTTAGCTATGTTATTATAAAAATGGGAGAATATTTATATGAATATACATATTTAACTGTGTTATTTAAAAATGGAAAAGAGTTGCGGATTAGTAAACGAAACTCGCCCCCTAAACTCTTGGTTAACCAAGAATAAAGGACTGCCTTAATAGTTGCTTTGCAGGGAAAGAGAAAATGAGCTTTGGTTTTCTTTCATTCATTCCCTGGTTACATGGGAATGAAGATATAGCTCATTTTCCTCATTTTGCCCTATTATGCTTTCTCCTTTATTTTGGAATGAATGCACCAAATCACCAAGGACTGAAGTACCCTCATTTAATCTTTCATATCTATTCCGCCGGGGTGGGGGTGGGTGTCAATTTTTTTTAAAGTCAAGGGGTCCCTCAGGAAGAGTTCATAAAGTCAAGATTGTAAGACCATTAATTTTGATTGATGGATGCCATCTTGACTTTTTGATCCCCTTCCTCCATTCATACAACTGCCCTCAGTCTTGGTTTATTGCCCAAGGCTAGGGAGGGTTTGGGGGGAAAACTGGATTCATTTCAATTTCTATGGGGAAAATAGGAGGAGGGAGTATTAGGTATGTTCACCAAGAGTTACTTATAAAGTAATAAAGGAGGGATAAAAATCTAATAAATAATAACAAGATTATTGTCTCTCAGCATGCCTGCATTTTATTTATATGCTGTCTGTATTCAGCATTTTTATTTCTTGAAATTTATTATGTGATTTAAAACAAAAAACATTTTACAGGTTATTTGAATTGATTCAGTCAGATAAACTTAAAAAAGCAACAAAGAACAAAGATGCAAAAATGAACAGATTGGGAGAGCAGTGCATTTTATATTTCAGTAAGAAAGGAAAGCTAACGCAAGAGTGCCCTCTTTCTGTAGCAAGAGCAATAAGAGCAAGATAAATATCCTTAAAATCCTTGTAAACATTTTGCATTTAACAATTTTTATTATATGCCATGTTCTGTAATTTCCTTACTTCTCATTAGTGAATATACACAAGATGAATCTAAGCCAACTGTAATTCTCATGTACTATGTAATCATATGAAATCCATTCTTAAGTCTTCTTCCACCCCCCACCCCTCTTTCAAAGAAAACCCCTAAAAAAAGAACAGACAGTAGTGTAAGAGATTGGACTTAAGTAAAGCAATAGTAGTATAATTCTCTTGCCACAACAGTTTCTGAACCTGATATGGGCTGAAATGTTATGTAATAAGTCTCTCTCTCTCTCCCCCGCCACCCTGTGTGTGTGTGTGTGTGCACGCAAGCACAAACACACACATCTGCTTTCAAGTCAGCTTTGAATCTTGTCAACTACATGGACAATTCCCTAAAGTTAGTAATATTTTCAAAAGTATTATACTTGCCTGCTCCATAAAGCTGAGACTGACTGACCCAAAATCATCCAGCTGGCTTGCTGGCTAAAGCAGAAGTAGAACTCAAGTCTCCTGGTTTCTTGGCTGGCTCCCTAACCACTACATCAACTTGGTGCCCTTTTCATTGTAGAGGGTTGGCATACAAAGAATTCAGGAATATTGGCTGACTGCAGAGTCTAAGTTTAAAGTAAGTACATCGTATTATTAGGTTGAGTGTATTTCCACAAGGGTTTGGGGTTTTTTGGCTAAATAAATCTTAAGGAATGCATTCATGGCTGGCTAAGGCAGAAGGAACAGGAACAAGGAAAGTCCAGTGGGGATTGCCAAAATATATCTTTCCAGATGGCAAATGAAGGAGTCCTTTAACCTTCTTCTTTCCTCACATTGAGCAAAAAAACATTGAGTGTCTGTGCAAGTTTACCTTTGCTCTGAAATAAGGAGCTTGCCAAAGCAGCATTGAGGAAACCACCACCAAGGAACCTGGAGATGGCAGAAGTTCCTAGCCATGGGATTCCAGTCACCCACAGCTCTGGAGCAAACACTGCAAAATACTTCTCACATCTCCTCTGAAGGAGTAGCTGAACTGAAAGTTCTTTGCTTCAGTTTACAAAAATCTCTGAAAGCAGCAGAACATTGTGAGATCAAGCATGGCACCAACCTCATGAAATAGGCCTGAATTTGTACAGATTGATACTTACCTGCGAAAGACTTAGCTTGTAGTTTTGATGTTTTTTGTAGCAGCTATTTCTTTAGAAAACATTTGCCCTCTGTTTTAATGTGTAATTTTCTAAATTATGTCCATATATTCCAGGTCCCATAAGGGATATTCCCGTAATATTTGTAGTTTCAGTGTAATTTAATGAAGGAACAGCTAGAGATATATTCAGTATGATATATTAACATATGAAAATGAACCAAAGGTGAAAATTAGGAGAATTGTCCCAGCAATCACAGTGATTAAGACTTAATACCCATTCCCCTTTGTTTCCATAATTTCTTAATTTTAATTGCTCACACAAAATATTGTATAGAGGTAGTCCTTGACCTAATTGTTGGAACCAGAATTTCTGATACTAGGCAAGGCAGTTGTTAAGTGAATCATATCCAATTTTATAACCCTTTTGCCACAGTTAAGTAAATCATTACAGTTAAATGAATCAGTCATTAAGCAAATTTGGCTTTCCCAATCAACTTTGTCGAAAATTGGCTGGGAAAATTGTAAACGGTTATTACAAGACCCAGGGATGCTGCAATACATCCCTGAATTTTGATTACATGACCATGGGGATGCTATGATAGTTGTGCGAGAAACAGTTGTCACTTTTTTCAGTCCCTTTGTAACTTTGAACAGTCACTAAAACAATGATTGCAAGTTGAGGATACCCGTACTTAAATTCTTAGAGTACTTTTTATATTGGTGATACTCAGAAAACAGCATGAACGATAAAGAATATGGTTGCTATACTAAATGAAAGTTGGCACTGGTTATCCTTACTCTTAATCTTATGGCTAAACTCTGGAATACTTCTGGACTATCTTCTTTCTTTTTGTTACATTGTGTGTGCTGGAGTGTTCTGGACCATCAAAGTCGCACCTATTATTTTTTTGTTCTTAAAAAGAATGATGACCTATGGAATTTTGTTTTTCTTATGCATTAATATGCTACATTTGTATTTAAATGTATTTGTCAGAAATAAGGCAATTTAAAATTTTCTTTAAAATATTGTAACGTATGCTAATAGGTAATCGTACATTTCTTTAGGCAAGCATTATATTTTTAATAAGAATAAACTTTATTGGGGCAATTGACCATTTAGATAGTTCTTAATTACTGGCTGCAAAAAACAAAGGAACCAAAAAACCCTCTAACTTCATTGCAAAAAATGAAATTGTTCATGGATCATCACATGACCATGACTTGTAACTTTCTGCCACATTCCCCATTGATTTTGTTGTTGGAAAGTGGCTGTGAAGATAACTTCCGGATGCTGCAATCATTGTTAATGCATGCTGGTTGCCAAGGGTCCAAATTGTGTTCACAGGATGCCTGCTGGCATCCTGTAATAGCCACAATTTCATGGACAAGTGGTCTCTTTTTTCATCATGTCCCATAACTTTGAACAGTTCTGAATGAGCGGTCAATAAGTGAGAACCACCTGCATTATTTTAATGTTGTCAAATAATGAAAATATGATTTTTCCACAAAAAGCATGCAGCTGGTCATGTACATAGGACTATTGTTTAAATAATACCGGTATGAAAATGGAGCATTTCTAAGAGCAGTTAAGGTAGTATTAAGGTAACTGCTAGCAAACTTTAACAAATTATATGTCAATAATGAAGCCTGAGAAAAATGTAGTTCATGTCCCTTGAAAATCTAGCCAAGTCTAGATATCTGAAAGATTTATTCACTCACGCATACACATTTTGCAACATATATTTTGCAACTTTGCTTTAATATTTCCAAAATAATTTCAATACACTGCTGATATAGTTCATTAATTTCCGATGTGATAGTTGTAGCCCCAAAGTTACACTGTATAAAAATTGCTACCAAAATCTTAAAAGAAAACCTTGTGGAGGTTTACCCTCAAGGAAATTGTCCTGAAGTAACATCAGGATAGGCCCACCTCAATCCAGATTCAAAGACAATCTCTCTCGGACCACTAAAAGAGCTAGCTATCTTTCATGATTTTTTTATAAATGTCTTCATATGATTTGGTTAGACACTCTAATACATGAAATACTGGATCAAATGGAATTTTGCTTTGATTATAAAACAGAATTGTGATAACAGAATGAAAATAAAAAGATCACAATGACAGATGAAGAATGCTACATTACGCCACAGACATACCTGCCTTGAAAATTTATTAAAAATCAAAGAATACAAAACTTCACATAAAAATATGTATTTTTAGCTTCCCACATTGTTATTACACACAAAAATGAACATGATATTTAGCAGTCATCCAGAGGCATAGAACATAACCAGCATGATAGCCAGTGCAATTTATGGTTAATCATGACTGAATGGAACATGATATCTGCTTCTTTTATGTCTATCCTGCTTTTAAATGGAACTATTTAGAACATCAATATTTCAATAATGTAAATTCATAGTCAATATTGCTAGCATGTAGAACGATTATAGGTTTATAATCAGCCCTTGAATGGTTTATTCAAGTTTAGATCCCTTCCTATACCAAATCCTACTACGAGCCTTTCATAAGGTTTGAAAAATAATCCAAACAAAAATACTGATTCCATTATCAAGCAGAGCTGAAGTTTTGGCAATTCGCAATCTGTTTGCTCTTTATTTGTTATCCAATTACTGTTCACCTGAAGTATTAACAGTCAGAGTTTGATATTATCAAATATTGTTTTGGAGAAGGAATTTTGGGGAGAGGCTTTTTGAAAAAGGTGGGTAGCATACTTAAGGGGCTTCAGTATGGGATTGGGGACATAAAAACCCGTGTATATCTAGAACATAGTTTTAAGGTTCAAGAGTCATTTCCAGAGGAAATAATATATAATCTTTGATAAGGAGTACAACAGGGCAACTTGCATGTAGAGATACAACCATAGTGTATATTTTCAGTAACTTTCACGTTCATATTTCCCTTAAATTTGCAAACTTTATATATCTTTCCATACAGATACTGGCTAGTATAGTAAACCTTGTATTTTATGCCTGTCTTTCTGATTATCTTACAATCAATTTAAAAGATAACATTAGATCAAGATGAATTGTAGTCAAAATATGTGCTACTCTGCTTTGGAATGTTGCAATCTTTTCTCTCATGATATTCAAAGGCCTTGCATTTGTTTTGAAAAAAATTCTCTAGCATGTGCTACATCAGCTTCTGATCATTCTGTGTCAAACATTCGCTGCTTTAAAAAATTCATTTCCATGTGCAATTTAAGATGCCAAGACAGAATTTCTTCAAGCAGAATTACTAAACACAGTGCTCTCCAAATTTTAAGAACTTGTATTTCAACAAAGGGGGCGGGGAGGAAGCATAAGTGATAGTAAGAAACATGGTACTTTTTAAATGCAGGGTAGGCTGTATACACAATTTGGGGCTTTAAAATAAAACAAATACGTTGCCATGATGATACACGCTTGCATAGTATATCTGTATGCATCTTTAAATCAGTTGCTTGCCATACAGATTATCTCAATACCACTGGGTGGGCTGTGTCTTTACAAAACAAGAGACTAATACTTCAGAATGCATAGAGAAGCCAGAAGATATATTTTAGGTAGTTGCTCTCAACAGAACTAATGCAGGCTGCTAATCAGATTCCTGAATGGAATCACTACACATTCCTTTCTCCACATTCTTCAAGTTGGATGCTTTATTTAACAATGGCCCAAGCAATCAGAAGGTAAATATAATTGATGAATTGGTATAGTATCTGTAATTTGCAGTTAAGGATCAGGGAGATATATAAACACACACACCACACACACACACATTACATACACACACATATATCCCTGACTCTTTACCGAATATACATATATATATATCCCAAACTTGATTTGTAATAGTAATTTTTGACCAGCTGTAGCAAATAAGCTGAAGATTCAAATTTTTGTACGTGATCCTCACTAAAATAAACATAAGATCTGTAAGAGCAATAGATGGCATTTTATCTCATAAGATTGAATTTAGCATTACATGCCAGACTAGTAAGGTAACTACTCAAAATGCCTTTTAACTCTATCATTATTATAAATACTTAAGCCAGACCAACAGTTCCTCTACAAATTAGGAAGCTTCCGATATTATTAGCTTGATGTGTTAAAATTGATTGCTTAGCTAATCCACCAGAAACATGAACCCAACTTAGAAAATGCAACTTGGGAAAGGATCTGTAAAAAAAAAGAAAATCTCTCTCTCTCTCTGACACACACACACACACACACACACACACACACACACACACACACATAAACAGATGTGTGTGCATATGTGCACACCCCCAGTTTCATAAATATTTTCATGATTAAAACATTCCAAGTTATTGCACGTTATGTTTGATGTGAGTAAGGCAACAAAACCATTTTTAGAAGGAATGGGAAGATGGTGAACAATGCCACAAATAAAGTTTTGTAATGGAAAGTAACATTCAAGCAACCCATTATCCTTCCAAGAAAACAAAACAACCAATTATGAACAAATGCAGCTACAGCAAAGTGCCACAGCATTTATGGTCCTCCCAATAATTTTACCAGAGCTGTTTCAGCACTGTAATAATCATGGATAGGCAGAAGACAAACTTCCACAGTTAATAAGGCTTCACGATAAGCACAATTATTTCTTTTTAAGATGGACTCCACCACCACACACAAAACATGCAAACATTGGATGCAGATATTTGGCAACATCCACAGACAGATGTACTCAGTGCTGGTCTCAAATCCTCCCAGAGCAGTATCACACACACTGCATTAGTCTAAAGAGGATTCTGAAGTTGGCCATTATCTGCTAAGGCTAATAGGCAAACTGTCCCTGTACTTCTTTCTCCTCCAAATATTACGGTTGTGTTGATGATGACCTCTGTTGCTAACTGGCTGCCTTACAGCTCCATTACTGGCAGAATTGTATCCACTGCCTTGATTATGAGCTCCTTTCACAGTAAACTTCACTCCATTGTGCTGCTGAAAACAAAGGAAATACGTAATATTACTGCCAACTATTTAATATTATTGCCAATGTTTCATTAATGTTGTCTCATGCAATCCCTAAATAATGAATTTATACTTATGAAAAAACAACAGCATTCAGACATCTACAATACAACCAAAATTTAAGGAAAGTTACATTCAGAAGAATTAAAATAGTACTAAATTACCATACGTTTTGGAGTATAAGACACACTTTTTCTACCTCCAAAAGTGGATGAAAATTTGGGTGCGTCTTATACACTAAATGTTGCAGAAGCCCCGCCCACCAGCAATTTGCCTTGCAGCAAACTGCAAAAAGCCTGTTTCAGCTTCAGCACAGCCTAATTATCATAAGCAGCTGATGATTGCTTGGATCGGGCTCAGAACATCAGCTGTTTCAGACAGCAGGGATTGCCATTAGGCTATAGCAAGTCCTGCAGCCTGAAACGAGCCGAGCCACATGGTAATTAGACTATGCTGAATCAGAAAGTGAAACTGAAACAGGTTTCTGAATTTTAAAGGATCATTTCTCATCTACTGCACTGCAAAAGTAATTTTTAGAAGGAGATAGATTATACCAATTTATAAAATGTTTCATTTTTCAACCATTTTGTTTGTTTGAAACAACTGTTTTACATTTTAAGTAGGAGACATTTCAACTATGATAGGAACAGTGCATCTTCAGCACAAAATAAGGTATGTTTGAATTCACAATGCTCTAACATCACGTACCATCCATTATTTTATGAGACAGATTACTTTTTATGTTATCATTCACTGCTGTGATTTCATTAATTTATATTTTTTTCTTGTAACTCAGCCTATGAATAAAACTTACCTTTAAAGGCAAGATACAAATAATTGAGACAGAGTGGCATCCTAACTCTAATCCTCTGTGATCTAAATTACAGTGACAATTTACAGCACACCACCATATTAATCTGAGTATTTTAGACATTGTCTTCTGGGTCCGATGACATTATGAAATGGATCTATTGATGCTTGCTATATATACTTTTATATATTCATAAATTATTTATTTATATGTACTTTTGCCTTAGAGTTAGAATAGATTTATATTATTCGAAGATGAAAACTGAAGAGATTTGCATGCCCAAAACTCAAATGTGTCAGTTTTATAATGTAACTTAATCTAATTATTACCATTAACCTAGTGGTAATAATGGATGATCAGCAACAGCGACATTATCTTTATTACCGGTTGATGGGGCAAGATCCTATTTCATAACTGAATGACATTATAGAAAGTAATTTTGTACAAAAATAACTAGCCCTTCAATCAAAATGAGTAATTAAGGATGAGTACTTACCTCTGAGTTGTCTACATTATCTTGTGAAACAATACTTAATGAAAGAAGTACTTAATTACAAGTGTTAATAAAGTAGGAGATGATTTTACACTGTTTTATATAAATATATTTAACTGGATTCCATTTATGACAAGAGCTTTTAATGAAAGGTTTGACTAAGGCTAAATGTTTGTGATCAAGAAACTCTCTGGAAATTGAGGTTTAACAGCTACTGACCTATTGCAAATGTCCCTTTTTAGGGTATTTGTGAGGTTGTTACCCACAGTATATCAAACCCTTGAAAGACATTTTTAATTGGAGCTATTTCACTTTGGTTTCATGCCTAGATCTGGGATGGAATCAGCCTTAATCATCCTGATAGACTGCTTTTTTGGAAAGGAAAATGATGAAAGCTTGGTTTTTGTGGTATCTTAGCATTTTAAATAATGATTATTGTATCATCATTTTGAATTTCTTTTGCTAAGTAGGAGTCAGAATCCGTTTTCAGAAGACTACACTGAATGACTGCACCTTGGCCCTGGAAACTAAGTTGTGACATTCCACAGCATGCCTTTTGTTCTCAACTTTTCAACTTTTATAAGCCACTACTGGGATAACTTTTCAACTTTTATAAGCCACTACTGGGATAATTATTCAAAACTAGAATAAAGTTTTATCAATATGCTGTAATTCACTGAAGTAGAGATCTGCAGCAGTTTGGATTCAAGCACAAGTTCTTTAAAGAAATGATGTCTTTTTCTAAGACTGATCACTATAACTAATAATGGAAGAACTGACCTCAATGGCAAGAAATGCCCTTTCCTACTCTACCTACTCCCACAGAAGCATAATTTGACCACTGAATTTACACATTGGTAAACTCAAGCTTGGATTACTACAGTAAATGACAGATAAATATATATTTAAGGTTAGTCACAACTAATTTGTTAAAAGGGTAGCTAGAAATTTAAGTAATAGAATCACAGGATTGGAAGAAGCTACTTAAGCAATTTTTTTTCTTTGTGCAGGAATCCAAATTAAAACACTATGGCAAATGAATGTCAGTCCTTGACTTATTTACGCACATCCACTGAAGAAGAGTTTACCACCTCCTTGGTTAATGATATCCAGGCTTTATTGTTAGAATTTTTCCCCAATATCTAAACATTCCTTAACCTTTCCTAGACATTTTCCTAACACAGCCTTTCTATTGTCTGATGCATTTCATGGCATACTAATGAGTAAGTCTTCTCTCTCTTTTGTGTTTTATACTAGATATCCTATTCGAGATAAAGTCATTTGCAAATCTGATAAGCCTTCATTCCACCTTTTCATCTAACCTACTGTAGAGTGAAATGGGACAACTCACAGCCCCCTGGCTGCAGGACACCTTGCCGCAGCCAATTTGCCAAAGAGACAACTCACCATGAGTATGGAGAGGAGTTTTCCCCAAGCCTGGGCACAATTGGCTTGCCAGTTTGGATGCGGATAAAAGTCCCCAAGCTCGGACTGGTCTGTGTGCGCATGCGGAACTATGGCTTCCACTTAGCCTGCCTTTCATGGGAGGTGAGGTGTATTAGAAAGCGAGGGGAAGAAGCCTTTGGAGTAAGAGTGTGAGCTGGCAGGAACTTTCACTTCCCCGGACTGGCATTGGAAACCAGAGTGGGAGGCTCAGGCTTGCAGCAAGTTGTCCCTGTGGCGAATTGGCCAGGGGGAGATGTCCTGCAGCCAGATGGTGGTGGCGAGTTGTCATAGATCTTTGTAAAAGGCAGTACTCATAATTAAAAATGCTGAACAGTATTTGTCCAAGAATACCTCTTTTCAATATAATGAGGATCTATTACTGAATTGTAAACCAGCTGTGGGGGACCAGCTAATAAACCTAACATCCACTGCATATTTAACTAACATAACTCACAAGATTCTCACGAAGTATTTTATTTATTTGATTGACAGAAAGGATATATTATTGTTATGACGTTCACATCATCTTTCAAGGGAAATATACAATTTAAAATATGAATTCAGATTAAGATTAGTCAGATAATTTTTTCTCAGATTTTGATGTGATAATATAGTTTAGAATATTCCAAGTATTCTGAATATTTATTTATTTATTTTATTCAATTACTAATAAGAAATCATGTCAGAAAGATGCTTTTGGTATTCTATGTATGTACATGGCCATCCTTGCACAAGAAAGTAGAAAAACATTTCTTTAGAAAATGAGTATTATGTATTAAATGAATAAATAATACTGTCATATTTTGGCAAAATCCAGACTATTGTTTCTTTCAATATTCCTAGCGGAATATTTTTTCCATCTCTACTGCAACGTTTCTGTTTTCTTAGCTTAATCATATTTTTCTGATATCTTACTACTATGGCTTGACAAATCTAACACTTTTGGAGAAATTTTCACTTGATCTAAAATCAGCTAGGAATCCTGGTGATTCCTCCCCAAGATGGCTGTTGAATAGTAAGAAGTACCGGCAAACTGCTTTTTTTGCTGGTTCTCTGGCAGTGCTACTCTCTGGATTTGAATGGGAGCACTCAGGAATGACCCATGAGTTTTGGATGGTCAGAGACCTATTTGGGGAGTCTTGAAGATTCCCTCTGGAAGCAATAGGAAAATCACTGGGGGGATCCATCTTCCTGTCAGCAGTTTCGTTTGCCTGGATTTTAACATTCACGTTTTGAATTTGTTTTACTTTGTTTTTTGCTCTTAGAAATTGGCCAGTGGACCAGTGGATGCTGATTCGTTTCAACCCCTTGCCGTACTTGTTTTTCCCTTTGCTTTCTCTTTAATTTATGTTGCTCTGAATACTCTGTTCTTTGTATATTTGCCCTCATTTGTAACCTTTGTTCTTTCTGTATTTCTGTATCGTAAAGCACTTTCATTTGATTTACATTAATATTGGATTCTCACCACAGGATTTTGGTACTTTTTGAATTTACAAAATATTTGTAGTTGATCTCTCTTTTGAAATTTTCCTTTAACCTTGAATTGAAATATTCATATAATATCATTCTTGTTTCCTTCCGCTTCAGTGTTTTTTGTTCCCTGATCAAGTTACACAGAGTAACAATGTATCAAGATGGCATTAAGTAACAAATATGGATATTTGTTCCAGGATGAATTAGTTTAATTTTTGGAATGATTTGGGATAGATAGGATACTGTGGCAAACTTTCTATGAGTGAACAGTTTGTTAACAGAGAGTTTTGAAACCTTAAA
>JAOYMU010000274.1:58102193-58114315 GCA_025802295.1 Psammodynastes pulverulentus
AACCAAATGAGCCATTCAACTAGAATAAGCCTTCTTATAACTTAAGATCATTAATCCATGACACAAGATGTTGATTAGTAAACTAAGTGTGATGGAAGCATAGAAATGAAAAATCACACTTAGAGCAAAGCCATGTGACACCTAGTTATTGAATCCACTGAGATTCTCTAAATCTCTGACAAGCCTATGAAATATTCTTTTTTACCTGAAAATACTGAGCAGGGGGAGGGCTTAAACTGGGAACTCTTGCATTTGAAGCATATACTGTACTGATACAAAGCCTCTGTGGCTTTATTGGATAGTTGGTTATGCATAAATGCAACACATTCTACAAATGTGTGACTTTATGCAAAGATGATTCCTGTTAATGTCTTTTGGCAAGATTATATCCATGTAATATGATCCTAATATCAGGGCTACAAAAATCTAGGCCTCATAAGATGGCACCAATGAAGATTCATCTAGCAATAATTGGGATTTTCATTGTCCGGAACCAAATAGAAGGTTTATTATGGTGTTTTTGATCCATAGGCATCTCTAATTTTGAGACTTCCAAGCCAATCCATGCTTCCTGAATATATAACATAATTCTTTAATATTTTTATCCCATCCTGCCTTCTCTGTACAAATGAATGGGGGAATCTAGCTTTGAACAATTAATAAAACTGCTGGTGCTTCTGTTTCTCTACTTTCTGTGCCAAGGAATGGTGTCCCAAACTCGCTACAGGTAAAAAGTTTTAAAAAGTAATTTGAAAAACAAAAAATGTGGATAGTGCAGTGGTTGCAGCGCTCACCTGCACGCACAAGGAATGTGTTTGCTTTTATGTTTCTTTCCTTTGCCTCTTTCACTTCAACAGCATACAATGGACACTACAGGATGCAGGAATTTGAATGGGATCTGGTTTGAACTCTTGTTCCTTTTTGCCCGCCAGTTAATTATGTAATTAACAAGGATATCTTCAGATACATTCTATACAGTGTATCTGGGCAATATTCATGTAACTGAGTTGTTGATTAATACTCGTGTAACCATTTGCATTTATCTGTTGTCAGATACAAACTATTAGACAAAATATTCTTTGGCCCATCCCTAAGAAATTGGAGATAGTTCCTAGATCATATTTGGGAACTAGGGGTTTTGATGCAATTTTCTTAAGGAACATATAGGAAACAATGTACATGATACAAGAACAGAGGTCAAAATAACAGAATTAGAGACTTATAATGGGAGTCTGCAGGCCCCAATCCACCAAGTCCTATGAATGCATGTGCCCCAACACAGTGACACATTTTATATATCCTGCTATGATGATTCATTTTCAAACTTAAAGAGGCTAACTTGTATTTTATTGTTCATGTCTTACGGCTTTGTAGTTGAGCAAAGTGTAACCACATCCATGCTTTCTCTCTAATGCTCTTATCTAATGGCTATGCATGGGAAAATGCTCTGGTCTGGCGTCCTGCATGAATCTAACCATTTCAGCCCCAGTTTCAGCAACCACAATTCCTATTTCTAGGCTTTGGACCCAAAAAATAATTGCTTTGGTGTTTCATCACAGGATGTACCAAAGAAAACTGGCTATCTGCTCAGTTGTCCAGAACCTGCTAACAAATGACCTTGAGCTTCAGAAGCATACCCAGGGATTATCGATGAGGTTAGAGATGTAAAAGTGACATTCCAAGAAGTCTATTTCTATAACTTTGATATATACTGTGGGTTTCTGTTTTATGCATTGTTAGCCACCCAGAATCCATTTAAATCTGCATAATATGTAAGTAAATGAGTAAGGGTGAATGGTCAGGAAAAATTCATTAAAAGCTTCTTTGAGTCCCTCAACTAATAATCACCTCATTCTAATCTTTTTTGTAGGGCTTCAACAATTTATGTTAGTGACATGTTTTATTGCAAACAAAGATTGCATAAATGTTCCATGGGGCTAAGCTGAAATTAAATTGCTAATCATGGCACAGCACAGGAAAAATAGCAGAAATCCTTGGAGAAGTAAAGCAAAATACATTGCTAAGTAAATCGTCACTTGGCTGTTGTGAAAGTTCTTCCTCTCAAAAATTCACTCCCTTGACAGGGGATTAATATTTTTGTACCATATAATGAAATAGCATAAGGGCAATCTCTGAACATGGCACTATATAAGTAAAAAAGAACAAAAGGCTTAAGTATGCACAGGGAGCTGAGATCCTATTAGTATCCACTATTTGTTTTAGAGATTGCCTTCAACATAAAATGTATGGCATATTTTAAAATATTTGTATATAACATTATAGAATTGGAATGCTCCATCAAATCCAGCCCTTACCTTCAATGTACATAATTCAAAGAAGTGTATCTCCCAAGAATTGACTGTTTAAACTTTATTTGAAGAAGAACAGCCGGAGCCTGTTCCCGATGTGCGCATGCACAGAGCTGTCAGAAGAAGGGAACAGTTAAGGAACGGGTCGACTCAGGAGTAAAGGCACAAGTGGACAGTGACTGACCCCTCCCATAGGGAATAAATAGGAGAGAAAGGGGAGTGATGTTTGCAGGAGACAATTAGTTCGTTTAATTAATGTGAAAATTTGTTTATCTGAGTTCGTGACTCACAGAGACTTCTTGCCAAGTATTTCCTTGTACAGCATTGCACTTGGAAGCTATCAGCCTGGCAACTCTCCAAGCTTGATAAGGTCTGTGGTTGCAATTCACCCTTGAAAGACTGTTTGCGGGGACTTTATTGGATGTGAATGCTAGGAATTCATATTAGCCAAATAAAAAGGGGTTTTGTCAGGAGAAAGAGTCTGTTTCATGCTTTTGTGAAGCCTAGGTCAGAACACTAGGTTATTATTGGTTCCTCGGATGAATTACTATTGCTAATGAAAATAAATTAATATTTGAAGTATGTCACCATCTCATAATTCTACATTTTCTCGTCAGGTGTCTCACCAGTTCTTAGATTTCAGAAGGACTACTTCAGAGGAGGACCTTCCCTTCAAATTGCTCTCTCTCTCTCCATCTCCCGTATACCCCCCACTATATTTGGAAGATTTCTTAAATGTCCTGAAAGAATATAATCTTAGGTTAACAGAATGTAGCTGGTTCTGTTAGGATATACATAGACTCAGATGTCTTTATTATTATTTTTAAGTGTACATATGACCTGCACCCATACCATTTCTAGAGTTACAAGTATATAGCCAGCAATGTACTTACACCTTTCATAAATCCTATCTCTGAAAATGCACTACTTGTGTTCTTATCTTTTCCTTTGAAGTAAAAAAAATTAGAAGAAAAAACAACTCTTAGAAAGAGTCAGAATAGGTAAATAAAACAGCCTGTACGTTCACTGATTCCAACCATTTGGGTGCAGACTTGGGTTTTGTTCATGAACCTTATTTCAAAAGATTCTGAAATTCATACTAATCAAATTCCGGTGCTGCTGATGAGCAATTGTTATGAGCAATGGTTTTTCTAATTATTCTGTAAATTAAAAAGTACCTATTCATCCACTCCTATGTGATCTTATTAGTGCAAGATAGATTATTTTGAAAAAAAAAATGCAGCAAGCCAAAAATTGGACGTGGGATAAAGATGGATTTTAAAACTGCTAATGGAAGATTACTGACGGGATTGTCTAGGTTGCATATCAGGGCTGCAGTAATCCTGCAAACCATAAGGAGCAGCAAAGGAAGATGGAAATTGCATCCTGGGTTTTGCAACTCTGATATGATAACCCTTAGGACTGACTAATAAAGACTAATCAACTGTTTTCTACACTAATTGAACTCCTTTAAAATAAAGGACAACTTTCTAAATGTAAAGCTTTGTGATGTCTTTCAGCTGTATTTTCCATGCATCCTGTTCCCTACCCTGTACCCTCGACTTGGTGATCTCAGGAGTTTAGGAGGAAATTATGTTTTCCTCTGTTCAGATAAGATTTCATTTATCAAATCTTGTGCCACTGTAGAAAAGGAAGTGAACCTGCCCTTCCTTTCAAGCAGTAAAAGGTATTATTGAATAAGAGTTGTGCATATGCCTGGATGCATGCACAGAGACACAAACACATACCTAGACATCCAGAGCTAAATGTGAAAGCATCTCTCAGCATTCTGTTCTTTCAGATTCTAATGCTGCTAAGATACAACAATTAATTGAGCTTAGCTGCATGATTAAATTAATAAATTAATCAACCAAAGTAGTCATCAATTAACCAGTAGGCATCCAGTTTTCAATACGAGGATAGGTGGTTTTAATTCAAGGGCATAAGGAATTAAGGCCATACATTCTGCCTTTTGTTCTGCTATACCATTGTAGTAGCTAAATGAAGTATGGAAGCTTATGTTTTTGAATGGTCTTGTACAATTTCTTTCATAATTTTTACAAAGACATCTAGAATATTTTATATTTGCAATGCATACATATCTATCTACATTTTTAAAATGACAGCTATACACTGTCATGTAGGCAACAAGAATGAAATTCCTTTATCACACTCATTCTGAATTTAAGACTGGTTAAGTCGTACAAGAAATATATAACTGTAGTGGCAATAAAAGAAGAACAACAATTGAAAACCTCCCAACAATGACACCCTTTTAGATTTGGGAGAGAGAATATATTATAAAATGTATTGCAATGTTAGTATAGTTAGTATAGAATTGTACTAGGGCAGATGACAAAATCAACTGAGATGTAAAGAGCTTTCCCTGTTGTTTATTGCAAAGGTATTTATTTGGCAGTGCTACTTGCTTTCTTGTTGCTTTCTCTCAACTACAGCCTCCCTGCATATGGATAAAAGCAGCAGAACAAATACATGTGTGGAGCCACACAGTGAATGAAGACAAGAGGTTGTCCTATGTATATATCTGAAAATTGCCCTACAGAAAATGGCTGGATTGGAGCTTATTAATTTAAAAGCTTCAGATCTGCAGAACTGATGTGAGGAATTGCAGTTATAAATGGCTAATCCATTTATTCCATTTGCCCTTTATCTGAACACAGCATCAGAATCGATCAGTTGGGAGCAGAGGTGAGGGAGCTGATCAAGCTGAAATAATCATAGCAGACTGGAGAAATGGTGTTAAACCTAGGATTAATACTCATTTGTGCCTTTCTTTTTCTTCCATTGTTTTTTCTCCCTCAGCTTTCTTCTCTTAAAATCCTAAAATGTAGGTGGATTAATGACTAACTTTGATTTAGATACAACACCCCAAGGATCCTAAACAAAACAGAAAATGGGGATTTAAAATATCTTTTCTATCTACCATGCCTTCTCTGTTACTGTTACAGAAATGATTTCCAGCAAAGCAAGCAAAGCATTTTATGTAATAAACCATTATTTGCAGTGGTGGTATTCAATTTTTTTTACTACCGGTTCTGTGGCCGTGGCTTGGGCATGGTATGGCTAAGGGCCAATCAGAAGTGGTATTTACCGGTTCTCTGGACTACTCAAAATTTCCGTTACCGGTTCTCCAGAACCTGTCAGAACTGGCTGAATACCACCTCTGATTATTTGGCTTTAAATGTGAATTAGTTACTGCTGAACTGTACCAGTTCCATTTAAATTGTTGTGGAAAAGACAGATATAAAAAGGCAATTAAATCTGATGAATAATTGATTTAGCTGATATTATTTGTTTGTATTTTTATTTAAGAGCTGACTTAGAACTTGTTCTCCAAAGTGGAAAATGATTAAAAATCAAATATATAAATATATAACTTAATCTTTTTACAACCTTCAGATCTTATATTTTACAGTTGTGGAGATAATTGCAAACTCTTTGATATTTCATGATAATAAAGTTTGTGACTGATAATGCTTCCCCTACAGCTGTGCAGCACTTCAGATTTCAAGGGGACCAAGTGCTTTGGTTCAAGTGACAATTGTAGCACTTGTCTGCTATTGCTTAAACTTTGTGTGTTTTGTCCTGGTGTGAAAGAATGTGTTAACCTTGAGACTAGAGAAGGAAGGAATCAACTGTTCAGAGGGAATTTTAGGAAACGATTAATCAGTTCTGAGAAAGAGTAAGGCATAGAAAAGAAACTCAAAATAATTCCACCCTGATTTTCTTTAGTATGAGGCAGAGAAATGCATAAAGAGGCTATCAAAACTGATGACAGCCCTTCAAGGTAGGCAGGGTCAAGAAATAGGCAAATGCCGTGATTCCAAGGAGTGCTCTTTATTGTAATGCAGTAGAATTATAATGGGATTCCTCAACCTTGACAATTCCCAGATGTGCTGAGTTTAACCCCCAGAATTCCCCAGCTAGCACAGCCACTATTGAGAATTCTGAGAGCCCACATATCTGGAAGCCACCCACGTTGAGAAACACTGGAGTAGAACAAGAGTTTTCTGGTCTTCTTTCCTTTTTGTTTCTCCAATGCCGTGTGCATAGACCATGCTAGTAATTTTGACTGGAGGGGATAGATCCAAATGTCATCGTCCCTTGTTTAATTTCTATTTCTATTTTTGTTCTAAATGGGACTAATCCACTGAAATAGAACTCTTTATATCAGAAGTGTAAAGGTATAGATACATTCCTTGAGGCATTAGAACTTGTCTACATCGATCTAGTTCAGAAAAAGAAATATTATTCCTCTATGCTAGTATGGTAATGGTGAAGAAAGACAGGAGAGGCACTATTCTCTAATTTCGAGCATATTAACTTTGGATCCACATGTCCTTAGGGATTCTTGTTGTTAAAATATGGCAAATGATAACTTCTTTTACTGTTATAAGACAAAGAACAACAATATTATAATGGGCAGGAGATAGTGGATGAGCAGAGAACTGTAGAAATACCTGCATACAATGCTTACTGAAGAGGGAAACGGCGGGATTAGAAATTGGGCAGAGCCAATATATAGAATCAAAGAACATTTCAGTTGCTTTGCCAGCTAGGATGGCTGGTATGGTGGGTTGATCTGAAATAAAACAAAAGGACAAATAGTGTAGATGCAGCTCCACAAGGAATAAAAAAGAGACCAAAAAAAGGGCTCGTCTCCAAAGTCATTTATCTTGTTCATAATATAGGGAAAAGCTTTTAACAAACCATTAAAAAAAAACCCTACTGTAATTCCATCATCTGGGCTCAAATGGTTGCATTTTATTCCTGATTATTAAAGAGATTGTGGTTCTCTGCCTTTATTCTCTGTTCCAGCCCACTGAGATTTGCTGAAAACTTTTGGCTCAACACTTATAATCAACAGTTCAAAATTAGCCTTGCCAGTATGCAAACTGGCAGGCTGAGCACCTCCCTCTCCAGCTGCGACTCCCCTCAGCTTCAACAGTAATTAGAAATGAAAAAAATATTTCCCCATTGGCTTCAAGGTAAAGGTTTTCCCCAAATCTAAGTGCTGCAGGGGAGAAGGTAGAGGAAGGACAGTTTCTTGTTCCTGGCCCAACACTGTAGTGGTCACTTGTATGTCCATGGGTCAGAAACGAGATTAGTCACTGCTTTTTATAGTAGGATTTTACTTCAAGGAACTAGGATAAAGAAATAAAATCATGGTATCAAGTGCCTTTAACAATTCAAGCTACTGCTAATGCAGTAGAATAGAGAGCCAACCGGAGCATACGACAAACGAGTAACACTAACTCTGTGAATCCATCCGGTCACACAGTGAAGTGAAACGAGCAAGGCCCTACTAGCTTGTCCCACCTCTGCCCACTGAATTGATGTACTGACATTTTCAGGAGGGGTGTTCTGATGTCTTGATGTACAAGACAGGCATATAACTGAGGACTGTATGTATGTATGGAAAAAAACCTGCTTTCTGTAAATGAATTTTGTTTGTAGGACATGAAGCTCCACATATTAGTTCTTACCTTGCTCGTATTCATGTTTTGCATTTATTCTACATCTATGCATAGTGGGATTTCTAATATAACTGAATGAAATGCAAATTTATTTATCAAATTTCAAGGCTGCCTGACTTCCAAATGACTCTGGGAGGCTTACAATTAAAAAGTTCAATCATATACAGCCAAAGGCTGTGTTCATAATACTAGCCCTTTTTCTGTAAATTCTATAAATTTTATACTGAAGCTTGCCATCCTGATCTTATGCATGTGTGCTTAAGTTTATTACCATGCTTATTATTTATTCGCTGTATGCTAATGCATCCTTACAAACCTGTCCAGAGACACCAGATGGAGCCGGGTATTGCTTTAATAAATCCATCAATATCCATAAACCTTACCCCAGTCCAACTTTATCCAGTCTCTATTGATCTCCCATCTATGAACATACAGTTCTCTTGCCCCATACATGGTTCAACCCACTGTGGCCCTTCCAGCTCTCTTGTAGACTGGTTATGCTGATGCTCCCCCCCCCCTTTCCATATATAGTTAGGCAGATATATATGTTCAGCTGCTGCTTTGTAACTCTGCCTGGCAGCAGCTGGCCTGAGATAGAGGATAGATGGACAAACATCTGGCATAGCTCTTCTTACTGATGGCAGCGCTGCCTGTTAAACAAGCACATCCCAGCATTGCAACTCTGCTGCTTTGCTATTACCAGGCTGTTCCCTTTCCTCCTCATCTTCTGCACCAAGAGGAAGTTGGGGGCAGCTGAAGGGGATCAGCTGGGGAGGGAGCAATACATTTTCTCCTTCTTCTCTCTTCCTAAGTCAGGAATGTATTCAGAAGAACATGGAATGCTTCCTCAGGCTCAAAATCCGAGGCTGGAACCAAGCCAAAATCATAGAATTTAATCCAATCCAATGTGGTGCTGATGAAAAAGCTAATGTGCTCTGCAGGAATGCAGTTGATTCCGTGTGTTTTTGAATACCTAATTTTCTGTATATAATACAAAGAAAAGATTTTGCTTATATTATTTTAGATATTTACATTTGGAGGTAGATGATTATTCTTGGTTGAAGGCCACAAGGTAGATTTTTGTCTGGTGACAACTCAAAGGTTTTCAGGAGATGTATAGTATCACTGGAAACAATTTTCTGGTGATGCAGAATAGATTCATTTGAATAGGTGAGACTGAACATTTCCAGAGTAATTGTTTGCTTTGTCTGGAGATATGGCAAGAATTTAAGAGTAGAGATGAGAGTGTTATATTTCACAGAAGTTTCATGTTCCAATTCCTATCCCAAAACAATGCCACCCTACAAACAGAACAAGAACCATATCCCCCCCTTCAAATTAAAGTCAAATGTTGGCAGAGTGATTTTAAGGGATTTGGAGGAGACCATTGTGGGAAGGCTATAGATTGTCCACCCTATGATATAAAGTAGTGCAATAGTGTGCAGACTCTGTTCTTTTCTTTTGAAGTTGCTCACATCGAAGTGTATAATTGAAATGCTGTAATGTGCAGTGTTTTTTGTATGTATGTCACCCAGCTTCCACTGCCACACAATGCTGTTGACTTCAATGCTAGATGAGAGGTAGTATTTCTTCAGATGTTTCCCTGCCCCCCTTTGTTAAGTCTTGATTTCTGGCTATCAGCCAAGAGGATACAATTCCCTTCAGGCAGCGAATTACTCTCCGTATCTTTAGAGCAGTGAAAAAAAAATTAAATTTCTTTGCTATAGACCTCTTTCCAGTATAAAAAAATAATCAGGCGTTCAAGCAGAAAAAATAATATTCAGTATTAATATCATCAACGGCAGCAATGGTATTAAGCCATAAGCTTTTTTTTTAACATACGCATTGCTAAAATTTGTGTAACATGCACAGTTTTTTTGCAGACCAAAGCCTCAGCCTGAAATTTACTCATTAGAAAGGATTATAGCTGTAACATTTCCAATGTTACACTGTAGTGTAATGATTTAAAGTAGAATGATTTAAATATCAAGACAATCAAATGGTTCAACTGATTTTATTTAGAATGGGTCCAATGCAATTTTCCATTTGGGTTCCACATTTCAGATTCACCCTTTGTATTCCTCAGAACACTATAGGAAGTTTTAAAAATCAGTTTAACATAAGAAGGAATGTGAATCCTTAGTACCTGCTGGACATTTATATACGTTTCTGACACGGGACTCAAATGTACTTGATTTTTATGTTGTCAAAAGGAAATCCAGGCATGCAAATAATCCTAAAGATGCCTTATTTAAAAAAAAAAATCTGACTTAGCTTTTGTAACAGGTCTATCATTTCAAGCTGAATACCATGCATTTAAGGTTAAGCCTTCCGCAATCTACTTTTGGCCATTGCAGAAGTGAACAGGAAAATATGCTCACCCTACTGGGAAAATGAGAATTGTTTGGCCACCAGTTCCTTGCAATCTCCCACTTATGGGCTCCTCTAATTTCTACCTGACCTTCATGGGATCAGACTGATTTTACTGGTGAACAATTGCACTCCACATATCACATAGCTAGCAGCATATTGTAACCAACTGAGTGCTTTTCGTTTTAAATACTAGTCTTTGTGTCTTTGCTAGAATCCTGACTTTTTTCTAAAATGGACATAAGGTCATGTTACAGAGCACAAATGAGGTCTAAAATTCAGCCACAGCAGACCACAGCTCCACAGAAAACACATCTTCAAGGTAGGTTGACCTGCTTGAAAAAAGATTAAAAACAGCACAGCAAACATGGATCTTCAATGCACTGTTTCCCTAATTAAATATTAACGGCTTCATTTCACATTTAAATGAATTAAGCATCAATGGATGGAATTTCCACTACCACCAGTTGTTGTTGCTGTGCCATGGGAAAAAGCAGGTGACAATGTGGCTCAGATGGAAGAAGGGGGACATGGTTGATAGGGGCAAGTGATCTCAGCATCTGCACTAAAGTGACGTAAGATGATCCATCGATCATTCACCAGTTTCAAAATATAATCTTCTACAGCATTTCCCTTCCTTTCCTTTGTAAACAGATCTGCTCATAAATAATTTGGATGTCTCCATGACATTCATGATACTTAACAGAAGCTGAAGTAGAAAAGGATGGATGTGGTATACAGCATCGAGAAAATGTCAAAAAGTACTTCATTTTTGTGGTTGAGTTGTGTTGTTTAGCGTCTGATGAGTGGGTTGCAAGTTGTATCAGCCGTCAGACACGGGAGGAGTGACCCATCCATATTTTTCATGGGTCTTCACCAAGCTCTTAAAAGTTGCTTCAGCTTCCTTACGACTAAAGGACTTTTTAGATTTTCCAGCTTTTCTGCAGATGCGACCCTGAATGGAAGAAAGTAACCAAGAGAAGAAAATTAGGAATCTGGCATTCCCCAGATATTGGCAATAATATCATAGTGTATTAGTTATTGGGGCTTTCCATTTGCAAAACTTCTCTTCACTTCTGCCTTTTTTTTTTCCTGGAAAAACTGTCAGAAAATGCATGGGAGTACAACTATTTACCACATTTACTTTCTAAGTGATCCAGAGAGCTATTATTATGAATAGAAAAGAATGCTAGAGGCTGTTATTTTACTTTGTATTATGCCAGTTTCTTATTTGCACATTTTGAAATCCAAATACATGAAATCGGGTGGAAATGCACCCTGTTGCCTATCCTTTTGTAGACTGCTTTGTTTTGTTACTGCACAATTGTCAAATACTATGTGGAAAGAATCAGAAGGAAACAACACAGTAATTTAGAACTTTAAAAAGCATTTCACCCATATTTCTAAAAAGGTGTTAATTCATAGCTCTACCATCTGTCCTGAAAGTCTTTAGAGAAAAGGAAACGTCACACTCCCAACAGTCATCTCCAGGCCTTTGCTTCAATGTCACTATGTTCTGCCCACCTAACACCCATGTTACATCTGCTAGTAACCCACTCAACATTATCCCTCCCTTGGAAAGTAAGAACAGGGGTAATACAAGCATTATCCCCTTCTTGCTCCTTCAAAATTGTATTTGGAAAAGGAACAGGTCTTTAAAGTACACTATCCTCTAACTCTGTGTGCAAATGCTGGCAGTGTGTGTTGGAGTGTGTGTGAAGATTTCTTAAACTGTAATGTTGGCTTCTTAAAATGTTGGCCATTCTTAAAAGGAAGCATAAGATAGTTTCATCTTGGAAATGGAAGATTCTATGCAAAAGACCCACAGCTGGAATGATAACAGCAGCGAAAAGACAATCTTTATTCTTTGCACTTTCTTCATCCCTTGATAAGTCATAGCTAAATTTCTAAGATAGGTTAAATAACTTGGGGGGGGGGGGGGGGA
>JAOYMU010000274.1:58370012-58381369 GCA_025802295.1 Psammodynastes pulverulentus
TTTTGATGTTGATTCTTGTTTATGTCTTTGTCTTCTTTTTTGTGTATTTATGTTATGTTATGTTATGTTTGTATTGTTCTTTTTATAAACTTAATAAAGAAACTTTAAAAAAAAAATCAGTGGATAATTGTGTTGTGTCTCTAAACAAAAACATGAAACATATCTCCACAATGTTAAGATATACAGTACATACACCAAACAAGGGCATATGTATAGAATATATACAATTCAGAAAAGCTATTTTTTATTAAAGTTTGAAAAAAAGGTATTGATCATCAAAAAATCAAAGCCCAAGGCCTAAAGTAGAACACATTAACAAAAAGAATGGAAAATCACAGATATCCTAGACCCCACTGAGTTCTTTCTACTAAATTTGTCATGCATATATAATTGATGAGGATATAAAAATCATTGTCATAAATAAAAATATTGTTTTACTTTTATACAGTTTAATAAGCAATGAAGATAAGAGATTTCCAGTAGCATCATGGAATATAGATCTATGTCTGCAGAATACATAATTAATTAAGGGATCCTAGATAAGTCCAAAAGATCAAAATAGGTATCAAAATTAATATTTAATCACAAAACACAATCAGAATTCAAGTGTGTGTGTGTGTGTGTGTGTGTGTGCACGCGTGTAGGTGTGTATATGTGTACATACACATGAATATATATATTTCTGTATATATTTTGATTTTATCTAAGTGTTAAGTCATAAGGCTCTTTTTCCTTCTCTACAAGTCTCCTGAGTTCTGCACCTCCTTGGAGAATTCAGGCTATTGGTATGATAAACAATACCAAGAAGTCAAGCACGTCAATTTAAATTGCATCATTTCCATGTAATTTCAGCTAGTCCCTTCATTAACTTAAATAATGAACCCAGAAATGAAATGAAATAAAATATAATTTTAACCTGATTTTTTCTTAGCATTCAAATTACTTTGTTCTGTACTACCTGCACATAAAAAATACATAAATTTAAACCATATCACCTGGGATAAGGAAAAAAAGATCACTTTAAGTTGACCAAGCAGGAAAGTATTTGAAAGAACACATTTTCCTTCATTTCCCCTTTCAGATGTTATCATGTGCATAAAAGATTCTTGTTTTGGTAGCTGAGCTGGGAGAATTAAAAAAAAAACTAGCAGCTTTTATGTGTTTGCTTTCAAGGGTAATGATTTGTACTTACAAATAGTAAGAAATTAATCCTTAAATAGTTTTAATTAATTCTATAGCTTGCTGCCTCTCGCAGACATTTTTTTATTGTGTTATATTCAAACAGAGAAAATTCAACATAGAGATATCCAATCATCTCATTGTCACTTGTTACTAATCTCAAATAAACAATTTTGTGGAAAAAGTTGATAGGACCAATGATTTCATTCCTAAAATACCAAATAATTTCTAGGTGCCACTTCCTTACATCCTTCCTTCCCAAATTTCTCCACTAGTTTCATAACCAATCTCCAAAATTTGCTCCTTTGCCATGCCTGTTATTTACTGCATTTTCTACCATCACACCGGTGGGGTTTTTTTTCCTAAAATGGGGTATTGATTTCTTTTCTGTTCTAATGCTTTTAATTCTTCATTATCTTCACAATCTGTACATTTCTGCTCTGGCTTTTAGGTGAACAGTAAGACAGCCTCTTTATTCTGCATCTCACTCTCAATGTCTATGGAGATTCTCAGTCATCCAGGTCATGTTTGTCCCAAAAGGGCTTTTTCAGGAGGCAACTGGATTTTCTTGTTTCTCTTTGAAGACATTTTACTTCTCATCCAGGAAGCTTCTTCAGAGCTGAAGAAGCTTCTTGGATGAGAAGTAAAATGTCTTCAAAGAAAAACAAGAAAGTCCAGTTGACTCTTGAAAAAGCATCTTTGGGACTCACTCAATGTTTCAGTAGTTTTAACACTGTGGTGGAATACAGAATAAATATTACATCAAGAAATCCTTTGCAGTCTTTGGAAAATCTCCAATTTGTGATCCTCCCGCAAAGAACAAACCTGGCCAGGCAAAAATCAATGGTTCCTATCCTAAACAGAACCACTATATCATCATAGATTAGGTGATTTCCACTGGGTCATCAAGAGAACCACTGACTTTGAAATGTGGAAGGAAAAGCCCTAGCCTTCACATTATGGATCAGAAAGATTTGTCTTCTGGGAACTGAGCAAATCATCTTTATGTACGTGTATGGTTTCATCATGCCTGTGATAAAGAGACCATGTCCTAAATAAGGGGTTAAGTGTCTGGAGATCCTAGTCATGCCCGTGACTGAAACCTGACAATCCATACATACCAAAGTATCAGAGCCTTCTACTGAATAAGCCAAGTTACTAAAGAACAGAATAATCAGTGGCAATATATGCAAGACTTACATATACCAACCTTTGTCCACATTTGCTACTAAATTCTCACTCTCACTCTGGGTCTCTGCATTTTTCAACACTGAGAGGAAGGAGAACCAATTATATCAGATCAAAAATTAAACTGTGAATCAAAATATTTCCTCCCACACCCAAAAGAGGAACAAATCATGAAAAGTCACCTTTCTTTTGCTTTCTGTTAGGGAAGCCATCAATCTTTTCCTATTAACCAAAAAGGGGAGAAAAGCAATTTAAATTACACAGCCTGCAGCAGTGACACTGAAAAAGATACCTGATTTTGTTTTCATGTTCAGTAATAAAAACATCAAAGTGGTCTTTGTGTCTTCCAGATGCCTTTGAAATATACTTCTCAGAATTTCCACCAGAATGGCAATAAGCTATGCTGGAGATGAATTCTGGGAGTTGTAATCACAACATATCTGAGAAACATTGTGTTCAAGAATGCTATTTTACATGCGTAATATCTAATTAGAAACAACCAGTTTAGGACAATTTATTCTTATAATTGTTAAATGGTTAAACAGTTGGTCTTTGCTACCATGGTGTTTGCTACCACCTCCCTCTAGTTTGACATGTGTTTTGCCCATCCAAAGTTAAGGCAAATGTTCTGTGGCTGGGGAAAACCTCTCCCCTTCATGCACACAGGGATACCAGGCATCCTGGATATTTTTTCAAATATTACCATTATCATTACAGTTAGTTGGAATAACCATCATTTCTGCAGATGGCAGTTCTCTTGCCACACTGACTACAAAATAAGAAGCTATAAATCCAACAGTCCAATTCTGCAGTTTCAGTACTCTTCTTGCATTAGTAAAGTTATCAAAATAATACGTGTGCCTGATACAAATATGAGGAGCAATGGAAGGTATCATTTAATTGTGGGAATTGTGCCAAAGAGAGCACAAGACCTTCTTATGTCTCAAATGACTCCTGACAACATTCATTCCTTGTCTTAGAACACATTAAATACATGTTGGGTGACTACTTACAACTTAACAATACTACAAACTTTAGTCTTTTTAAAAAAGAAAATTGTGTATGTAGATTATTGCTTTAAAAAGTTACCTGTGCTTTCTTCAATTCCTTCTCAAGTACTTTCTTCTCTGCTTTCAGTTGTTTAAATTCCTGTGTGTGCTTTGCTGCAGCTTCTTCATTTAAGGAAACAAGTAATAAAAATGCATTAAACAACACAGATAGCTTTCAAAATTATGGCACAAATGTATCAGTGCACTTGGATGTTAGTACCTTTCTGTTTGGTTTAGCCTTCTAATATTTATTCAGAGTTTGCAACACTGAGCTCTGTACCAGTATGTATTTCATTAGGATTTCATCACACTGGATGTGTGTACAATTTTGCTTTGTTAGTCACAGTAAAACATGAACAGCAGACACCAGTTCCACAGCTTTTCTACAAATGTATAAACAAAAAACTCTCTGTGTTTGGAGTGTCTTTTTGGTGGTCTCACAAAGCAAAATGATTCTTAGTGAATAAGAGTATTTGAAAGAAACTGCTTCCATATAATATGATAAATGTGCAAAATGCATATCCAGAATGATGTTTCATTAATACTTCCTCAAGGTTTCCCGACAGACCATAAAATGCAAATATTGGTCATAATGATTACATTATATATATTTTCAGAATTCAATATGCAGGTTCTCATTTATGCAGAAATTATTCAGGTTCATCATCATCTAATCAAATTCATTAAAATATAGTTCAAATATGCAAATATATACTGACCACAACTGGGACAGGCAATTCCGTTGTTAAGTGATGCAGCCATAAAGTGAGCATCATGTGACTGTGACTGACCTACTGGCTGTGATTATTAAGCAAATCACTGCAGTCATTAAATGCAACCTCACGTAACTATGATCTATGAATTCCTGCTGGCTTCACCAATGACTTTGGTTGTTGGAAGCCAGCTGTGACAGTTGCCAAATGCCTGAATTGCAATCACCTGACCATGGGGACATGACAATAGCCACAAGTTTAAGGACTGGTCATCAACTTCCTTTTTCAGTACAGTCATAACTTACAATGGCTGACAAGCAGTTAGTAAGCAAGAACTACCTGTATTAAGGCAATTGTAAGCACCCTGCGGTTTCTCAATGGCATAAATGGAATTTGATACTAGTCTAATTTTTTCCTTAATTTTCAAGCAGATATGTATAGAATTGCATTGAGAGACTCAGTGAATTGGAGCTTAATTACAAGTAAATGGATCTAGAATTTGGTGTTGATGTTTGCCAACATATACAGAAAATTACTAACAATTATTAATTTAAGTTCTGCAAATACTGCAATCTGTTTCCACATAAAAGTAATGACACTTTCCAAATATTTGTGAGAGAAAAAAGCAGTTAGGTTCTTGCATTTGGACTCTGTACTGGATCATCAGGGATAATCCAATTTGAAATTACTTGGCTGTGGCTTGGCTGAACCACACAAATAGACATTTTCAAATCTCATCACCCAGAAACCTTTTTCACACTTTGGCTTCACCCTATCTGTTTGGGCATTGCTTTGGCAGCTTCTGCTGCTACCACCTATCTTTTAGGGGTGCATCACCTGATTTCCTACTCTTAAACCCAATGGGTTATCACAATCGGTTTTGATGTGTGTGTATGCGCATGTTTTATTTGTATCTTGGTTAGGGTATTGTTGGCAGAGCAAGACAGGACACTGGCAGGGTAAGTTACTGTGTATAAACAGGGAGCAAACCCCACACTTACTCACACTGATGATGTTAGTTAATCAGGTAATGAAATGTCTTCAAGCAAGCAACCAAGTTTAGAGAATGCCAAGAACTCCCCATAAAAAGATTTATTTTATGACTTCTAGACCATTTAAATTTATTCTCTTACGTATAGATTAGGAGAGTGTTTTCCAAACGTTTTCCTTCATTACCCAAAATCACTTATCAGAAAGGTTTTTTTGCTCAATGAAGATAAAACACTTTAAATTAATTTAAATATTTTTGTTGTGTTTGGGTAATTGGTTCATATGTCATTAAAGAAAATACTTTTATTTAATTTTGGATAATTTATCCAGATTTGGGACACTCTGGCTTACAGTGAATCTCACCTTATTTCATATCTTTTTTTTCAATTTAAAATAAAGAAGGAAGAACTAGGTTGGAGACAATTGTGCATTTGTCCTTGCAGCTATCTATGGCAATGTTTCAATTTTTTTTGCCAGAGAAACAAAGCAGTGAGATAATGTTCCACTTTCTTCTCCCAGAAGAATAGAAGAGCTTTTTTAGCTTTCCATCCTTTTCCTTTATTAATATTCATAATTAAGACAATGAATAAACATTATTAAATGGATGCTTTAACCCTGATTATAGCGCATGGCATTGCATTAAATATATTTATCTAGTTTACAGGGATGAAGATGAGATGACAGTTGGAGAAGCAAGTTCAATTTTATGGCCAAAATCTCTTTTTGTATATTTAAATATCTTTTGCCAATTATTCATTTGTGTTATGATTATGAAACATCACCCCACAACAATAAAGACTAAATTACCTTCAAGCTTTTTCACTTTATTTTCTAATTTTTTCCTCCTGAAAGTAAAAAAATAAACAAAAATTTAAAATACATATGTGAAAAATGAGCAAAGAACTTCCTCAATATATTTTTGTGTTTAATTTATATAATCTATTATGTTTTGTTCAAAGTTGCATTTTAGATTTAATTCTATTTCATAATTTGGTTAGCTTTATGAAGTGTTGGCTGCCCATAGTGTTCTTTATGGATAACAACAATTGGAATTGTGGAACCATTAAAAAGGGGTGCTGTGCAAAATCTATAAGGGTGAGTGAAGCATCTGTTCTTTTAGCAGTGAAGCAACCATATCATTTGAAAGATTTCAAAAACTGCCCTGAGGTTTCTGCATATGCATACTCACTTTGCTTCTCTGGTGGTACTACTGGAAGTGTTGTGTATGCATGCTCAGAGACACACTTCAAGGACAGATATACTTTGCATGTGCTAGCTGGTTTATTGAGGGTCCCTTCAAATACTTTGCACATTTCTAATAAAGACTGCTCATAACATACAATAAACTCATCAAGAGAAGCAGGAAGGAAAATTGGGAAGAAAACTTGCTAACCTGGTTGGCAACTAGTTTGAGATGTTTGCTTCCCTGAACTAGTGAAAGGTACAGAATTAAGTCTACTTCTTTCATCAAGCAAAAGTATCTGGTTACACTATTTATCATCCCAGAAGAGGCGGCAATCTATGCAAAAAGGGAATGAGTCATCAGAAAGGCTCCATTTTGCATAGAGTAGTTCCCTAAGTGGTATTCTTCCCTTTATAGGAATTGCATTTGCTTTCCTATAAAAAAATGGAATTATGTTCTGGTCTTGCTGATGTGGAAGTATATTAACAATTCTTCCCCTCTTATCAAATCTGCCAAGGAAGTCAATAACCACCGTCACCCAAAGGTTCATCTCTCTCTCTCCCTCTCCCTCCCTCTCTGCCTGCCTGCCTGCCTGTCTCTCTTTCTACCTGTAAAATTACAAGAAGAGCTTGGATGATTATTCGAATTTTTTAATTTTAAAAAAAGGCCAATGCAGTTTACATCCATTAGTTAGTTCCATTGTAATGACTCACATATTGTCATGTTTATCCATTTCTTCTCTCACTCGAACATATTCCAGATGAGTCTTTTGATATATCTTAAGTGAACTCTAAAAAAAGACGATATGAATACATGTATACACATATAGATGGAAATTTCTGTGTTCAAACACCTTTTGGACAATGCATCTATGTTTCTTAATTCATACCATGGTCCTGCAAACCCTCTCATTACTGTATAATAATCAGTCCTAAGGCATTAACATGTTCATTTTTTTATTTGATGTCTATGGTGAGCTATGTCAGTTTGTTAGCGTGCATCCCAAAAGTATTGAAGTTTTAGTGCTACATTTAAGGATGGGGAAAAAGCAGGTCTCTGAACCGCTAATGAAGTAAAAATCCACAACTAAAGTCACCAACCACTCACTAATGTTCACTGCTAACAGTCCTCCTAGGATAGTCTGTATGTTCCTCACCAGAAGTCCAACAATGTACTAGGAATGAGATGATACAAATCAGAAAAGAAGGCCCATTGAGATAAAAGATGGACTTATGGCTGAAGCATCATAGTGAAGTGTTAAATCTCCAGCAAGTCACACTACCTCATTCTTTTTTTAGATTTTATAATTATAAATAATATACAATCATAATTACAGAGTTATAATTTACAGTTGCTGGTCAACAAATGAGTCTAAGCTAACTTTTCAAGTTTTAGTCTTCTTTAAAGGACACGACTTATTATGGTATTAAGACATGCAAATTCCCAAGTAACAATTTTTTAAACCAAAACTTTATGCATAAATTTCCAGGTACAAATCATAATTTATTATAATATTAAAACAAAACAGCAATGTCTCTAAGCAATATGGATCTCTATTTCAAAAAAGAGGAAGCTACCCTTTTCTCTTCCAGCTCTGCTTTTACAGATCCCAGCTCTTCTTGACACTTTTTCAGAGGTGATATTTTCTGGAACATTTGTTCCACTTGGTGATGAAGTGTACTGTTTTCTCTGAAACGGACATAGGAAACTTTACAGAAAGAAAACATGGCTTTAAAAATGATTAGAAAAACAAAACAAAACTTAAACTCAAGTGAAATTCTGTTTTGTACATTTGTTTTGTCAAAGGCCCAAAAAAGCAATAAAGCCATTCTATATTCAAAGATTAATACTACAGAAGCTATTTTGTCATGCTATATTGCTTGGGGAAGAGTCATATTATAAGCAACTATTAATAACCAGAAACTCATACAACTCCTAACAATGGAAAATTGAACTGAAATAAATTCTTACCTTTTAGCAAACTGAAGCTGTGCTGACTTGTTAAAGAAAACTAGATATACAGAATTATCTTTGCTACATAGAGCAGAAAAAAAGGGGGGGAAAATAAACCCTCTCAAAAGGGAACAGGTTTTTTGAAAGTTGTGAATCCATAAGGAGAGAGAGAACACAATGAGAAACTTGGGGTGCTGCCTGAATTAAGAAATAAAGGTTGCTAAAGGGTGTTAAAATCTTAAAGGTACCTTTGAAATGGGAGAGAGAAAAACTGAAGGAGATCAAATCCTATGACAGTGTAGAATCAATTAAGGATCACAACTGTTAGAAGCCAAAGGAAGGAATTCAAAGCTGACTGGTTCAACATTTCTTTATAAAATCCTGAAATCCCTTTAGAGACTTTTTGCCGACATCCGGATATCTATTACTGATTCATGGATTTATGAACGGATAAGGAATGGGTTATTTTCCTTAATCCCTGCTTCTTTACTAGCAGACATGCATTTTAAATTTGGTATAAAAGTATCAGCATTCAATGGTTTTTTTTTTTTAAATGATCTTGAAGTCATCAGCTGGCTTGATGACTGAAGAGACAGAGTACTACAATAATTGGTGACTCTAACTTTATAGATGCTTTGTATCAGATACCCACTCCCCACAAAAACACCACACACTCTCATTGTCATGGAAACAAGGCAGATGCTTTCTACTAAATGTGTTGCAGCTGCTGCTCCTTATCTAACTACTAACGCCTGATGCAACTCTGGGTAATCAAAACCCAGGCAGATTATACCAGCAAGATTTCAGAAGTCAGAATGAATACAATATATAGTATATGCACTTCAGTATTCCATCAAAACACTGCTCATCACTTATTAGAAGCTTCCGACACCACTGCTGAAAATGCTACAATTTAAATTAAAGCAAGGCATTTTATTTTATTTTTTAATGCAGAAAAGGATATCATTGCACTTTTGTTGGTATTCTGCAAGTAGGTGGCTGTAAGAAAAGGACAGGAGAAGGATTAGATGAAAGTCCACACATGACAAACAAACAAGACAGATTGCTGACTGGCAAAGGGGAAAAAATAACTCAAGAGACCAAAATCTAAACTGCATATCTTGAATATCGTTGTCTGGTAGTTACAGAAAATGGTCTCTTATGCTTAGAAGAAGAAAAGGGAAAGCATTCTCTTTTCCTTTTGAACAAATATATGTTTGAGATCTGATTTCTCACAGCAGATATTTTTGTTTCCATAAATGTATCCCCAAAAGTGACGATGTGGATCTATTTACCCTGTTGACTAAACTGCTTCCAAGTAAGTATATCAAGGGCTGTAAACATAGAGGGATGAGCCACACAATTGTGGGGGACCTCCTCCCCATGTGCTTAAAGTGAGCACATACTACTTTCATAGCATCTAATCTAATCTAACATTTTTTATCAGTCACATGAGACAGGCCACTATATAAAAAAATGAACGATGAATGAATTAATGAATGATACCTTTAAAAAGTATCAAGGGATGGCTGATACTTTGTATTTCCATAAAAGTCATAATTTTGCACATAACTCCAACAAAGATTCCACACTACCCCATTTCCAGGCCTAAGAGTTAATAGACTTGGACATTCGGGAAGATGACCATAGCCAAAGATTTCCCATACTTAACACACTGGATCTTTAGCTATCCCCTGTCACTTTCTACACATTAATTGGCAGGAACTACTGACATTTTACAGTGCAAAATTGAAATGCTAGATTGTAGTGTCCACAGGATGTTCCAAAAAAGGTAACAACATGAATGTTGCAATGTCACGATACACACGCCACTCTTATATATTTGTATCCCAATGCAAATATATTGCAACATCTGTGGCATGATGTCATTTCATTCATTTTCATTTATTAAATTTATAGCCCGCCCCATCTCCACGAGGGACTCGGGGCGGGTAACAGGCAATAAACATATAAGGTTTGTCATCTTATTATCTCTTGCCTTCTCCATAAAGATCCCTTGATGGTACACTACCCTACAAAGCAAAAAGTGTTCTTTACACCACCAGACCCATCCATGGGAAATCCACTGCTCATCTGCAGTTTTCCATCATCCGAGATTCTATTGCAAACATTTGGCAGGAAAATGCCTGGTATTTGACAGTGCAGTTTCTTGGATCCTCTCCCAGGTAAGGAGAGGTGAGAATGGGAGGAAAATTTTGCTCCCATTCCAATCTTTAAACCCATTCACCTGGCCAAATGTGCCCCAAATAGTTGTTCTACCACTTCTAACAATGTTATTGGGTCAAAAAGATACAATAGGACATTTTGCGGTGATATAATTGATAGGAGTGAGTTGTACCCATGGCTGACAAAAGGTTGCCTAATTATATTTTAGGCCTCAGGAATTGAAAACCAGCACATCAGCTGTGCTTGGAAGAAAATGATTTCAGTGAAAATTAATTAGTGGTTGGTATAAAATGGTTTCCAAAGAGCATTCAAGTGAAAATGTTTCCAAATACTTTTTGAGGATTGTCATAGGTATTTCATGTGAAAAACATTGTTATCTTAGCAGCAAAGTATAGTAGGTTGACATCTTTGCCACACCATCTTCCATAGTAGTGTTGGACATAACAGAATTCCCAAAATGTACTTTATCAGAACCTTATAGATTATAACATGGATTATATTTCATGTTCCTTATGCTCATTATGCCTAATTTATTTGCACCATCACATATTCCTAGCCTCCCATCTAGTCCCTAATTATATTCAAACAATGGTTTAAGACTACAAAAATAAAGATTTTGTAGCAAAAATAGATAAAAAAGGTACTTACTCGGCATCAATTATTTTTTGTTTTAAAGCTATTAAGGCAGCAATATATTCGTTCAAATTCTGCAAGAAAAGATGACAAATTATTAAGAATACCGTATTTTTCGGACTATAAGACGCACCAGAGTATAAGACGCACCTTAGTTTTTGGGGAGGAAAACAAGAAAAAAAATCTGCCTCTGCCTACCAGCATAAGCACGTTATTGGTCTGATTCAGCATGAGCAGCTCATTGGTGGGTGGATTGGTCTCCCGAAATACCCCCAATCAGCT
>JAOYMU010000274.1:58386894-58397396 GCA_025802295.1 Psammodynastes pulverulentus
ATAAATATGAATCAGTTCACTTTTCTTTAGTTGTCTTTCTATAGGACAACTAAAGAAAAGTGAACTGATTCATATCCCTAAAGTGTTTTTTCAACTTAAAAAGTATTCAAAATACCCAGACAACAGCGTTTATTGTAAAACTCATGAAACTTCTTTATGATGGAATCCAATCTGATCACTTGGACATCAATGTCATTGAAAAATGAATTCTAATATTTTAAGGATATATTGATTATTAAAATCAGTAGGGATAGGTTCATAATGAGTAAAAGTTATAGACTATAATGTTAACATTGACTACTGTACATCCCCACTTACATTATATTAAATCAGATGGAAAGCTGGCAATACTCTCAAGAAAGCACAGGAAAGCAAAAACATACTGAAAACGGCAATTTACTGTGAATACAGTATTCCTTGATTACATTATACATACTTTTTCTGAGGTGACTTCAGATCTTAATATTCTACAATAATGCTGATATATGCATTCTGCTTCTAAGATTGGATAACATATTTACAATTGGAATTCTTTAAATTTCTCTGTTCCAAATTGGTAAAACCTATAAAATACTAATGTGGAAATTTGTGTTGCTTTAAAGGCAAGTGACATTTCCAAGGAACTTAATCAAAACATTTCTGCATAATTCAACAAGGGCAACTATCACCCCAAAATTACATTGACAATCCAACCAGAGCAACGATCAGCGTATTCTTGAAATCAGAAAATGATCAAAAATTGATAGGTTCAAGATACAGAGATAGGCTTAAGATACAGAAGAATCTTGATAGACTTGAATACTGGGCCCTATCTAACAAAATGAAATTCAATGTAGAGAAAAGTAAGGTTTTATATTTAGGCAAGAAAAACCAAATGCACAGGTAAAGAATAGGTGGTACCTGGTTCAAAAGAGAGGGATCTTGCAGTCCTAGTAGGCAATCATTTAAATATAAGACAGCAGTGTGCTCCAGCTGCCAAAAAAGGCAACACAGTCCTAGGCTGCATTAATACCGGGATAGTATCAAGATCACGTGAAGTGTTAATACCACTTTATAAGCTCTTGGCAAGACAAAACTTGGAATACTGCATCCAGTTTTACAATATAAAAAAGATGTGGAGACTCTAGAAAGATTGCAGAGAAGAGCAACAAAGTTGATTAGGGAACTGGAGGCTAAACCATATGAAGAACAGTTACTGGAACTGGGTATGTCTAGTCTGATGAAAAGAAGGGCTAGAGGTGACATGACAGCTGTGTTCCTATATCTCAGGGGCTGCCACAAAGAAGAGGGAGTCAAGCTATTCTCCACAGCACCTGAAGGCAGGACAAAAAGCAATTGATGTAAACTAATCAAGGAGAGAAACAACCTAGAACTAAGGAGAAATTTCCTGACAGTTAGAAAAATTACTCAGAGCGGCAAGGTCCCTTCCAACTCTTGTTACTTTGTTAAAACGGTCTCCGGATGAACACAAAAGCAGACAGCTCACCCCATGCTGGAGGATGCAAAAGTGTTTGGCAACTTCAAGAGAGTCCAAGAAAATTGAACCATTCACCACACCAATTTGCTCCACGCACACTTCGCCCCGTCCCTAAAACACCGCCGGTCATTCATTCAATAAGGCCGTCTAAAAACAGGACTGCCCAATCCAGTAACCGCCCCCACCACCAGCACAACGGGCTGCAACGGGCAAAGGGTCTAAAGAGCTCCACCTGCTGAAGGGCTCCGCAGTTGGTGCAGGCCGTGGCCGCCTCCGCCGTGTTGTCCGCCGGCGGGGTCTCCCCGGGCATCATGATTCCCAACGCAGCACAAGCGGCCCATCCGTCGCCCGTTGCAAGCCTCGGGCGGTGGTGGTGGTGGTAGTGGTGGAAGCGGCGGTAGTAGCGGTAAGAAGTAAGTAGCGAAATCTTCCCGAGAAGCCAGTGCGACGCAAGAGGGAAGAAAGACCCTTGGCCGGCGCTGCGATTAGCTACCTTGCGCAGTGCCTGATTAAAAAGGAAAAAAAAATTGCCCGCAGACGAATCAGCGGGTTGTAATTCTCAGCCTACCGCGCAACATTGACTTTCGCTTTCTCAAATCTAGGGCTTGCATCTAAGACGCGGGTTTTCGTAATGGGTGGTGTTATCTCCGCATGGGCGGTTCGGTTAGAAAGTTGCAAACTTTCCCAGCTATATTTTTTTTTTTGTAAACAGGTGGCAGGATGGAAATACGACCAGTAAATGAAATTTAACTTTTGTATTTCATTGTAATCACATATAAATGTACATTTTAAATTAAAATTCCCTATGTTTTGAAATGTGTTGCCATGCTTCTCGAGGGTCAGATGCAATTTCCAGCCAAGAATAAATAAAATCTGGAACTGCATCAAACAAAAGCGAACTTTTTTATCCTATCTGAATCGGGATACTAAAAGATAGTAGCGACAGACATCATGTTCTGATACAAGGGGTGCAAAAGGGAGAAGCAATACCAAGGCAATCTAGAAGAGGAGAAATAATTCCAGAGAAGAACAGAAGAAACTCGAGCAGGCATGGAAGACTGCATGTTAGGTATGGATATCAACAATGCAGTTTTCCCCTTCCTCTCTCCTTGCGCTTAGCATTTTTAAGAATCCCTTTACTTGATGAAGAGTCCAGGGATTTCAATAGCTTGCAAAAGTTGTTACCTTTGAGTTGGTCTAATAAAGATATTGTAATACACATTTTGAAATGATTTACAGATTTTGCTTTGGGTTCATTCAATAAGTACGGAGCAAGACGGTACATTTTAACGGAAACTGTACGACCCTCCTTAGCAAAACACAAAATCACAGGCAGAATTTATACAGAAACCAATCTGAGTCGGTCACTGGGTTCAGACGAGGTTTATTCTTCAAAGTTTTTGGATTGGTGCTGGAGCCCATCCTCAAGGAACCTCTCTCTCTCTCTCTCTCTCTCTCTCTCCAGTGGTCCCAATGACAGACTCACATGCAACATTATCCTGGGACATATGTTTGCCTTAATTCGTGAAGATTCATACACTATTTTGGGTAAGCAGAATAATTATATAATTGAAGATATGTTGAAGAAAGGCTTTTAAAATGACTTTGTGGAAGAATTGAAGCGGTGCTCATAAGTCATGCTTCCAGAATGCTCACACCCAAGGTCTCCAAATCCAGTCTCTTGTATTTTCCCCGAAATCTGAAAGGAATGCCATAAATAATAGGAATAGAGTCCTCTGCTTTTATTTTAGCCCACATCTGTTTTTTTCAGCTTCACTGCCTATAACTCCTCCCTGTATGTAAAAGCTGCAATAAGACAAATGGAATATTTTTATAATGAAGAAGAGGAGTCAAAGGAATCAGAAGATTCCTCTCTTCATTATAAAAATATTCCACTGGGTTTTGGGACAATAGTTCATAGCAAATATTCCATTGGTTTTTGAGACTATAGTAGTTCATAGCAAACTGCTTAGATGAATAATGACTAACAGCTGGAATCAAAAGAAGTGTGTACTTATCTTGATTGGAACCTGAGTTTTTTTCCCCCTGGTTCCAATTAGGCCTTATCTTTCTGAGCATTTGTACTTACCTCTTGCACCTTAGTAATTAGCAATCATGAGAAGTGAATTGCGATTGTGTCCTTCTGACCACCTGTGCCTTGTTTTTTTCCTATGTTGCACCCTTTTAGAAATCAGGCATAGCATGGTCCTTGCCTATTCTGAGATCTAAATAATACAAGATATACTTGGGAAGTCTCATATCATTGAACTTTGCAATGATTAAAGACCCATAGGCTGGCAACAGTTACAGAAATTTGTTGCTGTTTGGGTTGCCTGGTAAATTAGAGGATAAAAGCTAAATTAAAAAAAATTGTCAGGTTATTGCCCAGTCTGTCTCTTTAAACTTTGCCTTTAGCAGAATGAAAGATCTGAATGGAAAAAAATACACATTCCTCAGAATTTTTTACAATATTTTTATAATTGGGTTTCTTGATAAGTATAAGATGCTTAATCAAAAGGTGAATCTACTCATTCAAAGATTCACACTGTGTTTAGGAATATTGGGAGAAATTAATGTATTTTGGAAACGGAAGCTTTGTTACAAAAAAATATTAAATTGTTTGTTACTCAGTTGTTCAGTCTACTTCCAATTCTTCATGCTCTAATGTATGTAATTTTTCCAGGATTGTCAAATCATTTTTTTAACTATTGAATAGCAAACCAATTTTTGCACTCTCTTACACTTCAGTTAAAGATTCTTAAGGTGTGTATATTGTGCATTTGTTTTCAAGATCTGACATACAATAAACCATAGGCTGGCTTAATTTTTAAAAAACTAAATGTGACATTCATATAGTGTTACCAAGTTGGTGTTAACTTTTAGCAACCATATAAGGTTTTTTCCACGATGATCTCTTCTCAGTCTGATCCTTCAGGCTTTCCAATAGAAAACTGATTGCTGCTCTAATTCAGTCCCTCCATGTTGCTGCTGGCCATCCTCTTCTCTGTTATTTTACCTTTCTCAGCATCAATTTTTTTCACAATATGTTCCAAATACTTTAAGCATGGTAATATGTGTCTCAATTGAGGCTCTGATTTGATTTATTCAGTGATCTATTTGTTTTCTTGCTTACCCACAGTTTTTTCAAGTTTCAAAAATCATCTTTCTATCTTTTTTCTTCAGAGTCCAAGAGTTGGTAGATATTAATGCATCTTGGCATTTGAATATGTTATCCAAGGCCGTCTGTCAGTGGTATATTTCTTGACTGCTGATTCCAGAAGCTATCTGCCACTCCAATATATTCATTGTCAATTCTAAGACTGGTTCCTGTATCTGTGATTAATTTGATCATCTTTATATTTATCTTAATCCCACTTTTGTTTCAGAGTGCTCCTTGACTTTCATTAATAGAGTCGGCACATCACATTCCTTGTGGGAAACTGATAGGCTGTGTCAAAAGTCCTTCCTTCCTTCCTCCCTCCCTCTCTCTCTCCCTCCTGCTTTCCCATTAGGCACTGCACAGGTTAGGGAGGACATGTGAGGTTAAGAGGGATGGAAAGAGTGCGTGGGGGTACATGAAATATGCCATGGGGGTCAAAAAAGGCACAGGGTGCAGCTGTGATTTGGGAAGTGTATACAAGAGGTGATACATGGGTCAGGGAGGGAATGGTTGGGAAGGGTACGCAAGGGTGCATTGTAGCTTAGAAAAGCTTTGTGTAGTGCATGAGAAGCCGTGCAGGTTGGGGAGAGCATGCAGGAATGTGGCGTGAGTTGAAGGGCGCATAGAAGTGTAGTGCAAGTCAGAAACGTATAGGGTTGCATGAGGGGCTGCAGTGCAGGTTGAGAAGAGTGTGTGGGGTGTATGTGTGGGGTGTGAAAATTACAGTTGGGGGAGAATCACCTGAGCAACTGGTGACCTTCACTGCTGGCTTCTTCATTGCCTTGGGAGAAGCTGTCAAGGATTGTTGGAAATCTGTTTTTGATTGTTGAGAAACTATTAGCAATATAGAAATCATGGAATTGACAGAAATGTGTAAGTTGTTCTGCTTCATTTCAATATCCTAGGCTCTGCAATACAACTATGTTTTTCTTCTCAAGGTTATTTCTTTGACATTCCAGTTTTTAATCAGAAGCAACACATTATTCATAGTAAAAAAAAATACAGAACAATGTACCCTACTAGTTTTCCAGGATCACTCAGCATGCTTTGACATCATAATGGTTTGCTTTTGGAATGTCTGGCAGATAGAACCCAGGAACACTGTTCAAGAGTGTGTCTGTTCCTTTCTATTGGCCACATTCAGAAAGTGATGCTAGCTTGATACCTAGGCTATTGCTCTATAGTTTCCTACGGGCATTGGCATCTATAAAAAAATCATAATGGCAAGAAAACAATGCTTCTCAACACTTGAAAGCACTCATGGGGCATTACTTTTCAGTTCATTAAACCATTTGCAAGTTCTGCATGTGTGTTTCAAGATGGAAAAAGTTATTAGTAAATAGAAAACTGGATTCAGAAATTGAAATGGTAAACTCTTGTTTATTTTAACATTTTGGGTGGGAGACAAATGAAACAGATAAAGTAAGAAAACACAAAGAACATTTAAGCAATGGGTTTTTAATTGTAGCAGTTTCAAGAAAAGTTTGACATTCCAGACAACATACTGCAGATGGCACCAAAGATTGCTCCAGAGCTCCTATTCAGTATTATAATAGCATTGTTGAAGTAGCAGCATGTAGAAAATGTTCGGGGAACCTGATAACTGTAATAGAGGAAATTCCAGTCCAATAACGATTCTCCTATCAGTCTACTTCATCTCATAAATCTGTATTTAGAGAGAATTGTACATTATTATTTCTGTCAGTGTTATCATAATAACTTTATCATATGCCCTTAAAGCAGAGAAATTTGAAGCATTCACTGATAGTAATTAACTAGCATGGAGGAAAAATGATGCTGATAGTAAACCTGTTACATAAAGACCTTTTAAATGGAAAGTAAAAAGGGGGAAAAGAAAGCAAGGAAAGAACCATTAACAAGACTGAGTAACTATATCTGATGGTAGTCTGGCAAATATCTCCTTCCAAGTGTAGGCATTTATGTTATTGATAATAAATGGTAATTTACTGCCATGTTGTTCTGTGTCTGAAAGAAACTACTGAGTTTAATAAACTAAAATGACAGGAAGAACACATTCACTGACAGAATTACGCTGTCAGTGAATGAAATATAGTCCTGGAGACATACTATTGTTTTCTGAATCAAAGACCACATTAAAATGGATTTATAGTCCCAACTTTGGAAGTAGTCAAAAGAGAAAAAAAGTTGAAGTATTGTTGAATTGACAAGACGACACAGAAGAACTTAATACAGTGTTGTGGCCAGGATTACTTTATGGCAGAGTTCCCCAACATTTGCAGACTGGCCTGCGGGGGTGGGAGGAGAGAAGATGGTTCTCTGTGAGCAGCGGGCTCACCCAAATGGAGTTGCCTAAGTTGAGCCACTGTTTTGCAGCTGCTTTATGTGCTGCTGGATTTGGGGGTCTTCCTATATCTTCACACAATAGCCTAGTCATAGCATATATTTTGCTTATTAGAAAGACATCATTTCTTCAGTGGGAACTTGTAGCATCTTCTAGAACAGGAGTGTCAAACTGGTAGTCCACAGGCTGGATGCACCACATGCAGGCCACGCCCCACCAGCTATGTGAAGGAAAAAAATATTGCAAAACATCACGTGATTGCAACGTGATGCCGTGAGTTTGACACCCATGTTCTAGAATCATCCAACCATATTTGTGCTAAAGTAATGGTAATGAAACTATGTTTATACCATTGTAATGGCCGGGTGATGCTCTAGATGCTGTGTGTTACTAGTGAGTTAATAGTCCTAGCGGACGATCACTTAAACATGAGTCAGGACAGCAGCCAAAAAAGCTAATACAATCAAAAATCATGTGAAATATTAGCATTTTATAAAGGCTTAGTAAGACCACACTGGAATAGTGCATCCAGTTTTTGTCACCACATTACAAAAAAGATGTTGAGATTCTGGAAAAAGTGCAAAGAAGTACAACTAAGATGATTAAAGGGCTGGCGACTAAAACATGAAGAATAGTTACAGGATTTGAGTTTGGCTGGGCTAAAGAAAAGAAGGACTAGGGGGACATGATAGCAGTATTCCAGTATTTGAGAGGCTGCCACAAAGAGGAGGGAGTCAATTTATTTTTCAAAGCACCAGAGGGCAGAACAAGAAATGATGGAAACTAATCAAGGAGAGAAGCAACCTGGAGAAACTTCCTAACAGTGAGGACAATTAACCAGTGGAAAAACTTGCCTTCAGACACTGTGGGTGCTTCATCACTGGAGGTTTTTAAGAAGAAACTGGACAGTCACTTGTCTGAAATGATATAGGATCTCCTCCTTGAGCAGAGGGATGGAGGTCCCTTCCATTTTTATTCTGATTTAAATAACCAAACTATGAACAAGCTGAATAAATGCTAGTTTAGCTAAATAGCTGCCAAGAAAAAAAAAAGTTAGTGCCCAATGAGGAAAATAATAAAAAACCCACAGCCCTTGGCAAAATGAATGTAAATTTGTAATAAAATCAATAAGGAATTTGATGGCCCATTTGTTCAAGACATAAAGATAACCCAGTATTTATTCTATTTATCAGGAGAAGGAAGGAAATATGTCTGAAAGTATTTCCAGATACAGGATTTTTTAGTACTACTAGTAAAACAGTATTAGGAAAAGCTATTTGTTTCTCTTTTCCAATGCAAATAGACAGGAACATGGTAAAATATGGGAAAGTTATAAGAGAAAATGATGTAATTTCGGCCTCCCTATTTGAATTCTTTCATTGGGGCACAATAATTCTACAACAAAGCCTCATTTTGGCTTTATTGGCTAAGGTCTGCTGAGTTCTTTGAAAAATGCATAATTTTTCAGAGATCTATTATCTATTCATATTTGTTGAGAGATTAACTAGCTATAATAACTAAATGGATCATCTATGTTCAGACTGTAGTGTACCTGTGAATGTGAGGGCATATGGTGGGAGAAGATGCCTTTATTCTCAACTTTGAAGTTTTCAAGAGTTCTGATTGCACTGAGCAATGTATTGGAAGATGGCTCTTCAGCTTGGTCTAAGCAAACACTTCATAGATTATGTTACAATGCATACTGGAACAATATCCCTTTTGTGAGATGATCTGTCTCACATTGTTATACAACAATAGTCCGTTTTGAATCTATCAGTTTGGTAATTCAGTAATCCCACATGAATGATACATAAGAGCCTTCTCTGGCCTCCAAACTGTGACTCATAATCAGTGCAAATTGCTCTTATTCCTCCAGGACATTCCACAAACAAAATTACTTTTGCAGGAGATACTAAAATTATTTTAACAACTATGTCACTCTGTGTAAGTGACATAATACCCAATTGTAAGAAGTAAAATGTGGGTAGGCTTATTATGACATTAAGGAAAAAATCAGTCAATTCCTTGAGTGTCCAATGTGCTTTTTTTTGGTCCCTAGCTGCCACCATCTCTTGCCATCATCTTTATTTCTGATTGCTATCAGCTTCCCATATGGGAATTCCTATTTTACAGGTCTAATTGCCCTTTACCATAAATACCACGAAGGATACCATTTTCAGTGGCAGCTACTTACTATCAATGGTTACCAGTTGTGATGTTTAGGTGCTTCCTTACATTTGAATTAAAATTCTACCCAACAGTCCTTGCAGATAATAAAAATTAAGTTTATTGCCCTCGTTACTGGTCTTTAGCCTGTCACAGGTTCTTCCTTTAGCTACAGAATACTTCAAAGTCAGTTCCTAGGGGTTTATTTCCCCTCTCCCCAACACAATCAGCCAGCAAGAAAAGATCCAGCACTCTTTGAGGTAGGCTTAGACAAGATTTGCCTGTCAAAACCTGCTTTGGTTTTATGCAAGTGTTTGGAATGGGTGCCTTCAAAGAGAGCACAGTTCGAGCTGAGCCAAGTACAGGAGAAGAGCCCAGGTGGGAAGAATGGATTTTCCCATTACCTGAAATAGAATAGTCATGGAAGATAGTGCAGAGAGGAACCAGGGGACAGAGGGCAGGCACTCATTAATCTAAATGAGTACAGTGTATGCTAGGCTGATTGCTCCTTCCAGGGATCCTATGACTGTGACACTGACTAAACAGCACACTTAGCAAAGTGGCTATGGTTTGTTGTACTCCTAAAATGGAAAAGAGGACTTGAACTCTCCAATTGCAAAGGATGACTTTATAGCATGGATGTCAAACTCGCAGCATATGAGGCACAGTGGTGCAGTGGTTAGAGTGCAGTACTTCAGGCTACTTCTGCTTGCTGCCTACAATTTGGCAGTTCAAATCTCACCAGACTCAAGGTTGACTCAATCTTCCATCCTTTCGAGATAGGTAAAATGAGGACCCAAATTGGGGGCAATAAGCTGATTCTGTAAACCACTTAGAGAGGGTTCTAAAGTACTATAAAACGTTATATAAGTCATTAGTGCTATTGCTATCACGTTGCTGTCATGTGATGTTTCACGATGTTTTTTCCATTCGTGGAGCTAGGGTGGGCATGGCCTGTACGTGACTCATGCGGTCTGCAAGCTGCCAGTTTGACAACCCTGCTTTAGAGCCAGTTTGATCTAGTGGTTAAGGTATCAAGCTAGAAAATGGGGAAACATGAGTTCTAGTCCCACCTTAGCCATGAAAATCAGCTTGGTGACTTTGGACCAGTCACTTTCTCTCAGCCCAACCGCCTCACAGGATTGTTGTGAGGAAAATAGAAATAGGAAGGTGTTTTGGATATGTTCACTGCCTTGAGTTATTTGTGAAAATAATAAAGGCGGGTTATAAACACATAAAATAAAATGACTTTATGTTACTTCAGGTATAGATTGGGTATGAAATAAGATGATTCGTTAGTGATGTGGACGCATTTATTGGATACATATATTAATCCATGTATTAATCCATTTATATGGGATAAACTCTGATATATG
>JAOYMU010000274.1:58456468-58468063 GCA_025802295.1 Psammodynastes pulverulentus
CTTTTTTCCCTGTCTTTTTTTAATTTGTAAGCGAGCCATCTTCCTGGTTTATTTGCGTTGACAAAGTAGTTTTGTTGGTTCGCTTTTAAGCACTTAGTCACTTCTTCTTGGTCTAAAATATTTAATTTGTGTTTAGATAGCCATAAATCCTTTTTTACCTTGTTGTCCTGTGGTCTAATCTGTAATTGGGATTCAAATTTTCTTATTTCCCCCTCTAAAATTTTATGCTGTTCCCTTCTTTTTTTATTTTCCTTAGCAGAGTGGGAAATTATTATTCCTCGTGAATACGCTTTCCACGTGTCCCATAGAGTTTGACAGGATGTTCCTTGTTTCCTATTATCTTGAATGAAATGCTTCATTTCTGATTTATACTTTGCTATAAATTTCTCCTCTTTCAATAATTGAGTATTGAGCCTCCATCTAGGTCTTAATTTCCTCCCTTCTTTCCATTTGATTTTTAGGGGATTGTGGTCCGCCCAGAGGTTAGGCAAAATCTCTATTGTATCGATGTCATTTGCAAGCTCTTGGTTCACCCATGCCATATCAATTCTGGACCAGGATTGGTGGGGGTTGGAGTAAAATGTGAATTGTTTTTTATGGGGGTTTCTTTCTCTCCATAGGTCATATAGGTTAAGTTCACTCATCATTTCAAAACAGGAGTTCGGTAGTAGCCTTTTTTTCTTTTTATTGCCCTTAACACTTATATAATCCTTCTCTTTACTCACAATTCCATTGAAATCACCTACCATACAAATGTTTATTAGTCCATACTCAATTAATTTACTGTGTATCTCTTCATAAAAAGTCTTATGGTTATCATTTGGGGCATAAATTACTACCAATAAATTTTTTTTGTTTTTAATCATCAACTCCAAGATCAAATATCTCCCTAGGGGGTCTGCCATCTCCACTTTAACTTCTATCCCCTCCTTTACATAGACCGCTATTCCTTTTTTCTTTTCGGCCGCCAATGCTGTAAAAAGCTTTCCTAGTTTAGGGTATTCTAGATGTTTCCGATCTTTGTTGGCAATATGGGTCTCCTGTATGCAAACTATTTGCGCTCGTTGTTTATAGAGGTTTGTCAGAATTCGTCTTCTTTTAATTGGCGAATTGAGTCCATTGATATTCAGAGAAATTAGATTAAGTTCTCCGTCCATTTTTTACTTTCCTGACTGGTGTAACTTTTTGTAGGCTCTGGTAACTCTCTGTTCTCTGGGTGACCTTTTATCTTCCCCTTCTACTACCAAGGTTTCACCATTACTCTCTTCCTCTTCCCCTGACTCACTTATTTGTTCTTCCTGACTTTTAGATTCTGTTTCATCTTTATTACTCAATTCTTCTCCTGATTCAAGAATTTTTACATGTAGATCCCGAGCTTTAGTTATATCATCTATTTTAAACTTCCTCTCTTTCCAAGTCACAAAAATCCCCTCGGGTATCAGCCACCTAAATAAGATACGTCTTTTAACCAATTCAGAGGTCAAGAATTTATACTCTTGCCTCTGCTCTCGCACCCGCCTTGGCGTTTGTTTTAAAACTTGGATTTCCCTACCTTTATAAATTATTGGGTTATTCTTAGTTATTCTGAGAATCATATCCCTGGTCTTCCTTCTGGTGAACCTTATATGGACCTCTTTGGGGAGATTAAACTTCCTTACATAACTGGTACTCACTCTATATACCTCATCAAGCTCCAAGAGCACGTTATTGGGTTCAGTTTGCATTACCCCAGCTAGAATCTCTACCATAGTCAAACTAATATCTTCTTCTTTAGACTCTTCCACGTTTTGGAAACGAAGGAAAAAGGCCGCACGGTCCATCTCCATTCGTACCAACACCTCTTCGGTAGTTTTGTTATGTTCTTTCACCTTTTTATCTAATGTCATTACCTTCTCTTCCGTTTTCCCTGCTTTATGTTCTATTGTCTTTATGGCCTGTTCGTGTTTCTCTACCACGGCTTGGATTGTACCCATTCTATCTTCCATTCTTTGGAAGTTGTCCCTCATCTCTTTTTTCATATCTTCTACCTTTAATCCTATACCTTCCTGGTTTCTACACATCATTTCCTGCATATTTAATATTGTTTCCTGGAGGGCCATTATAGAAGCTTGTACATTGGGTATATTTCCAGCCGGTTGTTTATCTCCTTGAGCACCTAACGATGCTTCTATCGATTTCTGCACTAAAGGGGAATTAATTGGGTTTGTTGGATTTTTCTTCCCTCCTTTAGAAGCGCCGTAATTAGACGTCATTTCTTCTAAAATCTTTTTTTGTTCCTTTAGGATTTTAAAGACCGGCTCCCAATCTAGCATACACTTAAATCTTCTTTACCCCTAGGCTCCCAATACTCCTATACTTATAGATATTATTTCAAAAATATCAAAGCTTAATTTACTTTAAGGGTATACAACTAACTTAAGATATTGATTACCCCAATTATCTTAAATCATTTAAATTTTATCCCTCCACTCAAATTATAGATGCAAATATATATACCATTAGTTATCATATATATATGACAATAGATGTAAATATCAGTATAAATATTAATATAAATTAATATAAATTTAAGTCTTAATATCAATTAATTAGTTTGAGGAACAATTAGATGATTAATCAGTTAATTGGTAAGAAAAAAAATAAGTAGAAAATAATTAGGTAATTAATCAATTAATATTCCTTTAGTTGTAAACCGAAGAATCAATATTATAAGTTAATTAAGCAAAAGTTATCTGTGCTTTAATCCAGAGTAAGATTGCTCCAGAAGTCCCTTCTTGCTTCTTTTTCGAGCCGGCCGGATGTGGATAAATAATCACTTCCTTTCTTCTTCTTCTTCTCTTTTTACTCCACCAGGAAACAAATCCGTCCCAGTTCTATTGCTCCAAAACTCCTCAGGTCTCCTTTCAAACAGGTCAAATTCACACGTCTCTTTTTCGTTCTGGCAGTCTCCAATTCAGTCAATCAATTTTTAATAGGTCTAATCAGTTCTCCACCTCCCGGATGTTGCACTAGAAAAAGTATTCACAGTTCCGAACGTCTCCCGTCTCTCCAATCAATCAGTCATCTACCTTAAAGCCAATTCTCCCCGATTCAGTCTCCTCCTCTCGCTCTTGCTTCTCCGATCTGGGATCTTCTCCTCTCCGATCTGTTTCACAGTCACAATTCCCTCTTGTCAGCCGGCTGCGGGTCGCCGCTGCTTCACTCTATTTTTTTTACCGTTCAAAAGTTATTCGCCGATCGTAAACTCTCTTTGCTTTTCCCCGCCGCTATTTCCAATGTTTCTTTCCGGTTGATTAACCAATACTTATCATATCAAGTTCAAGTTCACTATTTTCCAGTAGTGCCTCTCTCCGCTTTGTAATTTGCTTCCCACTTAGGTGAGTCAGGACAGCTCCACGTCCGCCATCTTACGAGACGGACACTGCAGCTGAAGCGTCGGAGTTTCTGTAGGTACACCAGGCGAGCGCCCTCACTCCACTATACCGCCAGTATCCCCGTAACTTCGCCGATCCACTCGCGATCCGCGATCCCCTAAGGGGCTAATCCAAGCTGCAGAATAGGGATTTCGGAACGGAGCCCCGTTCCTAGTCCTTCCTCGCTGTTCCTTGACGTCACCGGAAGTCAGACTCATTAATTTCTTTATCCAGTTGGGTAGTGGGTCTTTGCTGAGATCTTTTACAAGTCATTACCTTTAATCACAGACAGACAGTAAATGTAGTTTTCTAGCCTTCAGAGAAAAAAGCCCCCCAAACGTTTAGAAAGCAGCTTTATTGTCAGTTGTATGGAAGTAAATAATACGAGCTGAGGCATCATAAAACTGCTCATTTAATTTGTTTTTATCATTCTTATTTATGTAGACATGTATGCCTTTTTCTGTAAATAAGCACAGAAATATTTTTTCTCTAATAATTTTCTGTAGATAATTTTGATGACTTACTATATTGAAAATATTTTTGAAATTCTTACGATTTGTAGAGTGTTGTTTTGTGTACTGCCCTTTATAAATTCTGCAACTTGAATTATCTCCTTTGCATACTCCACACGCATCTTCTACAGCACTGGAGCCTAGGACATGATCACAGCCAACCACCTGCAAAAGAAGGACTTCCTTGATGCATGCAAAGTTATGTAACATGCAGTAGTTAATCTAAAGCTTTACAAATAATAATCAAAACATTTCATTTTGCTGGACATTTTGGTATAACCTTATAGAGAAAAAGCCTGCATCTTTGTTTACATATTTTTTTTGTATTATGTGTATGTATGATACTCATTGTTTACATATTTGTTTATATTTTATTAACACAAAACTCTTCATTTGTGATAAATCTAAAACACAGCTTCTCCCGCTTGCATATATTGTGATTCTTTTCCAAAGTGTTTATCTTCTTGCCATTTTAGACTGTCCAAATGTGAAAGAAAAATAAAAAGCATAATACAGTGCTGAGCATTTTATTTACTGTTTAATAGAAAAATAGCAAATACCTTCACCATTCCCTGCTCATCCCAAAGGACCTCACACTACATGAGTATTTCTCTTGAGTATTTTTCCCTCTATCATAATTCATAGTTAAATTGGAGAAAAATATTTGAGGAAAAGGGTTTGCAGAAATGCTATTGATAGAAGGAACAAAGGCTTCACACTTGCATTTTTTTTTTAAATTCTCTTCTATGTACAAGTTTGGAGCATCATTTGGGACATTTAGGAAAGATCTTGGCTGTTTCTTAAATAAACCCCACTATTAAAAATGTAGTAGTTTCACTGTTGACTGTTTCTATGTAATATTTTATAGTAGGTGTTCTGAAATTCTTTGAAATTGAATTGAACTTTGAATTAGTTATAAAAGGAGCAGTTTTTGTGAAATAAATGGGAATAACTATTAATTTGAAAGGTGAATTCTCTGTTTGTTCATAGAACTACAGAATTGGCCCTCTACATGCCCAGAAAGTCATAGTGCTGGTAAGGGCCACTTAAGTTCAATTCCCTGCCATTGCAGGAATCCATTTTGAATTGTTTTAAATTTATGTTATACCAATTAAAAACAACAAAAATCCAAATACATATAACAACATTAAAGGATGAACACAATTTCAAAATTGATGAACAAAGCATTTCAAAAGTAAAAATATGAATTGAAAATCTTGGAAAGTAAGTCCAAATTAAAGCATCCCATACAGGTAGTTGTCTAGATTTTCCTTGAACATATCCAATGAAGAAGAATCCATCATTGTGCCTTAAATCCATTACTCTGAGTCCTGCACTCTGAATTAGAGAGAATAGGTCTTGACCTTCTATGACATCTTTCAGGTATGTAATGAATGCAATTACATGCCCTCAGTACCCTGCTCCTTCAACCTTTCTTCACAAAACTTAGTTTATAGACCCCTCAATATCATTGTTGCCCTTCTCTGAGCCTGTTCCAATTGCTTAGAATTCAATTGTTCTTCAGTTGTGATGCTTAAAATCCAAAGCAGTTTACAGGCAGAACTTGACTTATGACCATAATGGAGTCTGGAATTTCTGTCACAAACCACAAGATCATAAGTTGAGGCATGTATGTGATCGGACCTGATTTTATAACTTTGATTGTGGTAGTTACCAAGTGTATGACACAGGCATTAAGTGAATCCAGCAGTTGTTAAGCAGATGCAAAAAATTTTAAGCAAATCAATGTATTCCTATTGCTAGACATGAGCTAAAAAGCCCAGAAACTGGCACAAACCATAGTAACTCACAGTCATGTGACTGCTGAACACTGCAACTGGCTATAAAGGTGATCCAATTGCTATGTGCCTTAAATGTAGTCATGTGATTGCTGGGCTGTGTGCAGCTGTTGGAACTCTGAAACTGGGCTGTAAATAGCTTTTGGGGGATGTGTCATAACTTTGAACCATCACTAAATGACCGGCCATAAGCCAAGGACTACCTGTAAAGTGAATGATTAGTTCCCAAGAATTGGAAATTATAATTCTGTTGACACAACCTAAAATTACATTTGCCTTTTTTGAACCTATTGTACTACTGATTCATATTCTCAGTTTGAGTCAATTAATATTCCAAGAACTTTTTCTTGGTATCCCTATATATTTGATTTAACTGAAAAACATCATCTGATCATGGAGATTTGAGCTCTTTCAAAGTTAAACGAAATTGCCTAACCATATTTCTATCCATCTCAAGCTTCACTCTTGCCCTTCCCTCCTGCTCTTCATAATTTTCTAGTGAAAGACATATTTTTTTCTTGGAGACAACTGAACCAATGTAAGAGTTGAAAAGCTTTGCCTTTTCTTTGTAATCTGTTAGCATTTTGTCTTCTTCGCTAAGCATATATAGATTCTTGCCATTTCCTTTTATTTTGAAAATATTTATGGAAACCACTTTTGTTATTCTCAGTGTCCTTCACCAACTTCAGTTCATTTTAATATTTTTACTTTCCTAATTCCAGCTTTACATTTGTGGGCTCCAGGTTTCCTTTGTGATTTGCCTTTATTTCTATTTTGTAATGTTATTTTTATGCAGCCCAGAAATACAATATCGGATTGCCCTGGGTTGTACAGCAATGATAAACCAAATATGGAAAAGCCAGGACATCAGCCTGGCAACCAAATGTAGGTTGGTCTGCTTTACTGTGTTCCCTGTGGCTACCTATGGTGAAAGTTGGACCTTAAAAAAGCAAGACAAGAAGAAAATTGACTCATCTGAGCTGTGGTACTGGAGAAGCTCCTGCATATTTCTGGGCCAGCAGAAGTGACTAACAAGCGGCAGAGGTGACTAACAAGCCAGTACAGACATGCAACTAGAAGGCAAAATAAACAAAACTGTATCTCACTTATTTTTGCTATGTCATGCGGGGGAATTCACTGGAGAAAACAATTATGTTTGGAAGAATTAGCTATAAAAGGAAACTAGGCCACCAAAGAACCCAGTGGCTGGACACTATGAAAGCTGACAACAGTTAGTCCACGGAAAAACTGAAAGACATATTGCAAGATCAGAAAATGAGCTGCCCCATAGAATCACCAAGAGTCGGACATGACTGAATGGATAACCTCATCATCAATGTTATTTTTAGAACCAGAGAGAGACTTTGGGCCAGAAATTTTGGGCTGAGAGAGAATGATTGGCCAAAGATTATCCATCTGCTTTAAGCCTAAGGCAGGATTAGAATTCACAGTTTTTCAGTTTCTACCCTAGTGCCTAAACCACTACATCAAACTGGCTCTGTAAATACTAATTCAAGATATGAAATGCATATTAACAGCAAAGAAAAGTACCTGAGTTCATCATTACCTCACAAATACCATCAATACAAACATTGCGGCTTTCCTCTGAACAGGGTGTCCCATCTTTTACTTTGTTTGATAAGGAAAAGAAGAAATCAAAACCTTCCGCAATACAGTATAGTTTGCACAAATACTGTTCTGAAATGGGAAGAGAACAAGAAGCCTTCTTTTATTATTTTTTTGTACATCACTAGAGCTGGAAGTAAAATATGAATAAATACAAAGTCACCTAAAGGCTGCGAGTGATCCAATGGGGCAATTTTCACAAGTCTTTTATTTTTTAGAAACTGTAAACCTGGTAACTGAAATAAATTGTATCTTTCTACTTAATTGATTATTTACATTTGTGATTTTTAAAAATCAACATAACTCTAAACAGAAGAAGGCATATGTATAAATCAAAGCCCCGATGCAATTAAAAGCTGAGTGTTTATTAATTTAAAAGATGAGAGATTTCACCTCATGCATATTCTCCAAATGAAATAAGTTTGCTAAAGAAGTGCTTACATTTGTCTGGATTAAGTCCTAAATGAATGAATAAGTGTTTTTATCCTGCTTTCAGTGCTATTTCACTGGAATATTAAAATATTTAAATAAATACATTGAAGTGTTGATTTTAAAATGCATTTGTAATTTTAATGCTGTTGGGAAAAAGGCAAACCATTACAATGGCATTAACCGAGAAAATTATGCAAATTCATACCGTGTTCTTTCTGGACAAGAATTAAAACATATATTTCTTATATATACATTAATAAACTTTATGCTGTTGCATTGCTTTCTTTTATTCTTTTTCTTTTCCTCCTAGGTTGTTCTATTCTTTTTCACTTCATCTTTTATTAAATAAATAAAGAGGAGGGAGAGAGAGAGAGAGAGGGAGAGAGAACATGTGCGAATGCACCTATTTTCTCCTTACTGAGATTCCTGAAAGGCAACAACTTTAACATCCTTAGATTGTGATCTTCCTTCTATGCTTTTCCTTGTGGAGGTGCATTCCAAGACATCCCAAACACTCCCTAAATAGGATGTTTAACATTAGAGGCCATCTTTATGTAATACATTCTCTTGATGCTTAATAATTACATTTGTAAAATGAACCATTTCACAATTTAAAACAGTACAATCTGAAGCCGTATGCCTGAATGCAGCTGGTCTGATTTCTTGAGGTGGAAGCTGGGGTCTGGTCCTATCACACGTGCAATTTCATTCTTCTGACACTTTCAAACATATTTAAATTCACCTTCTACTTGAGTGTATGGTTTCCACTTGTAGTGCCATCCTCTGAACTTCTTACTGTTGAATTCTGCACACTGAGCAGCTCTAAAGCTAATGCTGTTTAGGGAACACTTCTGAATGTTACAAAGCTTCAACATCCGAGAGGAACCTTCACAAAATTTCCCTCGATGAGAAGGTCTACAACATTAATGGAAAAACTACCTCAAATAAGTTATTAATTAATAACATTAAGTAACCCAACAAACAGTAGAAAATACATGACACATTCATACAGAAGAAGCTTGTGACTGAAATGTTCTTATCCCATCAGCCTAATATGCACATAATTATACTAAAAATCAGTTTTACAAAGTAATTGCTGTCTGCATAAAAGCTACAAGGTTCAGCGTGAGACGCAGGACAGTTCCCCCATTTACTCACATTCTGCTCACTGCTTTCCATATGAGCATGCTTAATCTAGAAATAGGCCAAAATGATTGCCCTTAATTTGTCACCCAATTCACAGGCTGCTGACAGTTGGGAAATTAGCACCTTCAAGTGGTGCAATGACAGAATACTTGCAACAGTCGTTTTTCCTTGCCAGAAAACCTCTGAGAAGGACTAGAATACAATTTTTTAAAAGCTGTCCATAATGTTCATATTTTGAGAGGTGATGTTGCACTACATTGACAATTTCTTTTTCCATCATGAATTGATTCTTTTCCTATGAAATGGAGAGCCATAAAATTCAAGGGAAAATTTTATGCAAAATTTTATTCCTGGGCATTGGTTGTGACATTAACTCATCTATTTCTACTCCAGCTAGCTTTACTATGCTTGCTGCACTTTCACTAAAATATGCAATGCTATTTTGGAAACTTGAAAAGCCCAGAAACATTATTTTTGAAATTAAGACTATGTATATTCTTCAGTTAAGTATGTATATATGAGGGGCAGAATGTGCTAAATATTCTTCAGCTATTACTCCTTCGGCCAAGGAAAGCGGCCAAGTAAAGTGGATTGTGTATTATATCTTAAGTGTACCACCTTCAACTAAAATGCAAGTATTTTCCCCTCCATATTGTTAGTTGTGTCCTTAGCATTATCAAGGTGGAGAAAGGAGACTGAGGTGGAAGAGCCCTTCTATGTGAGGGATGCTTAAATAAATAAAAGCAATATGACTGGGTCTGCTGAACCAATCAAATTTTTAATGATGCATAGCATAAAATTTAAACAAAGCAGACTTCTGAAATGAAGGATTGGAGTGCATGCCTTGCAAATGCAAAGAGAAATGCAGCTATTAAGCAACTGTTCATGGAACCTCCTCTGCCATTTAAAGAATTTTCATTTTCAGAGATTGTTTGGAGCCTATTTTTGTGTATCTTAATTCTGAATGTGTGTGAGTGCCTCTTTATTCTACCCGCACCTCTGAATCTAATTCTTGTTCACAAGTAACAATGCATGTGCAGAGCAATGGACAGTGCTGGGCGCTTAACTAAGGATAGAAATTTATATTTAAAATTATAGGGAGATATAACAGGGATGAATTTGAGTAGATTTTCAACAGAAGAATTTAGAATTTAGAATCCAGCACCAACAATAAATTTGCAATCCTGTGCAGCAATGATTTATATGCCTGCTTAGTCATCTTCTCAGATATTAACTTCAAGTCCCTCAATTTCTCTACCGCTTTTTATTTTTGAACACAACAGGATTACTTCATATTAAAGATTCTACCTTTACAAGCCTTCAAGTTAAACACTGTCTTCTGCACAAGAGGATCCATAGCCAGATGAATAAATGATTAGTTCAATAAAGAAATAGATCCAGTGCATCTTTTGGAAATCCAGCATTGTGTCCTAATCCTGGGCTACTTTTAAAAACAATTGTTCATATCATACATACTTATGATTAGATTTAATAATTTATATTAGACCCGAAACAAGGAAACACTCAGTCACCTTGGATTAGAACAGTTTCGTTCTCGATGAGATATACCTCCTCCACAGGTTCTAGAACAGGATGACCAGCTGGACCACTCAGACCAATGTCCATGGATTGGTTTTGGTCCTTCATCACCATATTTCACACATTGGCCACCACGGCACCACTATAATGTACAACAAGTTTTGTTTGTGTGAGAGTAAGCAATTATTAATAGACTACAAATTCAACTAATATAGGGCTTGGCAGTACTTTGAATTATCTTGGAAACAAAATGGAAACTCTGACACTGAACAGTAATGGAATAATATCATACCAGCTATAAGCATTTGATAGCAGATTAGTTACTACATTAAGGAGTAATTGCAGATTTTTGATATTTTTGAGATGGCCCAATGTAAAGCGCATTATGTAGTTTTGGCTATATAATATATCTATGTGAAAGAACTACAATAAACCCAGCTTACTACCCAATTTATAATCATCAGACAGAAGTATACAGCCAACTTTATTTGAGCTCAGAAGCCAGGCAAGGTTGGGTCTGGTGAATTTTGTCAGCTGTAAGATTAGATTGGCAAATCACTTCCAGACGATTATCAAGAATATTAATGAACCCTGTTCCTGAAATCAGGAGTTAAGCTTAATTTAAAGAAGAATTTACTTTTAAGTTACAATCAACATGAAAGTAGGGGGATTCTACATCTCTAATAAACATACAGATGCAATTGTTTTCATACACCTTTCCCCCACTCATTGGATTTCTGCATTGAGGTGGACTTTTCAAAGAACAAGGTCTTAAGTTAAAAGTAAAACTATCATATTTGGAAAGCCTGCAATCTAATCTAGGCATTTGAATTATTAAAGTTATCTGTGTACAATTGTAAGCAAAACTGTCCAATATTAAGTATCTAACATTAAAAACAACAACAATTCATACAAAAGCTAAAAACTAAGCATACAATAATGTCATTTTGTTTAAATCCCAGCAATTACTATAGTACAAAGTTTGACAATTTTTGTACAAATTTTGAAGTACTGATAAATTTAGTAAGAACTAAATTAGTTTATGGAGATAATACAGTTAGAGGGGATATTAAATATGATCACCAAGAATATGTAGCAATTCAAGAGGAAATGTATTACTGATTCAAT
>JAOYMU010000274.1:58490512-58505391 GCA_025802295.1 Psammodynastes pulverulentus
TAGATGGTATGATTGGTTACAATGTAGAAACAAGACTATTGTATAAATATTATGTAGACACAAAGAGACAATTGACACGGATCTGTTATATTTGTATATTGTTAATAAATAAATTAATAAAATAAAATAAAAAAAAGAAATCATCCCTGGGGCAAAATTACCAAAGCCCAAGCTGTACGCCATGACGCCCCGGGAAATGCAAGAAATGCGCATATATATAGACAAAAACCTAGCAAGAGGGTTCATCGAGCCAGCTAAGCCACGGGTCGCAGCCCCAGTCCTATTCAAAGATAAGAAAGATGGGACTATGAGATTATGCATTGATTTTCGGGGGATAAACTGCCTAAGTGTGCACAATCTATATCCCCTCCCCCTCATGAAAGACATGCTATCTCATCTGGCCAATGGGAAGGTCTTTACCAAATTAGACCTCAGAGAAGCATATTACTGAGTACGCATCAGGGAGATGAGTGGAAAACAGCATTCAACTACCCCCTAGGGAGTTTCCAATTCAAAGTGATGCCTTTCAGACTGCAAGGGGCCCCAGCGGTGTACATGCAGTTAATAAATGAGGTGCTACATGAACACCTCTATAAGGGAGTCCTTGTCTACTTGAGCAACATCCTTATCTATACTGAGATCATGAGCGACCACATACCCCTGATCCACCAGAGAAACTATTAGCGGCTAACCTGTACATCAAACAGTCAAACTACGAATTTCACCACTCACGGTTAGACTACCTGGGCTATCGAGTATCGAACAAGGGCATAGAGATGGACCCCACCAAAGTACTAGCCATTCTAGGCTGGCAGCCCCCTTGTACCTGCAAACAGCTACAAAATTTCTTAGGGTATGCAAACTTCTACCAGCAATTCATTCCCTCCTTTGCAAAGATTGCCAAACCCATGACAGACCTCCTAAAGACAGGGAGTCCAGTAACGAAGCCCCGCACAGGACAACCCCTACAATGGGACTTAAACTGCCAGAAGGCATTTGAAACACTGAAATAACTGTTTGCAAAGAACCAGTGCTGAAGCATCCTGAACAGACTTTTGAAATTCAACCACCTTGCACCACCTTGGGAGAGGTGGTAGGGACAATTTGAATCAGTTGCCTCCCCCATGCCTGCCCGCCTTCTTCCTTTTAGAGACAAAGTCCCACCAAGCCATGCTCACAGAGTTGGTCAAGCCACACCTGTAGAGCTGGTAGGGAAAAATTTTGAATTTCACCCCTGGACTGAACCTTGTGGTACCCTGCTGCTTACATCTATACCCCTCCATATAGATGTAGTACCATTAAGGACTACTTGTTGAGTACCGTTTGTCAGCCAGTTACAAATCCATCTGATGGTGATACTATCCCACTTTTTTCTAGCTTACCAAGAAGTAGGTTGTGGTCTACTTTTCTGAATGCCTTGCTGAAGTCTAAATATATTATGTCCACAATATTTCACTGGTCTACTAATTTAGTTGAAGAATGAAATAAGGTTGGCTTGGCATGATTTGTTTTTAACAAACCCATGCTGACCTCTAGTTATCACTTTACTCATTTCTAGATATGGCAGATCTATTTCTTTTAATTTCCAGTATCTTCCCAGGTATTGATGTTAAGCTAATTGGTCTGTAGTTTCCTGGGTCTGTTTTTTTTCTTTTTTGAAGATGGGAAGCACATCAGCTCTTTTCCAGTCCTCTGGTAGTTCCCTGGTACTCCAGGATTTTTGAAAGCTGTGGTACAGTGGTTCTGAGATGACAACTGCCAGTTTGTCATGCCCCCATTGGAGTATGAATCTGAGGGGGAAGAGGAACAGCTGACAGAGAGTGGGAGAGTGGCTCCATTGACTGTGGAGGAAACTGGGGAAGGGCAAAGTCAGGCTGGGCAGAACAGGGGAGAGGTAGAACAAGGGAGAGGGGGTTCAGATGAAGACCAAGGCCCACCCCTCCTCATCCAAGGGCACACATGGAAGAATGGAGGAGAGATCAACATGGGTTGTGTGGCTTGCGAGGGGGGAGAGGGCCCCGATTCCCTTCACAAGGCACACCTGGGGATGGAGTTTAAAGGAGAGGGAAATGGGAAGGGCAGTTTTGGGAACAAATGCTGAATGCATCTAATGTTGATTGCTGTTATCTGAATTCCTGGCATCCTTCCAACTGGTTTGATTTACTGCTGTGCTACTTCACTTCTGGAACTCCTTATCTCGTCCTGCCAGATTTATCACCTTATCTTGTCTTGTTGGATTTATAGCTTGAAGTTTTCTGCTTACAATGTTTGGACTGGTTTAGTTGCAGTCAAAGGCTATTGCAGGTTCGTGGGAGAGTTTTTCTCCAGACTGGAGAGTAACCGGGATGTTGGGGACAAAGTTGGAGCTAATAAATGACTTATACTTATTCTCTGGCTGTGTTGCCTTTGTGCTATGCCTCAGGTCATCACAAAGATATAGTAATGTATGTAAGATATCTGGAGCATCATTTAAGCCCCAAATTCCAGGTTGGTTATTGATCTTTGCACTTTGAGATCTTTGCACTTTGATAAAGGTCTGAGAGAAGTCTATCTGCATTCACCTGAATGCACTTATAGATTTCCATGGGACAGGAAGTCTTGTTGTGCCAAACAAGTGTAAGCTCTCATCGGGCCATCGCTTTGAATAAATGAAAATCAGAGACAAAGCATTCACCTACCATGACTAATTTGGTGCCTAATCTTATTGCAAATAGGAGAGTGGAGGATGTAGTGAATAATATATTCCACTTGACTGGCACCACAGAGACAGAAACATTGTTCAAATGGGCACTTACAAATCTCCCTTGAAGTTATGCTGAAGGCATGGCTTGTATGCGAACATTGGTAAAGCCTTTTTCAGATACTTCTATGGTTTCTAAAGTGATATTAGTCTCTTTCTAATCGCCCCCCAAAATATACTGGATTTACAGTATAGGTAGCAAAAGTTTGCCCATTGATTCTTAGCTGGGTAATGGAGAAAACAAAACTTGGCAAGGTAGGATACTTGTAAGCTTTTAGTTTCTTACAGTGTTCCAAAATGCAAGATGTTCTTTGGTGATGATGAAAGGTAACCCTACCTCCATTGGATCCTCAGGTAAGGCCATGACTACCTCCCAGCAACTATATTCCAGATTGCAAAGTAACTGAATACCAGATTGCAAAGTAAGTGAAATGCAGCTTCAGAAATTGTAGAGGATAAAGAGCAAACACCAGAAGTATATACAGGGAAAGGTCACAGTGATGTTTTTAAATAAATATGTAAGTAGAGTAGGAAAAACCAAAGTGAAGGCTGCTTTAAGTATAATCATGTCTGTTCTTATATTGTCCTAATTTTGGCAAATGTCACAAAAATCTGAGAACATTCCAAAGTAATATTTCTTAGGTTTTAATCTGCAATCAGAACAGTTTCAGAATAAAACGCATTGTGTAGAACTCACCAATTACACACTGACTATAACATTTTCTCCAGAATTATAAGTTTTCTCTGTCTTCATTCCATATCAATGCCTGTTGATAGTGGGGAAAAAGGAACACTATCTAACATCATTTTCAGGCATGAATTTAGGTCATACTTACATTAACAAGCTCTGCAGAGCAACATAATTTTGGTGGCAGATCTGTTCTCCCTTTAATGTACAGGAGCAGGTAAGATTTACTACAAAATGTTATTTAATTTTCCCCAAAATTGTAGTGGGAGGAATCTTCCTCCTATTATAAAGGTATCCACCTCTATAATGTTGGGGTTATGCAACCATTGAGATTTGATTGCCAGGAGGCCTTCCAGAATGAGTGGGGGCCCAAATGTACCACCTTTCTATAACTTTTAAAAGCAGCCATATGGTCCAGAAAAAAAATGCAGCTGCTTTAAAAAATAGCAGATAAATATTCTTCTTGTGCCCCTGTATGGTGCAAAGGATTGTTTAGGAATTAAATATGAAGCACTGCACGGCGCTATTTAAACAGTAGAAAAAGTGTAGAAATCTAATCATTTGGAAATTCCAAAATGACACTGGTTACAACATTAAAAATCCTATCACAAGAAAAATATGACAATGGAAGACTGAATCAGCTAATAGGTCTTCTGCACCACTGACCACTATGAATTTATATTTCATAATAATAAGGTCAAGTGTTCTTTTGTCTTCTGGGTCAACCTGTAATAGTTTTTGGAGTTTTCAAGCTCTATTTATCAGGAAAATCTCCTACTTGTTATTGTGTTGCCATAACAACTTACAAAGCATCATGGATATCAATGTGCTGCATTATTAGCATACACCTAATGATGGTGTGGAAATACTAAGTGAAAGTTTCATATCCAGGGAAAGCATATGACTAAGGACATAAAGAAAATTGAACCTGAAATCCAGATTGACAAAATATGTTTCAAATGAAACCAAAGACCATTTGATTTTAGTGAGTACTGGATTAGTTATCGTGACAAAATATGAGATAGCTCAGATATTTCGAGGCTTCTATGTCATATACATAAATATTTGTCCAAAATTTGATGAATTTACTTTTAACGGCATCAAAAGTAATAATGACAATATGGGATCGGTGTACATATATGTCTATAGAACTACTGTAAATTAACCCAGAAACTAGATTACCTGAACACAGGACTGGTGCATGTAAGTAATAAAAATAGTTTCTCAGATTTTTTTTTAGACACTAAGCGGCTAGATTTACAAAGGGATTTACTTTCCGGTAGTGTCAGAGATGATCCAAATAATTTTGAAGGCAAATTCATAGTTTCTTTATTACTTTTTTTTTTGCTGAAAGCCCAAATTGTTAGTCTTGAAACTCCTTCCTGTCCTCTTCTCTTCTTCCTTCTGTTTTGTTCATTGCCCATCTTAAGGAAGAAGTTTTCTGTAGAACTCAGAAGCTTTTTTTGCTATATATTTTTCAGTTGTTTCTTATTATGACATGTTATGCTCATTGTTTAAACTTTTCTCCTCTATACAGATAGTCCTCCACTTATGACTATTCATTTACTGACTGTTCAAAATTAAATTGGAGCTGAAAAAAGTGACTTATAACCAGACCACCGCAGTCACAAGAATACAATTTGGGCTCTGCATTTGAGACAATTGCAATGTCGTGCAGTGATGGGATTGCCATCTGTAAGCTTTCCAGTTGGCTTCTGATAAGTAAAATCATTAGGAAGTAAGATCCAATCTGGGTCCATCACCGGGATCAGACATTTAGTCTTCTGAGCTGTCTGGTAGAGAGGAAGTTCCCTGAGGATGGATCTGAAAACTCAGAAGACAAAACCTCTGGTCCCAGCCCAGATTAGATCTTGCAACATTATCCTGGTACACATACATTTGCCTTTATTCACTGGAAAATCATCAGGGAAGGTTGCAAATTGTGATCATGTGATATCTTTGTTAAAGACCAGGGTAATTTGCTTAATGACTGGGGCAAAAAAGGCTGTAAAATCGGATGAGTCACATGATGCCTCATTTAATGACCATGTTGCTTAATGATGATTTTTCCAGCCCCAAATATGGTTGTAAATGATGTACTTCACTATCTATATTTTTGATATGCTACAAAATCCTTATTACTACTAAAATGCTAATTACTACATTATGTGGATGTTTCATCACAGATTCACTGACAATTTTTTTTCCTATTCAAAATGGAGAAAGTCATTTACTAAGTTGTGAAATTTGTACAACTTAGCTTAAGTCAGTTCCTGGTGTTAATTTTATAATTAATACAACCTGAGATATGTAAGTAGTCAAACTGAGAATATAAACCCTGGGAGCACGAAATTATTTTGCTGTCTTAGAGTCACCAAAGAAGAGGAAACCCTTGTTAAACACATGTCCAAGAGTATGAAGGGGGTGGCTAATTAACTGATTGCCCCTTTCTCCTGTATCAGTGGTTTTATACTTTGAAAGTGGAAAAAGTCTCAAATCACCTTGAACATTATGTTTCAATAAATAATAAGCTAAAACTTAAGCACTTCTGAATATAAATTAGACTTTCTTTCCTGGGTGGAACCTATGGGTGGGAGTAAGGGAGTTTGGTAAAAATAAATAGCATAATCCTGGCATTCTAATAAAGAGACATCATGTTATCTCATGACAAAATATATCTGTAATTAAGTGAAGTCATCTCCCTATAGATCATTAAATCCACTTCACAAGTTTTTAATATTAATATACAGATACTTACTGCAGTTCATAAATACACTGAAGAATGACATGCATTAATATGAAGGGAGAGTTTGCTATTTACATAATGTGGATAATTTCAGAATCTCTTCTCATCTATGCTTCTTGCACTGCCCATTTTATAATGCCATTCCTTGGGCATTCTAAAAGTAAGATGACTTAGCAAAGAAAAAAAGTTTAATGGTTTTTTTAAAAAAGTTTTAACTTAAAATATAAGTAACTTTCAGAGCACTGATTTCTTTCCTTGGCTGCCATGGGGCCAACTGATGTTATATTTTCTACCAGAATTCCAGGAAGCATATGCAGTGCAAGGAGACTGAAAGGGGATAACATTTTTGGTTGTAAAATGAATTCATAATTATCATAATTTATTAAAGAACATGCAGATTTTCCCCTCTCACATATTTTGTTAATTCCATTTCCACAGAAGAATGAGAATATTATTTTTATGAAATGGAGAATTTCAATTACATTTCAAATAGGTTGAAAACACATTAACAGAAGCTTATTAAGTAGCACAGTGCTGGCCCATACAGTGAAAAATGGATGTGCACGAATACTTTAGCCAACATCTTCAATCACCATATATCAAAGTATCAACTAAAATATGAACACAATATTCAAAACATTATATCATTCAGTTAATTTTGCATTACTTGCTAGTCAAATATATCAGCTGAGTCCCCACTAGGATGCACTATTTACTTAGTCTGTGAAATTACATCATATTTGTTTGATGTTCTAGTCATCATCTACATGTCAGGATGGTGGTCATGATTGTATCTTCAAAAACATAACCCCCTTTTTATGTTCATGTGATGTTAAAAGGTACCAGGCAATCAATCAAGGCCTTAAATTGCATGGTCATAACCACAGCTTGGTGTCAGTATTCCAAGTAAACCCTCGATACAATTCAGAATTTCGAGACAAAGTCCATCAAAGTAAGAATTTATTAGAGAAATCATGTTGGCACATCTGGGGAAAACCCAAATCTGAATTCCCGCATTTTCCCCCCCCTACACACTAAAACTCACATCCTGCCCCATTTAGTGACCTTCATGTCACATGGCCCAATCAATCTCCTGTCTCAGCTGCCACCAAGCTTCGGTCATTCCCCTCCAGGTGCCAGCAGCTTGCGCTTGATCTCTTGTGAAAGAATGTTGTTATGGCTAAACTCACTTTACTATTATACTGTTCCCACATCTTGCTCGTCCCCTGCTATGGCAATCCTGAAAATCTGTCCCAAGATGGATTCAAGGCTAACACTTGGTTCTTGGATACCTCTGGTCATCAAGTAATGAAAATGCATGTCTGAAATCCAATTTCAGTACACACAATATAGACAAATGTAACCCTAACAACAATACTACTAACAAAATTATGCACAATGAAGAGAAAGCAGGCAAAACCTTCTATTTTTCTCATCACACTTGATTACTTGTTAATTTGAATGACTATTCTGCAAACAGATAAAAGAATTCTTTCACTATTGATTTAGGGGATTTAGTGCCACAAGATACTCAGTGATGGAAATTGCCTTAAAGAATTAGCTCCATTTAGGATCAATCTACTGGGATCAAGAATATAGCCATAAACTTCAATCAGAATGTCAGCACTGAAGATAGAATATATCACATGCTATGGGTAAAAAAGCAAAATAAAGAATTATGCATTCATGGTATATAAGAGCCTTTTTGCACACTAGTCAATATCGAACTTCATCTAAGTAATTGCTATGACTAACTAAATTTAAATGGTGGCCCATATCTGGCCCAGGTTATGCCAGAGATATTCCCCTCTAACTCAATACATGATACAGAGTGGGAGCTGGAAAAATTAAAATTAGATTGATCATAATCCAGCATTGGAAAAGCCTACCACAATGCCTCTTTTGACCTTACTTTTTTGGGGATGGGGGGGCAAACTGTAAAAAAATAAAACCTGATTTCTTCCTCAGTTTTCACTAGCTTAAAGAGATTGGCAGCCAGTATAGCAGAACCCTTTCCATACTTGTGGGAATAGCTGAAGTCAATATAACTTAACAAAGAGTAAGCATATGTAGATTTGTTTGCTTTTCTGAACTCTAATTTCTACAGTCCCTCTGAGAATATTTATACTTGCAGTTGAGAGGATAACTTTTCTGTGAATGAATGGTTGTAGATATGAATATGGGGCTAAATTAATTTTATAAATGGAATGCTATATTTTACAAGCAATTAATCTTAACTGACAGTGATTAGTACAATTCATAGTAATTTAATATTTTGTACTGTCCCTGTCTCTTTTTGGGAGCATGGATTCTGGCAAGTGTAAGGGTTTATATGCATAGCTCAAATACAAGTATGTCACATGCACCCTTTAATTGAAGGAATAAAATCTCCGGACTGGTCTCAGTGGGAGTTAATAATCCTAAATAAGAAGTTATGAAAGCTAGACTGTTTACAGAACATTTCTGTTTATTTGTAAGTTTTCTGGGTGGTCAAATATTTTTTATGAGAAATTATCTGAAATTCATGGTTCCTTAGTAAAGCTAGAATAGGAACTTAACTCACTTCAGAGGTTGTATTCAGCAGGTTCTCACCAGTTCTGGAGAACCGGTAGTGGAAATTTTGAGTAGTTCGGAGAACCGGCAAAAACCACCTCTGACTCCACCCCCATCTATTCTCTGCCTTCCAAGACCCAGCTGATCAGGTGATCAGCTGGGTCTTCTTTTGTTGCCCTGCACAGGAGAACAGAGCTGGAATGCAGGATAGTGGGGTGGTGAGGGAATGGGATTTTGCAGTAACCTTCCTCCAGGAATGGGGATGGAATGGAGATTTTGCAGTATCCTTCCCCTGCCATGCCCACCAAGCCATGCCCACCAAGCCATGACACACCCACCAAACCACACCCACAGAACCAGTAGTAAAAAAATTTAAATCCCACCACTGATTCATTTGTCTTTTTCATAAAACAAGTCTCATTAGATGGCTAGCAATACAAAAGGGCTCAGTATGGGAGATTGGGTAACAATAAGATGGAATGACTGATAAAACTGCGTACTTCTTTCAGTCTTCAAGATCTTTGTTCTCCTTCCCACATAAGGTGTTGTGAATGAATGAGTGAATGGTGAATGAAAGTATGCTCTGATCTGAGTTACCACTGAGCAACATGGTTACCAAAGGATCATTCTTCACAGGAAGTCAGAGCTGTTGTGAGGTAGTTTTCACACTGTCAGTAAAAAGCAAGGAATGAACAAATCTGATAATTGTCAAAACATAGATAAAATGGGAATGAGCCAGCTTGCTCAAAAGAGAGCACCAAACAATCCACCTGCTAACAGTCCACCTGTGGGCAAGGATACCAAAAAAAAAAAAAGCCCTACCTAAATGAAGGCTTGAAACATGACTTTTTAAACAGGATTAATTTTCAGTTGCTACTACAATTCTTGGTTGTTAGGTTTTTTTAACTTTTTGGGTGGGGTGATGGTGAGCTTATCTAAGTGGATTCAAGCTAGTTTCCAACTCTGAATTGCAGAGTTTCGTGGAGGATTTCATTACTATTTTTGGTAAATGAAGATCTATTCAATATTACTCTATTCCATTTCAAGATTCAAATCCTTCTTTGTCCAGTTGGATGCTTACCCAAAAAAGCAGAGTTCTTAATGTATCACAAATTATTATATGTATGATTTGCAACTGAAATGCTCACAAATATTTTTACCTATATAGAACATTTTCTTTCCAATTTGACTTCCACATAACTTAAATTGTAGCATTTGTCACATCTCTACTTACCAAGCCTCCACATGTTGAAAGTGCTACAGTTGAGTTTTTGTGCAATCGCAAAATGCCTTGATAAAAACAAAAGTCTTCAGATGGGAATGTCTGTACTGTCTTGGTTTTCCCCTTGCCCAGAGTTTGTATTGTAAATCCAGGTGCTACAAGAAAATTGGAGGTCTTAAGATCAAGTTGGAAGTCATGGCCAGATCCTTGGAGATGGAGACGTAATGAATCATTTGAGCTCCCTGAAGTTGATCGCTTCCTTCTTTCATGGTGTGCAATTGCATGGCTTATATAATCTCCATTTTGGTCTATTTCATATGCTGTCACAATGTCATATTCTGTAAAAAGTCAAGGCATAGAATCAGATTGCAAATGGCAGGCCCAAAATGCAGGCACAATTCCGAGCATTTACAAATATAATTCAATTTGCAACCTAGCTCCTTAACTAAATTAAAACTAAATTAAAACTCCAGATAACTATCATTGATATATCCATGAGAAGACGGTAATAATGAGATGTAAGGGCTAAAGATGAAAGAGTAACTTGCTTAAGGCTATGAGGCCAACTGAGAGCTTCATGCAGTTCTATCATTCAGCTGCAATCAGCAATGCAGATTTTCAAGAAAATTTTCATTCGAAATGTACTCTATATTGAAATATATTGGACAAAATATTAAACCACAACAAATTGGTTTAAATAATGTTATATATTAGTTAATATATAAATAAATATTTGCAGGCAATAAGATCTTATGTTACATTACTTATATTGAAAAATATCCATCCCAAACTACTGTAAGGTAAAGGTAAAGGTTCCCCGTGCACATATGTGCTAGTCGTTCCCGACTTTAGGGGGCGGTGCTCATCTCCATTTCTAAGCCGAAGAGCCAGCACTGTGCAAAGATGTCTCCTTGGTCATGTGGCCAGCATGATTAAACACCAAAGGCACATGGAATGCTGTTACCTTCCCACCAAAGGTGGTACCTATTTTTCTACTTGCATTTTTATGTGGTTTCGAACTGCTAGGTTGGCAGAAGCTGGAACGAGTAATGGGAGCTTACCCCGTTATGCGGAACTAGGCATTCAAACCGCTGAACTGCAGACCTTTCTGATTGACAAGCTCAGCGTCTTAGCCACTGAGTCACTGCATCTCTATTGTACTAATGTAAACTACTGTAGGAGATTAAGTGTCCCAAGAAGGATGTGTGGATAAGATCCAGTCCACGAAACAATATGCCTGTGCCACTGTTTTGGGGTGTACTGAGGCAGAAGAAGTAGATATCACTGCAGACAGGGGACACATCCATCCTCGCTGCAAAGAATGAATTAAGTAGTTCCATTTTCTCCCTGCTGCCTGTCACTCCTTGACATCTTCTCCCATTATTGGACTAATAATTTCTCTGACCTTTTTCTTGTTTTTTTCACATTGAAAGAAACTTTTTTTAAAATCATTTTTGATATTTGTTACAAATCTTATCTCATTCTGCTTCTTAGCTTTTCTGACTTCATCTTTGTAGATTTGGGCTATATGCTGATATTCTGTCTTAATTACATGTCTCTCTTTCTCCTTTTTATACCTGTCCTCCCCCCCCCCCCCCAGTTTATCAGAGAGTTCTTTCCGTAACCATTCTGATTTCTTCTGGGATCTTTCTCAGTGGGATTGTGCTAGACTGGGGTTTTATAATCTCATTTTTCAGAGTTTCCCAAGCTTCTTGAGTTGTTTCCCCCTTAAATATTTCTATCCATGGAATCCTTTAAAATCAACTCTTTTAAAGTTTAAGATACTAGTTTGATTTTGTTCTATTGCTTGTGCCTGCATTATGTTGAATTCCAATAACACATAGTCATTTCTCCCAAAGTTCCCATAACTTCAACACCTTCTTTCATGTAATCTCTTTTAGTGAAAATTAAGTATAACCAATCTTCTAGTTCCATTCTTTACTTTTTGGTAGACAAAGCTCTCTAGTAGATTTGTCAGGAATCAGTTTGATCTACAACTACATGCAGACTTTTACTCCCAGTTGATGTCAGAATTGTTAAAGTCCCCCATTGCTATTGTATTGCTAACTGATTAGCAAAAAGTTCTTCTATTTCCTCTGTTTGGTTGAAAGGTCTATAGTATGACAATGACACCTATGGCAATATCATTGCCTTTTTCCTTTTATATTAACCCAAATTCATACTTTGCACCCTCTAGTGTTCATTTCTTCTCCATTTGTATATATTTTCCTTTAATACACTCTAGTAAATTATCACCCAAAGGACTGTAAACTTTTTTCACTGGTCTGCCTTTTCCTCTTATCAGGGATTTCATCCTTTCCCCCCCAGAAACTTTTATAAAGCAGTGTCAAACTAACATTCTTTTTTTCAGGCAAGAAATCAAATATCCCTGCATCTTTTACCAGCTTACTTGCTTTTCATGTCAAGCACACAAGAAGAGTAAAGATGCAGAAGACATTATCCTTTTATTATCAGTTATGAAAGACGTTTTCATTAGTGTTTCTCAATCTCAGCAACTTTAAGATGAGTGTCTTTCTATTCCCAATCCAGCCTGGGGAATTCTGGGAATTAAAGTCCCACCCTCTTAAAGTTGTTGCAAAATCCTGTTTAATATTTAACACAAATGCAGAACAAGATAGGTAGCCAAGAAAAAGAGACATTTCCTTCTTGGAGACTTTTCACATTAGGGATCCTTAGTAGAACACCAATTCTTGCTATGTTGATATAACATATTAATGCCATGATTCATGGTTCTGGTATACCCTTCTGTCCTATATTTGTAAAATTGAGGTCCTCAAGATGTGTTTATGTATTGTCTGCCCAGATAGATGTATCTGGTAGGGGAATTTATACTGACCATAACACTAGTAGGTGCTGAGGTAGCTTAATAAAGAAGGATCAGATGTTTGGTAGTTTCCAAAACAGAAGGACAAGAGTGTCTGGGATTAAGCCAGTGTTTCTCAACCTTGGGCATTTTAAATTTTGTGGATTGCAACTCCCAGAATTCCACAGCCAGCCATGCAGGCCAGAGAATTCTGGGAGTTGAAGTCCACACGTCTTAAAGTACCCAAAGGTGAGAAACACTGGATTAAGCTAATTGGGTGCATTGCCTTTGGTGAAAGCATTGGTAACTGCCTTGAAGCCAATGAATGAATGAATGAATGAAATTAATGAATGAATTGAAATGAAGATAAGGTTTTCTGAAGAATGGATCACTCATATTCATTGCCAATTAAATGGTAAAATGACAGACTCTAATATGAATTATGGGGCAATGTCTTCCACTGTCTCATAGGACTCATTTGAGTGTTTGGAGGCTGAGAAGTGGATAGGAATCTGCAGCATGAATCAACATGTCTTTAGACCAGTGCTTCTCAATTATTTTCTGTCATGCCCCCCTAGGAAGAAGAAAACATTTCGCGCCCCCGCGCGACTGTAAATAGTATTATTTGTCTATAATGTATGCAAAGCACGCATGCTCGGTGCAAACAAAACACCTACACCACCGAGCGAATGCTCCCTGTGCATTGGCGCTCTGCCAATGAGAGCGCCACTGCCCCTTGCACTTTATTCTAGAACAGAAAAAAATCAAAATAGAAAAGTATGTTCCCCGAGGTCAAATGCGCCCCCCTTGACGGAGCCTCGCGCCCTCCCTGGGGGGCGCGCCCCACTATTTGAGAAGCACTGTTATAAAGTATGATCTGTAGGATATGAGCAGGCTGACTCACGGGTGGGGTCAAATGCATCATCAATCTTGAATCCCTTTGTGTTCACAAGATATCTAAGTCCAGCCTACCTTGAATTCCATTGACTCTTTTTTGCCCCAATTTGACCATTAATAGTTCAGATTCTTCTAGAACACTTAACCTTGCAGTAAACCTTTACATTCATTTGAACTGCTTGGATTTCCTGATTTTTCACGCTTAACACAGTCCTTTATTTCAGAAAGCTGTCATTTAATTTTATTTATTTTTCAAAAACTTACTTTTGTCTTTTATTTTGGTCATTTTACTTGCATTGTATAAATGGTAACACTTAATGCATCATTTTTCACATTCATATGAAAAATCTGGACATTGAATTGTCTTTAAAATATTTTAGATATTTTATTAGGATGTGTGTTTTTGTAAAGTTTTTTTGCTTTTATTTTTATAATTTTCCTTCATTAAGCAAATTTATATAAACACTTTTTTTTAATCTTTATGAACCTATTTCAGGTTGGTCCTTTATTTTGGTAACTACTGTATATTTTTAAAAAATAGTAGAGAAAAATAGTAGAGCCACAAAAAAGTAATGCTGCATATGTGCAGGTTATTTATCAGCTAAATGCCAAGTTGGTAATTAAGAATATCTTTGGAATTAGCAAAATGCCTCAGGTTTCACATTAAGTGCAGTGGTTTTTTGTCAGCACCTCATGACTCAAATATAAGCAGATAGGACAGAGAAAGTGATGACATTTACAAGAAGAGCAGAACTTGTAGCCACAGGATAGGATTACAAATCAGTGTCCTAACGATTTTATTCATATATCAGCTTAGATGCATTGTGGCTTAACCTTTAGCCAAATCAACAAACAGAAGGAACTATTCCCTGTAGAAATCAATGATCTCTTTTACTTCTAGCGGGGCAACAACTGCACCAAACTATTTTATTTTACTTTTGAAATCCAAGGCTAGAAATCTTTTTAACATTATTAATATGTTTTCCGCAATGCTCCCCGAATTTCAGATAATCATGATCATTAGGACCAGAAATATTAAACATCAATGAAGATAGTAAAATAAAGCAAAACATTGGAGGACATTGAGATGAACAACAGATAAACAGAGTTGTAACTATGGGACACTTCGCATTAGAGCAGTGGTTCCTAACCTTGTTGGAGCTACCGAACCCCACCAGTTTCATATGCGCATTCACCAAACCCTTCTTA
>JAOYMU010000274.1:58505491-58516688 GCA_025802295.1 Psammodynastes pulverulentus
TGGCCGCCTGTTTCTGCAACCTTAAACACTCAAAGAGCCATTTGGACCCGTTTCCCACAGAAAACAAAACATCGGGAACTCTCATCTCTCTCTCTCATCTCTCTCTCCCTCTCTCTCATCTCTCTTTCACTCTCATCTCTCTCTCTGTATCTCTCTCCCATATTCCAGAGCTCTAGTCACAGGACTGGCCCATTGGTCATCCTGAAGCAACTCCTCCACCTGGGTGCACTGCGGACCACCAAAATTTTTCGCAGACCACCAGTGGTCCCTGGACCACTGAAGACCTCTGCTCTAGTACTTAAATGGGGCTATTGTTTCTTTTTTTCCCTCTGTCCAGGTCCCCTTCCTTTTCCTGTACTTGAAGTTGTCTTCAATCACTGAATAAAATAAATTTCCTATATGTTTCATTTATTGAATTAATTCTTCTTATGCATAAACTAATCATTTTTGTCTTGCATGGAAGAAGAAAACATTCACACTTCCAGCAGAAACAGCAAAAAGGAGTGGGGGGGAAACAGAACAGAAATGGCATGATGAGAGCATTCATTGGACTGGGAAGAGAATAAAAAAGAGACTAGTAGCATCCAAAGACTTGGAATTGGAGAATGCCAGGATTCAGTCTGAAGAATTGGTAGCAACTGCAACCTTCTTTGGAATGATTATGACTTGTTGGGTCTCAAAAGGAGTGGATTGGACAATGTTCTTGATGGGAAGAGCTTTTGCGTGTCCCTCTAGGACTAGGTCCTGTTCCTAGGCTAGGACAAACCTTTATAGTTAGACTCCTAAGTAGGCACCACAGAGTTCAGTGAGCCCAGCCTCTAGGTAACAGAAGGAAATTTGGCCTCTTCACTCTCTCCTCAAAGAAAGAATTCACTAAGGCTGTGCAATTGAGCTGGTTCACAGGAGAACATGATCCTTCGAAGATTCTATTTGGAGAGTTTTATTGATCAGTCAAAGCTTTGGACAATGGACTTAATGAAGCCAAAGAGTCATTTTAATGATACCATCCCTTTTATGTCTCCTCAGAAGTCCCTGTGGCTGTGCTAAATCAACCCTGCCGTAATTTGCTTAAACATAGTTTCTTGAGTATTCCACAAGGTGTTGGATTCACACATAGTAAACTGCAAAATATGAACGATAAACTACAATATATGGAATTCTTGATGCTCTCTAAGTTTGATTATTTGCATTAGTCCAGGGCAGGGGTCAGCAACCTGCGGCTCTGGAGCCGCATGTGGCTCTTTCAACTCTCTGCTGAGGCCCCCTGTCGCCAGATGGGTCCACAATTGATAGGGCTTTTGGTTAGGACAGGTAGAGGAAAAAGGATGACGTGCTAGGAGGAGACTCTATGGTAGGGAAACCAGACTTCTGGTTGGCTCCAGAATTGAATGGTGGCTTCCAGTTAGGACTTTTGTGGCTCTTTGAGTGCTTAAGGTTGCTGACCCCTGGTCCAGGGTAGTGTTAGGTTTGCTTCTGTTTATAGAGTATATACTAACTAGCCCTGCCAGTTTTGATGGGGGGTAGACATTCTTCCCTAATGGTTCCTTGATCAGAATATTGTCTTCTACCTGGTTGTTTGTGTGGTGTTAATCCTGCTTATTTGAATGCTTGACTGCAAGATGGGATATGTTCTAGTATTTTTGTTTCCATTCTACATTTTTATTGTCTCTTTTGAATGTATAAATGTGGTTTATCTCTATAGGTTTATTGATGACCTATTTGTCTGAATGTCAAGCGTCCAGAAATTCCCTAGCATTTTTAGATTTGTCTTGATCTAATAATTTCAAAGTTAAAACTGTCCGCATATTGTGAGACGAAGTTTTCATCAAGTCTTGTGCTTGCTACTTGGTTTTCGTGGATACACTTAAACTGATGATATTACCTAGTTGGGAATTGAAACATTTAAAAGCAAACAACCAGGCTCAGAGAGCACCAAGAATTCCTGAGCTACAGATGTTCTTTCTCTTGGAACTACAGTATTTACACATCGTTCTTAAGTAAGGAGATTGTGCTATGACTTGGACTGTTTGCAAACCTAGTTCCTGAATGTAAGTTTACTTAGGCAAATGGCTACCAAGAGCAGCTTTAACCTGTTAGCTACGGTATAGATCACAGGTAATGAGCTTGCTAAGTGGGATTGAGCCATGAAATTTCAGGAGTGAGTCATGGAGAAGACAAAACTTCACTTTGGTGTCATTTTAATTTTGTGTGACCTGGATGCAAAAACCCTAATTATTTATAGAATATATCCCTGAATCCTGGTCACTGCATCAATTCTGCTTTGCCAATACTTTTGTAAATTGAATTACCCCAAGGAAGAAAACTGCCCACAGCTATAAACAACCAACTCTGCCATAATTGAATTAGCTGCCCGCCTGCCTTATTTATACTGGATTAAAAAAGAAGCGGTCTCACTGGTAGATCCCTGGCTTAGTCTCCAAGGAATCTTGGGTATTCACATGACTTCCTTCTGTAAAGCAAAGGAAGCTGTGAGGATAAGTCATATAGGCTGGTAGCATCTGATTGACTTTCTGCAGGCTCAGAACATACAATAGATGTGGGTTTGCATACAGTCAGAGGAAAACAAACTGAATCAGATCTGTAACCAGAACAGGAGTAAAGAAAAGCTGTCCAGGCTATTGCATATCTCAGGTAGGAAAAAGGCACAAAAATCTGAATAGAGATTTTACCAAAATAGGTCTTATATTTGATATGCAGTAGTCACTGGAAATATGGCTCATTCTTTTATATGTATCAGAAGTCCCTGGAGTTTTGTGAGCCTATTTATTTGTTCTAAGCCAGGGGTGTCAAATTCGCGTTGTCACAGCATTGTCATGTGATGTACCGTGACTCCCTGCCCTTTGCTAAACTGGGCGTGGGCGTGGCCAGCGCATGACGCATCTGGCCCACGGGCCATGAGTTTGACAGCCCTGTTCTAGGTTAGCCAGCCAAAGAAAAGTGTAGTCCTGAATTGGTCAGTCATGGTTAGAACAAGTATAGAAACAGTATCTAAGACAGTGGTTCTTAACCTTGTTGGAGGTACTGAACCCCACCAGTTTCATATGCGCATTCACTGAACTCTTCTTAATTGGAAAAATAAAATATGATTTTTTCAAATTCAAAACATAGGTATATATTTAGGACCTAATCATATGAGTCGAGTGTGTGTCTTGACCTCCACCGAACCCGCGAGACTGACTCACCAAACCCCTGGGGTTCGATCGAACCCAGGTTAAGAACCACTGCTCTAGATGAAAATGATTTATTTGGGATTTTGCCAGGTTTCAGATCAGGACAGAAACAGTATTGGTTACTCTTGTGGATACAGTCACTCTCTCAGCCCAACCCACCTCACAGGATTGTTGTTGTGGGAAAACAAAAGGAGGAAAGAATATTAGGTATGTTTTGCTGCCTTGACTTATTGATCAACAATAATAACGGCAGGATAAATACCAAACCAAACCAAACCAAATAAATAAAGTATACCAGGATCTCGATGGTGTGAGAATGACCCATTTGGTCCTATTAGATCTCTCAGTGGCTGTTGTTATCATTGAACATGCTATCTTGCTGGATTGCCTACTGGTGTTGCAGATACTACCTTGTGGTGGTTCCATGTGAAGGGAAAAGCAGCTGAAGTAGTGAATGTTCTAATGTGGGTATTACAGCTTGGTATGCTTCGTACTGCATTTTAATATCCACATGGAACTGTTGCGGAAGCTCTTCCACCAGCTCTGGTTGAGGAATTATTGGTTTGCTGATAATCCTCATTTGTGCATCATCTCCTCAAGCCAGGCTTGTAATTGTGACAGCTTAAATCTGTCTAGAATTGTAAGGATCTGGATAGGTAGAAATAAGCTTAGACCAAATCTCAAAAGATGTTGTAGCTGTTGATCCAGAGGCATCCCAGTTCACAACAATTCCATTGTTAGCTCTGGATGAGGTCATCCTTGGAGCAGGGAGGTGCTGCTGCGGCTTCCATCCCTGCATGAATAGGGTTCAAGAGGGGTAAAACACATGGGCCCCAAAGTAATCCTCTCTGTGGTTAGCCTCACACTCTTGAACTCCTTGCCTCTGGAGACTTGCTTGCTCCTTCTTTATTGACCTTCCACAAATTAGCAAACATAGTTCACAAATTGGGTGAACTTTTTTGGGGGGGAGCATTGTTTCATTGTCAGATGTAATGCATACTTATACTGTGTGTTGCCAGAACTTTAACTGAGCAGATCACTATAAAAATACAGTCAGATAACATTAGAGATATTATGTGCCATCAACAGATAAATGCTTTGGGTATTTACGCCAATCAGGGAAAAAGATTCCACTCTTCTCTGTCTACTCTAAAAATGTTAGAGGAGGACACAACATCCCAACACTTTTTACACCAAAGAAGGAAGACCCAGATCTTCTCCTGCATATTCAGTAGGGACCAAACATCGGTCTCCCCCTTGGAAGTATGGTCATTCACAGGATTAATACTTCTTGGCACTTAAAGTGGCTAGATGAGTAGTCAAAATATTACTATTCATTAATATGAATATCTACTAAGTATTCAAAAATATTAATATTTGTTATTTATTGTTATTATTGGGATAGTTTTATTGTTGGGTTTATTTGCTTGCTTGCTTTATGATTGTAATAAAAGCTGGACTACCTGCTATCCCCATTGTGAGAAAAGGGTGCATAGGTTTGTGTTCTCATACAGGACAGTTGCTCACTTATTCTGAAATATTTGCAAAGCAAACAGAGCAAGCCACTGATTGGCTCTGATCTTTCTTAGGTTCCTATTGCTATGTGGTAAGACCTCACTGAGAGCAACAGTTATTCATTAGCTTGAATGTGTGTGGGTGTTATTTCCTCATCCATTAAGTTATTACTGTTAGGTTTTAAGTTGCAGGGCAGCAATTCTAGACTGGAAGAAAGCCAGTAACAAATATATCAGTTTAATTTAAGAAAGTCATGTTCAATCCTTTGACACAGAGTAATGAAACACATCAAATATAGCCCACATTTCATAATTATTACCATGCCAAATATCAGCAGATAAATTCAATAATTCAGTCTTACTAATAAAACACAGAACTTGGACCTATAAAAAACAGCAAGATTTCTTAATAGCCTACTTATAAGCATTTTATTTGGAATTAGTCTCTCAAAATTCAATATAATTTACTCCCATGTGGATTTACAACAGGATAAATTAGATTTAACAGGTTAATTGTTTATGCTTTAAATGTTTAGCTTATTCTTATCTGAATCCCTACAGAATGATACAGCCAACATTATACAAGTTTAATTGACAGCTAGTCCCATTATTTTGGTGGGGCTAAATTCCAAGAAAGTGTTCTTCCCTCAGTGATTATAGTGAAATATATTTCTAAACATGCTTAAGATTAAACAATGTAAACAACTCCAGTTTTACAGTTCTCCTAGCTCTGAAACAGGAGCTTTCGGACTGCTCATAAGATCATATTAGTGTACAAAATCTCAGCTAACTTCTCTGAAAGTTCATACAAAATAGTACAGCACATTAAAATTGCAATCCTTACACTACTAAACACTATGGCATTCATTTCCAAGTAAACATGCATTGCAGTGAAAAGTTTGTGCATTTGCAAAAGATTGTAAAATCAAAAAGGTTGTTTTCAGGTATCATTCACTTTACCTACAGTAATGATATTCTTTGTTATATAACTTGAGCAGTTAGGAAATTAGTAAAATTCAGGTGCCCTGACAAATATTCCAAGTTCTGTTAACTTACCACTATTATCTGTGAAGTGCAGCAATTCTGAATGCAAAGAGGAAAACGGGAGATGTTGGCTTCCTTCAGCTGTTTGACCCACACATCCCTATGAAAAAATAATAATAAATAATAAAGCAAGAAACCAAGCACATTTGAAAGAGAGGCAGAGACCAACAATCTTTCCCCCACCCTCAATATTTTGCGAAGGCTCAGGGAATGCAGTCACATTTTACAAACAAGGAAAAGGAAAGAAAAAACTTTTTAAACATCGTTTCACAGAACATCCCCGAGCTATTCGCGTTGACGTCATTAATGCGGCGGTAAGGGAACCGGGTCGGGTAGGGTGAGAAAAATGCGGGAGGCAAATGCTTCAGCTTAGTTGCTCTGTCTGGGGCTGGGCGAACGTACCTTAACCTGTATTTCAAAGAAAAGCCAAAACCACAGCCCCGCTAAGCTGTTTGAAGGCATCCTCCGAAGAAGTGATGAATTGTAAGCGGTGGGATGAAGCCGATGGAGGGAGGCTGACTCCTGGTTTGGAAAGGGAAGTGGAGTCCTCTTCCAGGGTGGCAAAGACCTGCATCTGCGAGGGGGAGCTGTGCAGAGGCAGCCTAAAGCGACTTTATAACAGGAATGAACAGATCTCTCTCCGGTGGCGGCGGAGGCTCCGCGGCGAGGAGAACGCCCAGCGGCTGTTAAAAAGTGCCTGACCAAAAGCGGCGGGGCTGGTGGTGGTGGTGGTGGTGGTAGTGGTGTTGACGGGTGACGGCAGCGGGCGTGGAAGGGTTGGAGGCTCCTTGGCGCACCAGGTGTATCGCTCCAGCCCGTCTCTCCTGCGAGTTTCTGCGAGAACTTCCCGCTTGCCGCACGGGTGAGGGTAACTACCCGGCTCCCGCTGAATGACAGTCACTTCGGCCCCGCCCCTCCCGCACCTGCAGCTGCCGAGGAGAAGCGGCGCGCTCGGATGGAGAGGTGGAAGGTGGGCGGGGCTTTGCTCCCGCCGTCCCGCTCACTCGCCTGTGTCCTGCTGAGCCAAAGAGGCGGGCAGGTATGGGAAAAGGCGGACGAGAGAGGGGTTTCGGGACCCCGGGGCTCGCTACACTCTTCAGCCCTGCAAGTGCTTTCGAGCAGGTGCAAATATCTTCTCCTTTAGAAAGGCCGAGTATATACACCTGAACCCCCCCCCCCCCCAAGTTGGCAGATTCATACATTTCAACTCTACCATTCCTGAATGCAAATGTGTATAGGGTATGGAGTGCTGGGAGGAAATGAGCTTTTTAAAAACTCCTCTGGTGAAAAATGCTAATAAAACTAGCTCAGAAGAAAGCAAACCACGGTGAAGTAATTCTTTTCTTTTTGAAGGGAAGTCCTTGCACTTTGTTTGAAGTGCTTGGAAGAGCTTCAGTCTCATGAAACTTTTCAAAATCTCATCTTGATCTGTTGATAAGCTAAAGTCCCTGTCACTGACAGGACAAAAGTTTAATTATTGTCAATAATTGAGCTCAGTTTCTTCCTGGTGAATTCAGGTAGGGCCTCGTTCTGGCAGCCATTTTAATGTGCTTCCTTCCCATCTGTAAAGGGCCACTAAAATATGTCAGTATAATTTGCTCTGTCCTGACAGCTAAACACTAATTTCCTTGACAGTGACATTGGTGTATGTGGGAAAATGAGTAAAATGGCAGAAGTGGTATCATGATGCAGGCCCCAGCCTTTCTATATATATATATTCTGATGTTGCATGCATGTTCAAAGGGGCATCATAACACTCCACATCCCAGAAGCCACTGTTCCCTCAGAAACAAGGAAGTACAGTGCTGCAACATCCATGTGGGCCATTAAGAAAATCATTTGCTGGATTTCCTGCCAGCAGGGGAAAAATCTGTCAGTCTTCCTACCTAACATGTAGAGATGCTGGTGTAAAATATGAGTTTTACAGAAGTTTAGACTCATGGGTCTCTCCTGCTTTTCCAGGAAGCCTCCATTCATCCACAGATCAAGAGCTACAGCAAGCATTCATCCTCTAGTCTAGATTATCTGCAGATTACCTCTCTAGCTTGTTACCCCTTGATCTTGGTTTCCTACTTGGTCTGTCTTGATTGTTTTCTTGCACACTTCTCATTGGCTTGTTCTTGCTTATTCTCTCAAACATGGCTGATCCGTGGACTCTTAATAGGTACCGGAAGGTAGACTCCCTGCTACTTCTGCCATCTCCCTAGCTCCATCATTGTAATTTGCCTTTTCCACCACTTTTGCTGCCAGAGTAGCATTCAGCGGCAACACTTACTTTACCCCCCCAAAAAAGGATTTTGAAAGTGGGAAGGTTTGTATTATTCTAGGTTCATGTGCACAGCCTATAACAAGTAAGCTGTTTAACATAAGCATTTAACAAAGGTGAAGATACGATTTTGCACGGGGCCCTATTCTTTCTTTCCAAAGATTAAATCCCACAGGCTGGGACTAAAAAGTATGGATGTCTATGCTGCAGTTGAAAGCAGCCACAGAAACTGGGCAGATCCCAGTGCCTGACTGCATCATCACCATGGACACCACCAAAGCACTGAAAAGTGAGCATACAGCAAAGCATGTGTCTGGATAGAAAATGCCACTTTGACATTTGATCAGCTTCATATAGAATTAGGCAGGGGGCTCATCTGTGGGCTGGATATGAGACAAGGAGTACATCATGAACACATGTCCTTAAAGAATGGTTAGCAACACACTTTTGTGCCACAGTGAGGGCACATGTGGACAAGCCATTTTCAAGATCAGCAAAGATTTGTTAAGTGTCACCACTCTCTCTGACCATTGGTACTTATTTATTTATTTGAAAAGAGAGTTCTAAAAATGACCCGAAGTTATAGGTGACTCTATATATCAAAATTATTTCAGCAGACACTTGAAATAATCGCTGATTCTTCAACAGAGAATGTAGAGATCCTTATCTGCATGCAAATTGTGGCTCTGCAACTAGCAGTTGTACACCCATGGACTGGTGTAGCAAAATAACAGAAGAGAATCTTTTTGTGAATTTATCCTTCTTCCTATAACCAGACACTGGGAATTATTGACAACAATATTTCTGCCTTCATCCCAGTTTATTCCTGAAGAGGTCTCTATAAATAGCCATGCAGGATCTTCTGTAAGTCTGAAGTCTCCAGATTCAGAGAGTACTTTTCCCATACACAGTGCTTTCAGTGCATTGGGACAAGAAGGAGAAAGTATATAATAAAGTGCATTAAACTAATTGGAAAGGCTTTGCAATGGGATTTGGGGGTTGGTCTGATTTAGTATGAGCTAGATTTAAGAATTTATTATAATGGCAGCTGGAAATGGATTGTGTCTAGCTTTTCCAACTGTCCTATCCCACTTCAAAGCCTTGAGTGAAGCCTATTTCCAAATGCACATTAAAGAATGAGTGTAATACCTACAACATTTGCTGCAATGAATGGCAGTATCTCTTTTTTGCCTCCTGCTTTATTTTTCTTTAAAAAAAAGTTTTGGCGGATTTTAAAAAATTCCTTGTTTATCCACCTATTACTTTACTAGACAATAGTAAAAAAATGTTTAGATATAATACAATCCTTGATGCTAACTTATGTACTATGAAACTCCCTTTTTGCTAGCTGACTAAACCAAAAACATGAGAATACAAATATTACCACGCTGTAATGCATGACATAGTTTTCAGTGCTGTGACAAATTACATGGTATTTGGCTGCTTGTAGGAGTGAGAGCTCACCCAGAAGAGGGAGCTGGGAACTGTACAGACCATATAGTTGAGTCAGCATTAGAATTGCTTTTCAGTAGTCTCTCTTCCCTAAACTCACACTAAATCATTAAACTCCTATGTATGCTTACAGCTACAGAACAATTTATATTTCTGTGTCTTCAGTGGAGGGAACAGAAGATGCAAACCAAAGTAATCCAAATGGTCATATAACATCTAACTGATTGGGAGCCGCCCAGAGTTGGTTAGAAGATGGACCGTGGTTATATAAATGTTTTAACTAAATAAATAAATAAACTCTAACACTGGAAACCAAATAAAGACCAGGAAAACATTACCCTTCCCTGGTTTATATAATAACTCTTCTACTGAAATTTGCGCCAAGGAGAATCTTTAATACTTAATTTGAGGTTGGAGAGTTTGGCAAATTTAATAAGACTATCTAATAATAGCTAGTGATATTCAGAAAATAAATGTTTAGTGAAAACTAATATTTCAAACTGTATTAGCCTGATAAAGGGGTCTACTTGATGGATGAAAGAATCATGAGTTTGTGAGGAAGAATAAATATGATGAAAATGAATATGACTTCAAAATTGATATATTATTTTGAGAATAGTTCTTACGTTGGTTTCCCTTAAATATTTTAAGTCAATTGATAAGCTATTGATAAGATGTTAGTTTCTTGATTTTAAAGTATATCATGGTACTAGGCTGTTAACTTCAATAACATATTAGAATGAAAATGATATTAAATATATACTACTGTAGGATTAACCTGAGAATTACATTTGACATTCTTGAAATGCTGGCAAGTGCTTGGTCCCAATGTTAATAAGAACTCCAGAGACTTTCCAGCCCTTAACCCAGTTTGACATATTTGGGCTTTATTGGAAAACAAATTAAAATTTGATATTAATTATTATGAGAAAATGGCACACTGAAATAATTTAAAAATAGAAGTAAATGACTTTTACTTTACTTCTATTTTACAACCATCTTGTTTATTGAAAAACAAACAAAAATATAACATAAAGTGAAAATCTTAATAAGTACTGAGACAATGAAAATCTTTGAAAAATATTAAAAAGAATATAATTTTCCTCAAATATATAGCATACAAAATATTTGTTTGGCCCAGATGCTATCGCAGAATCTGAAACTCTGGTACCTTTGAATGTATTACAAATGGTTTTTGTAGGAGCTAAATTTACAATTCAGTATTATCTCTCTCTCTGTCTGGATAATATGCAAGGAATTTGGAATAGCAAATTGTTGTAAGCTTTATAACAATGGCAATGTTCTCAAATTTTAAGAAACTTTAAATACATTTTGGGGGATTTAAAAATTAGGTTAATCCAATAAACAAAAACTTGTTTGAGTATATAGCATTTTAAAAACAAATTCAAAAATGCCCGAATCTTTCCTATGCTGAAGTTGTAACAAATCTAAAGGGATATTAATGTATATGCGTTAGTTATTTCTATTGAAAATTCTTTTATGGTTAGTTATTATTACAGCAGTATTCTTGGGAGGAATGTAAATTTTAAAATATTAATGTAGTGTTAACTTAGATTCCCAAATCTGAATGTCAATGAAACACTTTGGATATATCAATGGATCCCTTCAGGTTTAATCAAGTTCTTTAGATCAGGGGTCTCCAACCTTGGCAACTTTAATCCTAGAGGACTTCAACTCCCAGAATTCCCCAGCAAAGCTGGCTGGGGAAT
>JAOYMU010000274.1:58748725-58762957 GCA_025802295.1 Psammodynastes pulverulentus
CACAGTCCTTACTGGCATTCTTGATTATCTTAAGAATACACCTCTTGTCTCTGCTGGCAGTAGCACCTGGCAGACACAAAAGTAGCAAAACCAGGATCTTGTGTTGGAACCCAAATGTGCTACTTGATGGGTCACAGGTTCAAGATGGGTCATTATTGAATATTGGGTGTTGTATTATATTTTACTTTGAAGACTATCTCATTTACATTGTCTGGAGTTCCTTGTGTCTGAACAGTCCATTCTTATTGACAAATACACACACACACACACACACACACACACACACACAAACACGTGTGTGTGTGTGTGCGTGTGTGTGTGTGTATGACATTTCCTTCTCACCCCTAAGGGTGGTATGTGATTTCCTCAATCTTGGGTCCTCTAGCAGAAACCCAGGAGTTTTAGGGTTTTGCCTAGTATCTTAGCTGTTTCTATGGTAGCACTGCACTCCGCTGGAGAAAGAGCTATGATGTTGTTCCTGGGATTTGTTGAAACCACTCTCCACCTTAGGAAAGTGAGCCTACCACTACGAAGATCACTTTCTATAGCTTCTCTACTTCCTCCTTCAGGACCTGGCACTTCTCTAGCTTCTCATATTCTTGTTTTCTGATGTTGCTGTCACTTGGCACTTCTATATCTATCACCACCACTGTTCTCTGGTGTTTGTCTACTACCATGATTGATTGGTTGATTGGCCAATACATACCTGCTTGTTTGGATCTAGAAGTCTCACAGGACCTTAGCTCCATTATTCGCCACAACCTTCTATTGAATCTCCCATTTGGATTTGGGAAGGTATAGTCCATGCATATGTTCCTGTACACAGTGCCAGTTACTTGGCTGCGCTATTCAGTGTATGCTATTCCTACCTACATCCTATAACCTGCCATTATATGTTGGACTGTCTCTGAGGCTTCTCTCATAGTCTGCACTTTTGGTCCTGTCTAATGCGGTAGAGCCCTGCTTCTTTGGATCTGGTGCTTAGTGCCTGTTCTTGTGCTGCTACTATGATTAGTGCTTCTATGTTGTCTTCCAATTTCCCAATGTCTGTCACCTCAGCTATCTGTCAGATAGATATAGATGATATAGATATAGATAGATATAATTCTTTTCAGACTGCTTGTTCAGGCTGCTTTCTCTCTGTACATATACATGGAGGATTAAGTTCTATTCAGTTCCATAGGAGGGGTCTATGCTGAATGTCAGTTGCTCAGTGTGCAGTCATCACTGAAGCCATAGAGAGACAATTTCATGGCCGTGCAAATTTAATGTGCTCTCTACTACCATAACATTCAATTAGCAGTGATGTGCCAGGCTGTCAAGGCATATCTTGAAGAAAGCATATGACCACTTTGCCACGTGATGAGTCTGTGTTCATCTAGCAGCTAAGATACTACCTTATTTAAGAATTCTGTGTCACTTCATTTCACTTTTCATATTATATTTTGTATTCAGGTAAAATACCTAAAGTGAAACCTGAATCTGAGTTCCTGATGGAGAGGTCTATGTTGTCCTTTGTGGTTCCTTATTCGTGTCAGAATCACCTTCAAATTATAGGCACATAACATTCAATACTGAGCAAATAAAATAGGTATAAAATAAATCATAAAAATATAATATGTGTTAAAAGTAGGATTAAAACTAAATGACAAAAGTGAGTCATATTGACAAAATTTTCTCTCAGCAGCATAAGGTCCTCCTCTGTACATGTTGAAGGACACTGTATGCTATGGTGCACATTCTCACGGAGTGTCTTCTATAGGGAAGCTCCGTTTTCTTAGACTGATCTTCCTACTCAAACATAAGAGTCTGTTTAGAGATTTCCATACAGGTCAAGATTCTTCTTAACCAGGCAGCAGAGAGTCATGTGGTTGTTCCCAATTGCCCAATAGCTCCTTACTAGCCTTCCATAGTTCCAAGGCACTCTGTGATGTCTGGTTGTTTAAGAGGGGCAGAAGTTTGGAGGAAGTTGTTCCTCAGCCTCACTCTTAACCTTGGAGGTTGATGGCCATATAATAGATGTGTTCCTATAGACATTGCTTTAATCCACTGTTTCCTGGCAGAATTTTGGAGGGCAGATACCAGCTAATTAATGCACCTTTTATATTGGGCTCCAATTTAGACATTCCATGACCATTTTAAAGGTCGATTTTAGACATCTCATGACCAGTCTCACTCTTTCCTTTAGGGCCACACCCAGCTGTTTTGCATATTTCAATCTATACCAAACAGAGCTGGCATATTCTCCTATAGCAGGGTTTCTGGCCCATGGGCTGGATGCGTCATGTGCTGGCCACACCCATGCCTGATTTAACGAAGGGGAAAAAAGTCCCAATATGTCATGTAACACTGCCATGATGATATGAGTTTGACATCCCTGCCCTAGAGAGTAAAATCGGGCTAATGTGGAAGTTCTTAATGTGTGGGGTTGGGTGCCCCATCTTGTGCTCTTTTATTTTCCTCAGTATATTGTTCCTAGCCAAAATATTTTCTGTTTGGTATCAAGATAGTAGTTCTTAAAGGTAAGTATGTTGTCCAGAGTTACTTCCATATACTTTGAAGTAGTGCAATGTTCAAGGCAGTTTCATCATACCTGCAGTGTTCTTGATGCCTCATGGTTTTTCAAGTGGAAAGCACACATTTGTGTTTTTAGGCAGTATTTCTGGATTATCTGAATTTTTGCAAATCTTTTGAAAATGTAGGACCCCCTGATCTATGCAAGCAGACTTGGTGCTTGTTTATTTCATCAATATAGTCATTCAGCATATAGACGTCGTAGTTGAAAATATAATTGCCCCTTTAACGTAGATTCAGTAACTGATGGTACCATTTTTAGCTGTAATAATTTCAGAAAGTGCTACTGATTAGACTCTTACATTACATTACTATAAAAGCAATGTAATCCATACTTGCTTCCTTGAGTATTTGAAGTCGGTATTGTTTGAAGGTTTTCTACCATAAACTGCTTGTTTCAGGTTCTGAAACAACATTTTTATCTTTAGACTTTGATTTGGTGATTCCAAAATACTAAATTTGTTCTTCTTTATCTATTTTCTTGTAAATGTGCTCGTATGTTGGGAATCGTTATCTTGTTATATGACCCCACTTGCCCTTCAGCTTGAAGCTGACAGACAGATGGTCTGAAATTCACTTGTAGATTATTTTTTTTTGATACAAAGCAGAATTCATGCTTCCTACAATGAGGGCAAGTATTCAGGTCCTGAGGCAGAAAAGCTTCTCTAAACCATGACACTGTCAGCCCCATTCTTGACAATTGATATGAGCTTATTACTGTGGAATGCACTGTCTGGTCTGCCATATATAATAGCACCCACCTAGTGTCAGGGAAAGTAGTAAGAAGGGTGGATTCCCAAGAGGGAAGGGATGTGGAGGAGTAAAAGGCAACTCACTTTGGATATTATATATGAGTGTGAGAGAAAGGGGGTGAAAACAGTCCCTCCCTAATAGTTGATAGAGTATATTGTAGATGTAGTTAGTAGAGTCCTGGATCTGGCAAGATTTTGTCTACAGGTGCTAAAGAATGCATCTTGGAAGAATCACCATGTGTTATTCTTGAATTGGGCCATGTGAGATATTCTTCATTCATATTCTTCAGCAAGGCATATGGAGGAACCATCCAACAGAGTCTTAAAACAGGCAGAGGCAGAGCTTCAGGCCCAGATAGATTTAAACTCTATGATTTAAATATATCTGGGCCTGAAGATTAAAATAATTAGAGCATTAATGCTGTTAAACTTTGGTGTTGGAGAAGACTCCTGAGAATACCATGGAAGGCCCAAACCCCCCAAACCAATGGATCATTCAACAAATAAAGAGCTCTCACTTGAGGCACAAATGACCAGGCTTCAATTATCCCATTTTAACATATTATGCAAAAACCTAGCTCCCTATAGAAGTCTCTAATTCTGGGGAAAGTAGAAGGGGAAAAAGACGATGATGAGGTGGATGGATTCAATAACAGTGGCAATGGGTGCACCTTGGAAGACCTGATGGGCCAGGATAGAAACTGATTCTCATGGAGAAAATCTATTTGGTTACTAAATGTTGACAATGACCTGATAGCATATAATCAATCAATTGGCCAGCCAACAAATCTCTTTAGCACAATATATTTCCAAGTCTTCTTTGGGGCCTTTGTTTGGGACAACAATTCCCCAAACTCTAATTCATGGGGCAAAATGTTATTTCCCACCCCCAAGTCTGATAGGTAATCATATTCCTTTTAGGTTGTGCTCCTTTAAAACAGATGAAATTATGAGAAAGCAGAATCAGCTATCAATAGAATGCATGTCTAAGTATTTTTGAGAGTTCTTTTTCAGACTACATAGAAATGCCTTTCTGATACATTGAGAAGGATGTCAAGTATTTGACTATCCATACTCAAGTATAAAGTATAAGACAAGAATCATCCTGTATCAGATTCTCTCCCTCTCCCTCTCCCTCTCCCTCTATCCCTCTCCCTCTCCCCTCTCTCTCAGAGTTTACAGCAGCTGTGAGTACCTGGTTTTATGAGAGATATTTCTTAGGGTTGTCAAGTTGACAAAATGAACGCAACCAGAAAATTAAATTTAAAAAATAAATAATTAAAAAAAAAACATACACAAACACATGCTATTCTTTAAGTACATAATATCTACTCTTCAAAAATGCCCTCTTTGCCTGATATAATTCAGCAACTATTACAAACACAATGAAAAAGAGTGGTTTCATGCAGTTTGATTATGCAAGCTGGTGTTTTCCGCAAACACAAGCAACCAATATTATTTGTAAAATGTTTGTATAGGTGTGTGAGGAGGGGGTGGGTTGGCCCTCTATTTCTGAATGAGAAAAAGAACCTCTTTTAAAATACTGACCAGTTTGATAAAACAAGGAAATGAGAATTCTACATCTAAAATTTACACTGATTTTGCTGTAGTGAAATTTTTGTAATCCATATAAAAACTGTATTCTATCCTTCTTTTGGATTCTTTAAAAGGGCTTATCAAGATGAATGAGAACAGTAGTGTGTGATTTAAAAAATGTAATTGCTTTTCTCTCTGGCTTTCTCTAAGCATTTTCAAGGTCACTCTTAAAATGGGGAAGATAAACCTTAAAGTCGTGCCTTCTTCTAGTATTCCATGTCAGTATATATTGTTGCTTTTGCTTTTTTAAAAAAAAAACCAACTGTTTTTTCCCCCTATAATGATTTGATCCTGTTTTTTATTCTTGGCCCTGAGGTATGTCACTGTTTAGTTTGAGCTGCAAATTTTATGTTTCTTCGTGTCCTTTCATCAATGTCATGGAGGGTCAATACAATTTTGGCATTAATTGTATAACTAATTTAGCATGATATAAATATCTCAATGCATAACATATTAATACCCTTATTCTGCCTTGCTTTTCTCTATAATTTATTGATTTGTTGTTATTTACTGTATTGTATTTCTTCTGATTAACTTCAATCAATTTATAAAATGAGGCTTTGGGGTATTTTTAGTGACTTCCTTATTAATAAGTTCATATTTAATTGGATCTACGGAATATACTTACTGTGACCTATTGAATTGGATCCATTTATAGTATAATGTTATGCCTATAGAATCAGAGATAAACTCCATTGAATTTAATGTGATTTTCTCCCAGGTAAATGTGCACTGGATTTCAGCCTTAGTCATACTTCTCTAATTGATTGCAATGGATCTGCTCTAACTATGTCTAACTCTGGATTCAACCCAGTGTTACCAATCAATTTACAGAATAATCCTGCTGCTCTGTCAGAGAAGTCTAAGATTTGAAAAGTCCTGCTGGCTACAGACACTTATGGCAGTCCACCCCTACCCGCACACAATCCCTGCAAAACAATTATCATCCTTCACTGAAAGCAAGAACAGGGAATACATATGAATCAATTTAAGAATTGCAAGATTGGCCATCTATGAGAAATGTTAACTTTTTGCCAACTCAAACATCATTCTAAAAAATTCTAGGGAAGGCAATCCTTTTTAAAGCAATGGATTGATAGGCAATATTGCCAAGATTATTATTACAATAGTCAAATTGTATTACCAATGGGTTCCCTCTACCATACAATTAATGAAGGCATCCTATAAGATTTAAACATTGCTCCTCAAAATAATTTCAGTGCTTATTATCAGTAAATCCTCTTCTGAAAGGCATCATAAAAATTTCTGAAACAGATACTCCTTGACTTACATCCATAATTGAGCCTGGAATTTTGGTGGTAAGTCATTAACTGGGTCACTACTTGACTCGATTTTACAATCATTTTTTTCAATGTCGTAAGCCTAAACTACGTTAGTCATTAAATGGACCATATGATTATTAAGCAAATATCTAATGCTTATTTTTTCCCATTTTGTACTGGAAAACAGCAGAAAAGTCAGAAATCACAGTCATGTGATCGTGGAACACTGCAACTGATTGTACGTACTACAAGCCAATTGCCAAATGCCTGATATTTGATGTGATTATGAGTGTGTTTGAGGATGGGTCCTAAGTACTGCTTTTTGAAGTCCACCATCACATCGTTAAGCAAGGTCTACCTGTAGATGCTTATGTAAATGCCTCTTTCCATATTACTCTAGTAAGTGACTGAATCTGGAAATGATGTTGGTGAATGTTTGGCTTCTGTTCTTGTGAGACTTAAAACACTTTTTATCAGTAGTGATACAATTGTGAACTTGCTATGTAAAATGTGATTGATTCTGTATAAGAATTATTTGTATATAATTTAATATTCTCTGTCTGTCCCAGGTCTTGGTTAAATTTGGGTCTATTTCATCTTTAATATGAACTGTAATGTTTTATTTTTATTTAGTTTACATTTTTTGAGCCTGGCTAGCTCAAAAGCCTCTATACAAGTTAAAATAAGTTAATATTATAAATACAACAGTAACATACAATTATAAAAACAACAGTAAGAAAAAAATCAACAATCATACTGTATATCAAGCTTTCTGGTTTGACTTTTTAAAATCTGCAAAAAAAAATTTCTGTTATTTTATATTTGTCTAGTTCTACTTCCTGCTTTATGTCACTCTTTTAACTTTTTCTTTCCCTCCCCGGATCTCTCTCTCTCTTTTCCTCCCTCCCTCCTCCTTCTCCTCTTTCCATTTGCAAGATCCAGTCTGGATTGGTCACTGGGACCAGAGGTTTTGTATTCCAAAGTGTCGGACTGGTGCTGGAGCTGATCTTTCTATTTGCTTTGTAATTTTAATTCTTGTAAGTGCCTGAAAACTTAGGGAAAGCTAGAACACAAACCTCCACATGAACATTTTTACACTTACATACGTACATACCCAGATCCATGTGTTCAATACATCCCAATGTCCTTGTAGCTTACAGGTGCTTCCCAGCATCTCTAATGATGAGCATTTTGCAGATAAATAACATTCTGAAGAGAAAAAACCCAAATGTTAGCTGAATACACACAGAAACTTTATGAGTTTTCAGGATTCAACCCCCAACCCCAGATCAGCACCATGATTTCCAGCTAACACATAGTTAGTTATTCTGCTTTGCTAGTGGCTTTTACCCTGAATGACAGGGCCTCTCTTTCTCTGTGGGCTGAGAGCTCTAATTAAGTCTGGTCAGAGATGCCCCAGAGTCTAGATCTGTGTTCACGTCCACATGTCTTTTCACTTTAAACTGCTTCAGTCATTAGTCACAGCATTTCACCATCCCTTAGAAGGAGCTTGACAGGACCTTCTACACATTTAAATATCTTTTATTTGCTTTTTTCAGGCTGGCATTACTATTTATGTCCTGTGTGATGTTGCTATTGGGAATCCAAAGTGTGGCACTTTGATACTATCTGTTGTAACTGCAAAGTCAAAATGCTATCATTTCCTTACAATTTCTCCATGACAAGAAAGATGACATTTGCAGTCTTGCTTTCTAATGGATGTATTACATCTAGAAAGTAGGTGAAGAGATGTGGGTGGAGCAGTATTCATTTGGGAGAAATGATGCCGTTGAGCTGCGGTTGTTGTGATGGCCCCAACCTTTTGAACAGTCATCCTTAACTTGATGCTCTCCAGATGTGACAGAATTCTCAGCCAGCATGACTCTGACTACTGGGGTTTGTAGTCCCAACACATCTGGAAGACACTAAACCAGGGAAAAGCTCTTCTAAAAGAGAGGAAGATGAGAAAGCTAAGCAAGACTCCTCAATCAGGACTCCATCTGAGACAGAGCCTGATCCCAATCATTAGTTAATTGCTACAGTTAGAGTCTGCTCAACCATTAAGCAGAATAAAATATCATGTTTTGACCATCTGAAATTATTCAATGTTTAATTTAATATAGTTGCATTTCCACAATGAGGGGAAGAATTGTGGGTTTTCTCATTCAAGTGCCAAAATTACTTGGCTTCCTTTCACTCACCTTCACGGAATGGTGGTAGGTGACAAAGGGTTCTCTAAATAATTCTAAATGCCAGAAGTAGATAGTTCTATAGTTGTATAGTTTAAGAAGACATTTCTATAGTTCTATAGTTTTCTTGCATTAATTTACAATTTGTTCTTGGAACCCGGTGAGAAACTGACAAACATCACCAATATTTTACAATCGTCTAATTGGGTTTCAAGTCTAATAATCTTTGTTAGTTAGCCCTTTAAGAAAGGCATTTTTTGAATCTTTGAATGGATTCTTCTTCATTGTTTGCAATTCTGATCCAGTCTCTGTTTGTTTTATTTTTCAGAGCATATAGAATTTAGAAAATTATGGCATTTTGCCTAGATATTGGATTGCTCTATTCTCTGTATGAGAAGCAAATTGTAATTTACAGATGAAAAACACTTTACAATAACATCTCAATTTAAGGCAAAAAAGCAAACCTCCTTGAAAATGGCAAAAGAAGATTTTAGATAACAGGTAATCCTTATTGATTATTTGGAAATCAACATTTCTAACTAGAAGGCATGATTTTTCTTCTCTCTGAGAAGTCAATAGGAAATTCTGGAATAAAATCCCTAGAGGTAAACAACTTTGTTTTAACTTTCTCTTATTTTGTGGTCTGTGCATGTGATTTTAAAATAGTGATTTGTGCTTCAAAATGAATTGTCAATATACAGAAATTTCCTCTTTCCTCTGAAGACCAAAATAGAAGTAATGACAATAGCAAATGGCCAACAGTAGCTAAATATAACAGCTACACATATAGCTCCTTCTACTTCTTTGTATTATTCATCTTTTGATGTCATCAGTTTGATTGTACCAATTTCTGTATAATAGTTTATTATACCAGTAGAAAAGAGGGAAATACAGAAAGTCTTACTAAAGGTAAACTCTCCTTTATCATTTGTCATGGGGCTTCTGAGTATATGCTGTAGGTATGCAGAGCTAAACAATTATTTGTTTTTAGTAATTATTACTAAAGCATTATTAATTATTGGCAAGTTTTGTATTTGTATTATTGTATTAGGTTGAAGGAACAAGTGGTAATAGATGGCTGACTTTTAGTTAATGTAAAAAATATTTCGAACCATAAATTGATGGTTTCAAACCACATATTGATACCACAAATGTACTTATTCACCAGTCAGCTTACCAATACTACCTTCTACATGATTATTGTTGTCAGAAGGAACTGAATGGGGATCATAAGAAAATTTAGGGCTGGATAAAACTTTATAAATATACTTTTTTTTGGACAGTTCTTTGACTGAAAAACCTTTTTGAAGACATTTCAACAATTCATGAAGCAATATGCCACCATATGATTCTAAAGTCCAAAGTGAAATAGTCACATAGTTTTGTTTTGTTTGCTCTAAGGCACATCTGATAAATAGATGAGTTGAAGAGGGCTGCTTTTATGATTCAGTGAAATGAACCGCTGTAGTGTGAAGTATAATTGAAAGGACTGGCTTCTGTCATCTCTGTGATGGGGAATTTCCTATCTAGTGGCCACTGTTCTTGGGGAAACGTTGGCTCCCTTGTGTTGGTACCAGAGACCAATGGGTTTCTAGGATTCAACAATAATATGCTTACACCAGGGTGAATTTGTAGAGTATATATTAAAAATGTTACTTTAAAAGGGGAAAAATAAACCAGAATGCATTCCATCAGCTTGTTAGGAACCCCTGAAATAACAACAGATCAATGGCCTGGAGCTGACTGGCTGGCTGATGCTTAGCATATTTTTGAGTCTTCAGATCTATGCCAAAGTTCAATTTGTTTGAGGTTTCTTGCCACTTTTCTCTTCTTTTTCAAAGGACAATGGTTGTAAACAGTATAACACTGGGAGCTGGCTTGATGCACATCTTATCATTGTCTTGGTCACAAACTGTCTGTCAAAAGAGATCCCAAGAAAACGATAATTGTTCCTTTTGTCTTAATTGTTATAAGCTGTAATACAGAAGGGAGACTCAAAGTGAAAATGATTACACAACAATAAGATGCAATCTGTAAAACTTGCTAAGTAACCCTTTCTAAGGAATCAGTGTTATAAATGCAAAAAGGAAAAGAGTGGATCATATACATCTCACTATTACTTCTGTGGTAGCACTACCTACTCTTTATTTCCTTTTCTTACAAATGGTTTTTTTTTTTAAAAATCATTGTGTCATTAATGTAACCTATTACAAATAATATTTTAACACTCTCCTCCATCCCCACCTTCTACTGTTTTTTTTGCATAATCAGAGTTAAATGTGATTCCTTCCTTCCTTCCCGTTTTAAAAAATGAAGCAGTTTCTATTTTATTATTTAAACAAATCAAGGTAGATTTGTTCCCCAGCATCCTTGACTAATGCAGAAGCACAAGCAATTAGAAACGTAAACATCCAATAATACACCATTTATAAGCAATAGATAGTATCACTGAGTCAAGGAATGAGTGTCATTGATTTCTGGTAGAGGTATATTGTTTGGGAAAATCCCCACTGCTTAATTCTTTTCCAGTACTATAGCATTATGCCAGACTCCATCATCTCCCCCTGCCTGAGTAAATATAATATATTTTGTTTTTCAAAAACTGGATCTGTAAAAGAGATCACTGAGATCTATTCTAAAGGAGAGTTGCTAAAGGAAGAAAGGCTTCAAACTTCTGAATGTGAAGACTCTCAACATTTCAAGAGAAAACAATCTGTTTGCACATTAAATCATTTCCCCCCTGAATAGTCTTCTCCAGATGTGTTAAGAGTTCAGCTCCACTAATCCTTAGCAAGTGTGCCCATTGGGGTTTAGAAAACTGAAATCCAGCAAAACTGGAGGACAAAAAGTTAGAAAAGGCTCCACTAAGAGTTCCTCCCTTGTACACAGACTGATGGCCCAGTAACCATTTTTTTTCTATCTAGTCCACGTGATGTTGCCATAGCTCAGGCAGCTAAAAGTTGTCCTCTCCTGTTCCGGTTTTAAAGCAGTCTTTGCACCTGATCTCCAGAAACTTTGCTTTTGCAGCAGATATAATGTGAGAAACTTTGTACCTACAATGATTGTTGACTGTTAGTAATTGGGATCGGCCCCACTTTTGGCTGTTATGGGGACATTGCCTCATCTGCAGTCTTTGAGAATTGCACCCCTTCCATCTTGGAAAAATTGGGTACCTGGTTCCTGCAAGGACAATTATCTGCATAATGACCGACTGGTCCTTTGGATTATGCTTGCCCTGTCTTCATTGACAAGTCAATTTAACCAAGCAGAGTCAGGGTCTGCCAGCTGTGTGTTGCTAATTTTCTCACCACTGACTGCGTATTACAGATTTTATGTTGCTTGTAATGACTTTCCCATACTTTTAACTGTTTTGTTATTTTCTGAGATCTCTTTCTATGATTGGTCCATATTTCTGGGACCAGCATCATTCAGTTGTAGTTTGCATGGCTGATTCCTATGGTGGGGTTATAGCTGATATTGTGCCTACTCGATTCCAGCTTTAATGGTAAAAGTCAATATGGTGATGATCATGGTTATTAAACATGAACCATATACAACTCTTGAACAGATGTCCACTGGTTAGTTGAGGTGCTGTAGGCCATAAGGTCAAAACCGGACTTCTTGCCAATAGTGATATTTCATTTCAGCTCCAGTTGAGAACAGAGCTTGCTCACTGTCAGTTGGTCTCTCCTGTTGTATCCCATGCACCCCATCCACTCTTGTGATCTACCCCCTTGTGGTATTTTTCAACATGAATTTAGACTACATCAAATTTACAGAATTGTTTCTTTTAGCACAGGGAAAACTCAATGAGGTGCTAGAATAGCCTACTACACCTTGTCCCTAAACAAAGTTCTTCTTTGATCATCAGTTGTCCATCATCCAGCTAACAGATAGGATCACTGGATATCATTTTTCTAGCAGGTGCAACATGACAAGTAATAAAGATAGCAGGAGTTTTCTTTAACAAGACTAGTTAGCAATTGCTGCTTTAAAACTCATGCTTATATTTTTTAATTGCTGATAGTAAAAAAAACTCTTTCCAGTTTTTGAACAGATTGGCAAGTAATATTTTGGATTATGTCCATTCTTCTTGTAGCTATTTTGCTAGTTGCTACTTTTATATATGGTAGGAGTTGATTATTTCGGATCTCAAAGCACTAGGGCTTTATTTCAGGTGTTCTCAGCTTATTCTAATCTATAAGGATTGAAGAATTTGTTTTAGACCCTTATCTGCTATTTCAGATGAATGCTAGATCAGTATTCAGAAATATTTCAACTTAGAGATCACAGGTGTAGAGTGGGGGTTACTCTAAAGCAGGAGTGTCAAACTTGCGTTGTCACGGCATCATCATGTGATGTATTGGGACTTTCCCCCCCTTTGCTAAACTGGGCAGGGGCGGGGGCAACACACAATGCATCTGGCCCACGGGCTGCAAGTTTAACACCCCTGCTCTAAACATTAGATCAGAACAGCTCCCTCCTGCTTCATTATATTTCTGTTTCTTTTCTGTGTGTCACTGTCTAGTTTTGAGCACAAATTTAGAGCACTTTCAGAAGAACACTAGACTTTTGTTCAGAAATGGTTGAACTGGTAGAACACAGGTGCAGAGAAAGAGTTGCCCCAAGCAGCTGAACATGCTCTATGGTGCTTTCCCCCATCTAGATACCCCTTGTAAGTCAGGCAACTTGAAAAGTGGCTCTAACTGCCATTTCAAGAACACGATCTATAGTCAACCAGACATCCAACATTAAGGAGAATGAGTGGCAGTTTTTCTTACTAGCAGGTGATAATTGGTGGGAGGAAAGACATAGCCAATGAATTCCATGAGCCACTTCCTTTAATTTGGTCTGCATTAAATCAGTAGGTGCAGCATTATTTGCTGGCTTCATTACTATGTCAACAGAGATTGGTATCAAAGTTAGCACAATTTATGCTAGTGTACAATTCTCTCAGTTCAAGGACAAGTGGATAGCACTTTTATATAGCCATCTGGAAACTCCTTACACCTTGGTCTATAACTTAGACTTTTAGGTAATGAAGAGTACATTGTCTTTGAGAATGGGGGAAAACATAATAAACCAAAGAAAAACATAATGATGCTTGTACTGTACTTTTACCTTTAGCTGTATGAGATATTTATTTCATGCAAAAAAATATAGTAGATGAAAAAGGGTTACTTTAAAATGTATGAAAACAGCTGTAGGCAACCTTGGTGGAAACTAGCTGCACAGCTAGTTTTTTTTCTTTAAAACATAAAGTTGAAATTAACAGGGCTGCACTCCAGATGTGTACAAATCCAAATCCGGAGGCAGACTAGAACAATTCAGAACAGATTGTCATATAATCAGCAAGGAGCAGACAGTTCTAACCCACCCTGTCTCTTTCAAATCTTCTCTGAACCTATGGTCCTTATCTGTTGCTCCATACTTTGTAAAGAGTGACACTTTGTATAGGGTGACATTGTGCACCTCACTCTTAAAAATAAAAAGAATGAACATTCTTCTGCTTGCATAAGAAAAGATGGCAAGGTGGGGAAGGAAGAGGAGCATTTCATCAATAAGCCTTTCTTAACTCAGGATGCCCTTAGTTGTCCCTCTCATGGTGACATGGAGAAGGCAAGTGGGACTTGATTTCAGAGCACTGATTAAGGGGCTGGCTGAAGAGATTGAGGAAAAAGCAGGGCATCAATGAGTCTCAGTCAAACTGTAAGTAGTGTTATTAGACACAGGGCTTTTTTTCTGCCGGAACGCGGCGTTCCGGCGTTCCGGCACCTTTTCTCCGAGCTCGCCCCAACGCCAGCCTGAGCGTTTTGCGCAGGCGCATTTCGGGCCCTT
>JAOYMU010000274.1:58773580-58784185 GCA_025802295.1 Psammodynastes pulverulentus
CTTTCCTTTCCTTTCCTTTCCTTTCCTTTCCTTTCCTTTCCTTTCCTTTCCTTTCCTTTCCTTTCCTTTCCTTCTTTAATTGCTATAAGTGCTTCAAACCTGAACATGCAATATTGCAATACTATTACTATTACCACCACCACCACTAATAAATCATTATCATATTCTAGAGGCTGGAATACTTGGAGACTGTATTTCACTGATAATATTCTTGTAATAAAACTTGGCATCCCTGTTCAATTATTCATATGATGTCATATGAAAACATGACAATTTTAAAAATGTATTCTTCTAGCATTGGGCAGTCAATCAGGATGCCATTCTGTGGGACATTTCCCCCTTTCTGCATCTCGCCATCTGAATACTGTGAATAAATTCAGTTTTATTCAATGAATTTCACTTCTGTTTTTACACATTTTGTTTGTGATTTCTACAGCTGCCCTTCTATTATATTAGCCTTCTATTTTATTTTTGCTTCTTGTCTTGAATTCCTTTTATCTCTTCCATGTGCTCTACTTTACTCCTCCTGCAATCTATCATTCTAGGTTGGCATGGCTAGATATATTCCTTATTATCTGATTTTTTCCCCCTGGATATACTTAACTTTATGACATTCTTTCTTCTGCTGAATGACCTTTGTGATATAATCCTTCAACTGCTGCATCCCAAAACCATCTTTTGACAGTAAAAGCTGCCACATATTTAATTCTCAAATAGACTTCAGTCTTCTGTATTCTTGTTTCTTTAGGAAAAGCTGTGACAAAATTCTGTAATCTCTTAGTAATATATTATGACACTTTAAAAAGCCCCACTTTTAGAAATGTCAACATTTTATTTTAGTTATTGACTCAAACAGTAATGGAAATACACAGTAAACAAGTTTAGGAAACCCGTTTTGCAAAACCTACATTTGTATAACTATCATAGCAGTTTAAAGTTAGCTGTAAAGTCATTGCTACACTTGTATCTTTGAATGGAATCTAAGAAGTCTAAAACATCTTCTTAAGGAGTCATGGATTGTCAGGTAGCTTGTTTATCTTTCGGAGTGCAGTGGCAGTATGAATCCATATTTCTAACAATGTGTTCTCACTAGTTATTCAAAGCTGGCAAAATTTCATCCCGGAATTTGAAAACAAATAATTATTTTTGATATGGGAACTTCTCCAAAAGAGAAGTGTAAATTACAGAAATGTGCAGCTAAATAAAGCCCTTAACTTTGTTGAAATAATTACAGAATTCCTATATTTGAAATGTTTATGTTATGACATGTCCAGCATGTTCTTTTAGGGAACAAATGACATGTTAAGACTTAAGACTTATTAGTATAGTATTAGTATATTATTAGTATAGACTTATTACTATATGAAAGCAAGTAATGTTGCTTCTGCATCTTCTTCTGAAGCAGTGGAATAGTTATATACAATTTGGGTCTCCTGAGGTGGTGTGCTTTAAGCAGCTATATCCCAAAACAAGACTGAAACTTTAATCTTTGAGCATCATAGTTCAAAGTTCAAAAATTACAAATGTAAGAACTTGCCTAGACCAGCAGTAATTGTAATGTGCAAATTACAACCAATTCATCTAACATTTTGTACCAGACCTGGGCATTTTACGGCCCATGGGCCACATCTGGCTCTTTGTCCCTATCCAGCCTGCAGCAGCAGTGGCAGTTGAGGGCCAGTGGCAGTTGAGGGCCAGTGGCAGGGGCAATAAGGGGTGGCAATGGCAGCCCTCCACAACAGTCCCAGTTTCTCATGTGACCCCTTGGGAAAAGTAATTGCCCACCCTTAGAATATACAGTGTCTCACAGGTTCCACTGACTGATTTCAAGCTTGACAACTGTTTATGCTACCCTGACATTGGATATCTGAAAATGTCTTGCTAAGTATCTAACGGGATGATACAGGGTGTATTCTGAAAGCATTCACAAGAACAGTTCCTCCACAAGTATCCACTGATACAGGACCAGCTAAAAGTCATCACAGGTTTGGGAATTGCCCTTTAGATTGGAAGTCCAGAAGATATTACCCTGAACATCAGCTTTCAATTACTACATATCACAAATTGTACAAGAAGATGGAGAAATAAATGTTTTCAGGCTGAGTAACCTATACCTAAAGTATGGAATTACCTTTTTGGCTTTATATTTGACAGGCCTGACAGCTCAGAGAACTGGAAAGGGTACCGAAAAGGGCAGCTAAAATGATGAAGAGGTTGGAGGAACACCTTTCCTACAAGGAAAGGCTAAAGGTTTTGTAGCTTTTTAGATTAAAAAGGAAAGACAACTAAAGGGGCAAAAAAGTACCATCTTGCAACAACCTGAATACCGTGAAGAGCCATCTTTTTCTTCTTTTCTCATGTTACAGGACTTTATTAATTGAAGTAAATTTATTGAAGATTCTGACCATAGAAATAAAAACATTTCTTCCCACATAGTACTTTGCTGCCATGTCATGTCCTTCCTAAAATGGACTTCCAAAAACATTTGGACAAATTCATGGAAGTTGGCCCTTCCATGACAGTGAGGTATTATAGCTAAATGAATGAACATCAGAAATGCATTCCCTTTGTTTGAATTTCTGGCTGGCTGCTAATTTAGAATGCTAAATTACATGATTGCCCATCAGAAAGACATTCTTTCTTCCATTATAACTTTTTAAGAATGGATGAATAATTAAATTTAAGAACTTACTATGGCATCTCAAATTAGTTCAGTAATATAGGCTGAGATAAGTACTAAGGCAGTGAGATACATTGTTAACAAAATGGAGAAAATAGGTACATGACAAAGGCATGCTCAGTATCAGAAATAACAGGTTTATGAACACCAGCAGTTATGATTCTCATAGAAATACCCATTTATAAGAACTCTCTCCTGCTCTCAGTTAAAAGCTATTCTAAAAGATTATCTAAGAAGGCAGAAGTTATAAAACAAATAAGTAAGACTTTCATAAGGTAGCTAAGATGAACATTAGCTGTCACGCAGTGGTGGGATTCACATTTTTTACTACTGGTTCTGTGGGCATGGCTTGGTGGGCGTGGCGTGGCTTGGTGGACATGGCTTGGTGGAAGTGGCAGGGGAAGGATACTGCAAAATCTCCATTCCCACTGCACTCTAGGGGAAGGATACTATAAAATCTCTGTTCCCTCCCCACTCTTGGGGGAAGGTTACCACTGGTTCTCTGAAGTACTCAAAATTTCCGCTACTGGTTCTCAGAGCCTGTTGAATACCACCTCTGCTATCACAGAACTTCATCTGGCAAACAACAGAGATATTTGTAGCTTCCCATTTAGTAGATGAACAAATAGAGATGCTGAGTATACAAACCGATGCCATGCTTTAGGCAATCATCATAATTTACCAAAGGATCTTCTTACAATTATAATGCTGCCAGGTTAATATATTTGCACTATCTGAAAGGCTTGGTTTATCCAACTTACTATTTTATGAAATGCACTTCCTATTTGGTCACAGGCCAAATTTGCAGATCAGATGTAACTGCAAGAACTGCCGAAAAGAAAAAAGAAAAAGAAAAAAAAAGAAAAGAAAAGCCCGGTGACTGAATATTTTTAGTCAAATATATATTTGACATGGAACTAGTGCTTCAATTTCAGTAATACTGGACCTTTGATTTTGTTTTCAATCTGCATCCTGTATGGTGAATTTACTTTTCTTTGGACATTATTTATTTATTTACGCTTACTACAATTAAGCAGTCTGACAACAAATCACTTCTGTAAGTTTTCTCTATCCGGGAACAGTTTGTACTTTGTATTTTCCAATCCTTGCACACTGTGCAACTGTGTACTTTCCATTCTTGCACACAAGTTGTATTATGCGCCTTTACAAAAGATTTCAGTTTGATTTTCAGACTGAAAACTGTTCAATAATCCTCTTTGGATACATTTAAGAAAAACTGTCTGCTAAAGCACTAACAGTACATGTTTTCTTAGAAGCAATTCCTATTATATTGCTTCAGCTTATGCCCAGGAAAGTAAATGTAAGCTTTCAACTTGAAAGCATATCATGAAGAAGTGGAATGTTAAACTTCCCAGAGTGGTTTCTTTTCAGATGCCAAATGGACTTTGGTTCTTCTGTGTTGCATGGATCATTAAACAGCGTGGGAAATTATAATAGCAGCATGTTATGCAAAGGTTGGTCTGAACAAGTGTGGCAAATAAAATGAGGAAATGCACACATTGTACCTTGGAAAAGTTGTAGCAGTGGCACAGAAGTTTAGGGTTACAATAACATCTGAAATGAATCCAAGCCTGAGAATGTAGCTTTACTTGTTTCAAAGGGCTACAGGTCACTAAACACTAGCATGATTTAATGCTCCATCAATTATTTCCTACCTGTCACTTAAATAGGCTTCATAGATGCATAGCAGGTTTGAGGGTACAAAGTCAAGGCAAAATAAATGATTTACTGGCTGGGGCAACACCTGTAAGTTAAGCAGCTCAGAAATTAGCCACAAGTAGCATATTAGGGCAGCTAATCAGGCAGGGTTGAGTATTTCGGTTTCTTGATTTCCCCATAAATAAGGCTGTATGGGTTTGCCCTGAGGTGATTTTGTGATTAACAACCCTGGCATAAAGTAAAGTCGTCAGGCTGGACAATTTAGTGGGAGGCTATCACTCTGCAGTGTAAGCATGTTGCTTATTAAGTTTATCATAGGGATATTGATCTTCTCATGTCATCATCATGCTGCTGGATCAGATTGCTTTCATTCATTGATGTGTAGCATGTTAACATGTTGTAAATTATTGGCCATTAGGTTGTATTTTGCCTAATTATTCAAGAACAGTCTTTCTCTCCTTTATACTTCCCAGAATTTGTACAGAGCCTCTAGAACCCCAATATAAACACAAGAGTACAAGTAGAACACAAATTAATATTACCGCTAGTAAGTTTTTCAATTATTACATATTCTAGTCTTCAGTTCATGTACCTACAGTGTTCCAATTCCATTTGGACTTGTAAGCATAATAATCTCTACTGTTAGTTTAGGAATACACGAAGGACAGAAAAGATGTTTAAAACCTTATTTTTCCTCTGTGGTAACACACTCTAGAGGGGTTGGGTCACTTCATATAAAATTTACAATATAAGAATGGGAGTTCCAATCCATTTTTGTAATGCCTATCTAAGGATTGGATGCTTCCAAAGTCAAGAACAGTTAGGACCATTATGTGCATGCAAAGTCTGACCAAAGGGGCAGATATAGCTTTGCATTTTCTCACAGTCTCTGCATAGGGGAGCACATATAGAGAGGTAGAGTGTTAATATGATTGATCATAAATACACATTTATCAAAGAACCAAGTTCAGCTGCTATTTTCAATCATGTTCATATTTTCTCTGATGTGATACTTATTTCCCTTAAAAAATAATTCCTTACCTTTACTGGTGCTGAATACATCAGTTTGCAGTGTAAACAGAGTTTCAGTCTGGAAAATACTGACAGATAAGCTAGAGACTGTCTATCCTCATTTTCCTGCTCATCCATGAACATAAAACATGTTCATACATAGTATGAATGGTCAGTCCTAGAGGAGATCAACCCTGACTGCTCTTTAGAAGGCCAGATCCCTAAGATGAAACTTAAATACTTTGGCCACCTAATGAGAAGGAAGGACTTGCTGGGGAAGAGCCTAATGCTGGGAAAGATTGAGGGCAATAGAAGAAGGGGACAACAGAGAATGAGGTGGCTGGATTGAATCACTGAAGCAGTCAGCATGAGCTTAAATGGACTCCAGAAGATGATAGAGGACAGGAAGGCCTGGAGGCGCGTGTCCATGTAGTCACAATGGGTCGGACATGACTTCACAACAAACAACAGCGATGGTATGAATGTAACCAATTTGAACTAATGGATAAGGCAGAAGGCTAGAAATCAGAGACTGTGAGTTCTAGTCCTGCCTTAGTCAAGAAAGCCAGCTGGGTGATCTTGGACCAGTCACTCTCTCTCAGCCCAACTCACCTTACGGGTTGTTGTTGTGGGGAAAGTAGAAGAAGGAAGAAGCACTAGACATCTTTTACCACCTTGAGTTGTTTATAAAAATAATAAAAGTAAGATCTAAATAAATAAATAAAACAGTGCAGGCATCTCATTCAGATGTTTCAGGAAATGGATACCATGAATATACGAATCAGTATGGATACAATGTATTACTAGGACCAATTTACATTCCAGCAGATATACAGATTTGATTCACAGGAAGCTTGGGACTGAAAGGGATAATTTAAATATTTGACTTATTTGAACAAATTTGAACAAATTTCAGGGAAGTGTATAAAGGGTAGGAATGGGAGCATTTCACAACCCAGAGACCATGGACGCCCATTCCCAATCTTAGTTGACATCTTTTAAGCCAAAAATAACATTACTATTATTTACCACCATATTTAACAGTGCAAGTTTCAGATACTCCAGCAGCCAGGGTGGTTTATGTCAAGCACCAGGGAAATCAAGAGATACGGGTAGTTAAAACGAGTTAAGATTAATTGCAAGCTTAAACTCTCTACAAAAATCTGACCAACTAGCAGTCAAAGGAAATGAACGGGAGATAAGACGGGCATTCAAGGTGGGCTGGAGTTATATTTCTTGAAGATGTGCAGGGACTAGTGACTTATGACACATTTGACCTAGGTTCTTTTTCTCTGTAGGATCATTTCTTCAGCCTATACAGTATGACTGTAGGAAAGGCTAAAGAAGTTCAAAATGAGTAAAGAACAAATGCACACATTTTTGATGGTGCAATGGAAAGTGGTAAAAAATAAACTTCAGTCTGTCATGATATATATTTCTTTATTAAATGTATAGGGCTGCCCAACTCTATTGCCACTCTGAGTATATTAAAGCAATCTGAAAGTATAAAGAAAAGAACAACAGGTTTGTGTGTGTGTGTTGTGTGTGTATGAACCCTACAATTTCTGAAAGGAATTATCAAAGACACAAGGGCCCTTCTACCCACTCCAGCCTAAGAGCCAGAAGGTCTTTTGAACAAGGATTGGTTTAGGACCCAATGAATCTCTGGGTGGAAGTTGAAAACATTCACAGAGAATATTTTGGAACAAAATGGAATTATTCTTACTATCCATGTTAAAATGTGTATTCCTCTGCATGGTATGCTAATTAATCTTTGTAGTCTTAATAATAACAATATGGAAGCAATGCAGCCCATCTTGAAAAGTGTGATGCTTTTGATTGTTCCGCTGTCAGACTTTCTTGTATAAAGCAAACAAACCCTAGCCTTTTGGGAAAGGAGATGTTAAATCACAAGAATGGCAAGCTGAAGTGGTTACAACCAGAATCAAGCACAGGTTAAAAATAAACAGGCTTATTGTGAGAACTGGGGAATGATATCAAGATGATCCCTGAGCAGCCCTTGAGATGTCAAAGATGATAATACAGTAACAACATTTGGGAAGTATTTCGAGTTTTACACTTAGCCTTTGGCAGGGATTTATTAAGACGAAATAAACCCTGTGACTTTTCAATCCCAGGTACAATTTGTTTCTCTAATATAACTGCAGGAGTAATGTGTGATAGAATTCTTTCTTTTCCCAGTCCTTCTCGTTGCTGATGATATGCTATAATTGGTTCTCCCGGGCCATATCTCAACAAGATAAAACACAACACATGTACATCTGTGGCCCAGTGTCAATGCCTTAAATGTACATCAGAAATGCATTAAATCTTCTGATTGCTATTTTGTTTGCGTGGCTTGTAGGTTCAGCATTTTCTCCTGTAATGCACTCCACTGATTGCCTTGAATTATTGGTTTGTCTTCCCTACCAAATCAAGCGAGCCACCCCCAGTGGCATGGGACATACGAATGGGCTGTGTGTGCCTTGATCTTTTTCTTTATTGAAGAAAACTATCCAAATGTCCATGTGCGTTATTATAAATCAGCGGTATTCAATAGGAGACTGGAGGAGGGGGAGCTACATAGCTCTCAATGGCTTTCCTTAGAAACGTGCACCTTTGTGGTCTGTTCATACATTACACTGGTAACTTTAGCCAATACACCTAATAAGGAAGAAAAACATACATAGATCTGAGTGTTATTCACATAAAGGACTTGGCTCATCCTAATTCCTAATAATTGCACCCAACAGCTTCAAGGAGATATTATATACGTAGCTTGAGGGGCAGAAGGGAAGCTAGCAGTGCCCTACAGCATAAAAGCTTTGTGTGGGTGAATAATATTCTCCAGTACTGCCCTTTGAAATCAGCCCACAACCATAACATAACTGTGCTTCCAACTCCTAAATCAGTCCAGAAGGATAAGGGGCTATTAAGAGCCAGTTTGGTCTAGTGGTTAAGACAGCAGGCTAGAAAGCAAGAGGTTGTAAGTTCAAGTCCATGTCAAGTTTGACAAATTATAAATACAGGCTTGAATTTAGAATTTGACATTCCAGTCTTAGCCATGAAAGCCAACTGGGTGACTTTGGACTAGTCATTCTCTCTCTGCCCAACCCACCTCACAGAGTTGTTGTTGTTGTGGGGAAAGTAGGAGGAAGAAGATGTGTTTGATATGTTTATCACCTTCAATTGTTTGTGAAAACAATACAGCCAGATAAATAACATGAATACAAATAAATAAAAAATTCACAACATCAAATATGACCAGGAACAAATGACCACCTCATGCTCTCTCAGCAGATGACTAATGCCATTTCTGCACCATGATCCAGAATGAAACCAGACTGAAATGGATCCAGAAAATCACTTTTGTTCAGGAATGCTTGGAGTTCTTCTTCTACCATGTTTCAACTATCCTATCCTCTCCCTTCCCCCCCAAAAATATATATTTCACAGAATATAAAAAAAGTACTTCAATTAATGAATGCATATAAAATGTACCTTTTATTTCCCTTTTTAGTATAGATTCCTATTTTGTGCATCAATTTTCTGGAAGGGATAATTGTTCTCTCAGAGTCATCCTGGTCATTTCCATGTTGACATAGATTACCCAGTGAAAAAGGAAGTTTTCTGTGAAACCAGTTTAGCTAATCTACAGTCAACTGGAAATGAAGTTAGCACCAGATGCAATTAAAGAGAGGGTCAGGACTTTGATTGTGTAGATGCATTTATCCCTGCAGATATTCCTACACAGAGTGTACCCTCATCCAATATCCATCTAATGCCTCTTTCACACAATTCATTTGAGGAAACGAAGTGACTTAATTTTTTTTTACTATATCCAAGGTATTTAGAGTTGCAAATCTTGCTCTCTGCTTTTAAAAACCTCTGTCCCTTCCAACAGGGAAATATAAAATAGCTCTACTTTGAAAAAGTGCAAAATAATTCTTGTTCTGAGGCACATGATCCCAATTGTGTCTGAGGATTGTGTATTGAACAATCCAAACCAGTCACATCTTTTACTTAGAGCTGAAGGCAAATAATGCACAACAGTATCATCAATAAGGACTCCGTAATGCTTTTGATATATGGTGGCATTTAAGATATAGGGTCATTGAAAGAGCTGCCAATATTTTTTTCCTTCATTTGAAGTATGATTGTCAGAAAACCACAATGGAATTGATTTCGCAATTGGACTAACTGAAATGTCACTTTAGGGATGCCTATTCTGTCCTTCAGGAGAAGCTCGGCATCCTCCCTGTTGGGTGTGTTTCTAGTGATGCATGAAGTGGGAGAGGATAGGTTTTGAGCAATCCATATTCCTAAGAGTAATGAAGATATAAGGCTAGCCAATATTGGCACTGCTATGACTCAATTTGAGAGAATGAAGAAGACAGAAAGCAACCCTTCATCACTGACCAAAAATGCCCCATGCAGGATATAAATAACCTGAAAAATTGATATTGGTAATGCATTGTATTAGGTGAATACATTACATGGACTGTTTGAACTCTACTTATGTGTAGAAACAGGTTTTAAAAGGGAGCTTCAAGACAAAGATTTGATTTATCAACCCTAAGATGAAATTACAATGACTTCAGGGAATGATCGATGGAAATCCATCAATGCTAATTTAGGTAGCACTGAATAATATTTTATGTATAGAGGAAAAATCCAAATTAGAAAGACAATAGAAAATATGATCAATAATATTCAACTAGTCAGTCAGTCTTAGGTAACACAGAGATAAAAAAATAATTTCAGCTTTTGCCATTTGCTGAAAATTAAAGACATGGTAAAGCTGGTGTTAACTTTTATTGATGGGAGAAAGCCAAACATGCATTTAATTCTGTATTTAACTATGTCATGAAACCAAACACTAAATATATATTTTCAATAGGTAGTGCAAATTTAAATATGAAAAATGATCAAACTTAATACTGAGATCTTATACTCTGTTCTAAATCATATACGTAGTTTAAAAAGGAAGTTCTGCTGATAGAATGGGTTGTACAAATGTGTGTATGTGTGTGTATATATATATGAATGGGCAGAAATATGCTTAGAATATTGGTCAGATTTTACTCATTTTCATTTCCATCTTGTCGCCACAATTGTTTCCATCCTTCTGTAGGTTGTTTTCTATGACCAGTCTGTATTATCAAAGGGGGGCTTCTTTACTTTTATTCCAACCACTTCAATTCTCTCATAATCACAAATTTACATTTACCACC
>JAOYMU010000274.1:58861427-58876617 GCA_025802295.1 Psammodynastes pulverulentus
ATTTTACATGTGTGTCTGTTTATTGTGTTTGTGTGTCTTTTTTATACTGAGAAAATTAATAAACTCTTTAAAAAAAATAAAAAATAAAGTGCCAAAACAGGAAAAAAAAACGAAAAAAAGAAAAGGACTAAAGAATATAGTGAGCTTTATTAGGATATATTTCTAGGAGAACAGTGCAGCTCCTAGTCCAGAGGTCCCCATACTTGTCAACTTTAAGACTTGTGAACTTCAACTCCCAGAATTATCCAGCCACCAGAGAATTCTGGGAGTTGAAGTCCATAAGTCTTAAAGTTGCCAAGTTTGGAGACCTCTGTCCTAGTCAGTAACAAATTAGATCCTCCAGAATTAATGCTGTAGTTTATTTTATTTATTCAATTTCTGTAAGTGCCCATCTTTACCAAGTAACTCTGGGTGGCTTACAATTCTAAAACTATAAAACAGTTAAAAGAATTTAAAACAATAAAAACATTCAGAAAATAAATACATACAGCGGCTGAGATCGTTAACCTGTTAACAATACAGTCCAATAATGGGGCCTTTTACACATTCAGAGCCCCAGGCCTGGGTATGCAGTTATATTTTTGAAGTTTTATGAAAGGGCAACAGGGTTGGGGGGTCATTCAAGCAGGACTACAGCAGAGAAGGCCCATCTTCCAGTTCTTGACAGCTGACATTCTTTGGCTGTCAGGATCCGCACCATGCCCAATCTGCTAGATCAATTGGATAGTAAAAGCTCTTGGAAAAAGTTGGTTCCTCTGCTAACCCAGTTCAGAATCACCAAATGTTGTTGAAATTCTGCCCATTACTATATTTAGTAATGGGCAGAATTTGTTTAATTTCCTTTTGGATATGAGCCAGTTTAATTCACACTTCCTGAAATGTAATAAATCTGGTTTTTGAAATGCCATCCTCCATTCAGAAATTCTGTACAGCATACATACATTAGGGAAAAACACATGCCAAATGCCATATATTAAGGACAGTGCTTATGAAAAAGGAAACTCAGGGAAATTGTCTCAAAACGTCCTATGAATTTTTATGTGCATAAAGTGCACCGAAAGCACATATAAATTTTCATGTGTCCTTTAACTGATGTAAAACCAGGCTGGGTCCAGCCTCTGCTTGGCAAAATTTAAATATTACACATGCCAAAGATTCATACGACTCTAATTATAATTATATTGTATTTATATATGCCAGTATTTTTAGTGATCAAAAGGAAGGTATTTTATTTTTGACAATCCATATCCAAAGTTAATCTCAGTACAAGCTCCACAGACATAATCACGTTTGCATATCCTTTCTTCTACTAACCTTCATTAACTATTCTTTTTTCTCTATGTCATCAGCCATCCCCAGCATAGAACATCCACTCTGGGGCCCCAAACTAGTCACTTGATGTTTGGTTTCTATTTAATCTTTGTTAATGTTAACCTTTTATCTTCTCATCATTTTTAAGCCACCCAGAGTCATTTCAACAATAAGATAGGCAACATATAAATTTAATAAAGATGTAAGACACCCACCCACATATATGTATATGTTCACTGAAGTGAATATATACACAATGAGAGAAAAGGGGGTTGGACTAGAAGACGGCCAACGTCCCTTCCAACTCTGTTATAATGTAGTCGGTATTTATTTACATTTTGCTGCTTAATTAGATTAGGATTTCTTTAAATATAACTTTGATTATACAAAGCCATGATGGTAAAAAAAAGAGACTTCCTGTCTAAAAACATTTTAAAAACCAATTACTAGATTCTGTCTCTGGCATAAACAGCAATTCAAAGGTCCACTTGGAAGGTTGGAAGAGATAAAAAGTATTATTTTTTTTCAAAGTATTATTACCTCACAAAACAAATCTTGACTAGGGACAGGAGAAGACAATTGCAGTTTGATCTGTTCAAATGCACAATCATTAGGACCTTTTCCCTTCCTTTTTAATCATGGCACCTCTAGTTTCATTCCCAACAAGTGCTTGTTAATATTTCCTGGCAAAGTCTTGCATGTTCAGTTGGCTTCGAAGCAGTTCACATTAACATTGATCATTTTTCTACTTTAGGATGTAAACATTCCAGCAGCCATTTTGCCATCCTAGCTGATGCATTTATGGCAAAGTGCTACAGTCTTGATATAGGGGACTTGGAAGGGACATGTTCCAAATTCCACAAATGATAGAAAGATAGGAGTGGTGCATGAATTGCAAACACTTAGCATAAAATATGTTTGGAGATTCAATTCTAAAAGTATGAAAAATATGTTTAAAGATTCCATTCTAAAAATATCAAAAGCTATCGCTACAGAAGCAATTTGTCAGAAGACGTCTAGTAGCACACCTAATGTCCAACAAAGTCTGATTTTTTCTGTCATTATGGAAGAGCCGACAAAATGCTGTTCCATTATATTTGCAGTTCCTACATCCATGGCAGATCTACAACAAAAGCTTAAAAGCAGAAAGTTCTTTCGGTGCCAACATACTGTTTTTCTCAGTGGCATCTCTTCCTCTCTGTGTGTGAGTATTCGGCTGCTGTTCAGCATCACATGCTCTTTTGGGTCTTCTTTAGCACTAGACAGTTTTAAGGGTTGGATATATTTTCCTCTGTTAAACTGCAAAGGCAGAAATTGCAGTAAGAAAGTTTCTCTAATGTGCCGCTGTCTTAAATGTTCCAAGTAAGATGGCATCTGGTTGTACAACTAATCTTGTAAATATGTTTAATTATTTAAAACTGAACAAAACTTCATTCCAGAATAAGACTGTATCACGAGAACAATTAATCTATTGGTTGAAGGCTGTTTTTTTTTCTTCCCCTTGTTCAGGCAGAATCCAAGGCAAGCACCTCTACCACCTATTAATAAAGCTCTGGGGCTTGATATAATATCTGTAGAGGTTTTTGTGTGTATTTGTGTCTGTCTCTGTGTGTGAGTGAGTATTTTTCTCACTCAGACTAATTTTGCTCTGGAATAGTTGATAAAAATATTTCAAGATGTTTTGCATTTTTTCATAACTTTCATTTTAAAATCGAACAGTTTCCCTTTTTAAAATACATTTTAAAAGGATAGGACCTATCTTAATAATGTATTCATGATGGCATGAATCCATTTTAAAAAAAATCATGCCCAATTAGGAAATAACCAATCTAATCTTTCTGTGATATGGTGATCTAAGAACTTGTCATTTTTTTTTCCTTTTCCTGAGTCCTAAAACATGCTTTCAGAATGAGGTTGGAATTGTGTTTGCTAGATAGGAACATAATGTTGTTTTGAGGGCAGGAGTTGCAATCAAACAAAACAAAACAAAACAAAAGACTATGTGCATATTATGCTGGTCAGATGAGGAAAATATGAAATTATAAATTCAGACTAACCCAAGGAACTCCTGCAAGAATTATGACCATACCAGATTTGATTTATGGTTAGCCTAAAATTGAGTGTTATTATATCTATCAACAATTATTATTAATTAAAATATTCTTCCTACTGTGTGAATTTGATATAGTTGCATCAGAAATAAATCCTCACAAAAGCATCTTTTTTTTTCCAACTGAGGAAAGATATTTGAGTATATAAATTATTGGAGAGGGAAAAATTTGCATTTTCTTGGTTGCAGTTTGACAAAGGGTGAAATGTGATCCCATTCAGGCTTAGTGGTTATTTGTGTCAATTGTTTTCACACAACTTTAAAGGAAGCTAAAAAAAAAGTACAGCTTTAATAAAGCTATTACAATGAGCAAGGGGCAGATCCATTCTTAAAGTGAAAAAAAATTGGTTTTTGTGAAAATATCTGACATTTTCTCCCTTAGAAATTAAGCATAAAGTCATGCTGTCAAATTAATTTCCATTTTGGGAGAATTAAACAAATTGCCAAAGTATTATACATTATTTTTCCTATTATAAGAAAGGGTGTGTTAAATATTCTTTTGATAGTAATCACTTTCTCTCAGACCAACCCACCTCACAGGGTTGTTGTTGTGAGGAAACTAAGAGGAGGAAAGGGTTGGATATGCTCACTGTCTTTTGTTATTGGTAAAAATAATAATGTTGGGATAGAAACAAATAAAAAAATAATATTAACTTTATATAGAGAAGTATTCTGATTGTAACACTATTCAATGTTTAATCATGCTTTTGGGGGGAAATCTCTTTGAAATGATTTGACTGTCACATTTTGAATAAACAGAACCCTGGAATAAATAAAAAGCAAAAATATTACAAAGGTATGGGATGTATGAATGTGGACATGAATATGTAATATTGATTTAGTTTGAGAATTTTCCTTATTGATTTTGCAGGCAGGAAAGGACATATTGCACTCAGAGGCATCTGTCATACTGCATTACAGACTTCCAGGTATTGATTTTTCTTCTCTGAAAGCAAAGATCTACATATACATATTTCTCTGTAAGGTTTGCAGCCAATAGCTGTTATTAATTATATTTTAATCTAATTTATTAAAAGCAGCCTATACCTCCCATGAAAACAAAATATTTTAGAAAATGTCAAAGAGGCAAATAAGTAGGAAGTGCTGATGTTAACAATGTCTTAGTCTTCAGATGGTTATCCTCATCAGGTGGCGGGTGGTGTTTTTATAAGGGAGATTACATCGAGAAAGATCTTATGAAACTTTGAAAGAATGCACTGGAGTTTAAAATTCCTTCCCTATTAGATATCCCCTCAAGAACATTTTTCATAATGTTCCTTAAAAATATAGGCAGATTATACTTGAAGCACAAAGATTTTAAAAAAATAGGGCACACTTCCGTTCATAATGGAGGACATTTAAGTCCCATTAATTTTTCTGAGAAAAAGTAAGGCATGTGCTTAACTTTTCCACTCAGTGTGCTTCCTGCCCTTCCTAAAATAATTGAGCCAGCATGTGTAGACTTTTTTTTTTCACATTTCAGGTGACTTTAAAAAAAAGAAAAATCAAGGAACACACTTGGAAAATTTAGGCATTACTGGATCTCTGCTTAATCTTTCTCCAATGTAAATGTAGACACCGGGTACTTGATAAATAAAGCCTATTCATTTTCATATTTTAAAAATGAAAAATGGGATGGGTATCACATGACAGTGCTATAGCATGAAAATTAATAAATTAATTAATAATTTCCAATGCAAGTAAGAATCTAGACTCTTACTGAGAAAAAGAAGGAAATAAGGCAAATACCTAATTATATATTTCCTACTGAATATTAGCATTGAACATCTGCAGTTTTTATCCCACCCTACTGAAAAATAAGGCAATTCCAGTCACACATTTTTCCCATCCACTGTAATATGGGAGAATGGAACTCCCATTTTCTGTATCATATCTGAATGAAGGCAATGAGTTGCATCACATACTGCCTGCAAAGTGAAACATTTGGGCCATTTTCAAAACTCATATCCGGTCTTTAAACCAGTCTGAGTTGTCTATTTTTCATTATATTACATGGACATTTAGCAAATTTATTTTGATAGATTTTGAAAAATGGGCATGTTTGATCATGCAAGGTGCTGTGGCATTCCCTGTAACATTCTATGGAAGCAAATGTGAAGCATACTTTGAAGTAATAGGAACAGTACTGATGTTTTTAAACTCCATTGGTGTTGGAGAAGACTCCTGGGAAGAGTGTGGACACAAAGAAAAAAAATGAATTATCAAACAAATCAACTCAGAGTTCTCACTCAAGGCACAAATGAATAGGTTCAAATTATCCTACTATGGACACATTATGCAAATACCTAGTTACCTAGAGAAAGTTTTAATGCTGGGAAAGGTGGAAGGAAGAAGAAGACATCCAACAACAAGGATTCAGTGCCAATGAGTGTGCTGTTGGAAAACCTGAAAAATCCGGTTATGGACAGATCACCACAGGAAAAAAATCTACTATGTGGCTGCTAGCAAGTAAAAAGATGCTAATGGCACATAACAAATCAAAGGAGATTTTGGGTGGTATATTTGTAAATCATCTACCTTTTCTGCAATAGTTCAATTGTTATGTGACAATCATTCTGTAACTTTCCTTTGTATGTTTTAAATTCACTTTTTTGAATTTCAAGAAAATATGACTTCTGACTGTATTAATACTAAGATGTCATATTCAGAGCTTTGCATATCTTTTATAACATATTGCCACAGTAATTCAAATTTGGTGTCAGAGATCTCCTGAAGTTGCTTGCTCTGTTCATTGTACCAAAAAGGCTAATTTTTAAGTATTGAAAAATAGAGATGAATGTTCCTGTTTCATTAATATTTAAACATATGAGGCAATTTCATACACCGTATAGATGTCAGCCATTTGACCAAAAGCCTTGAGCTAACTAAATGTAAAAATCTCAAAGTTTATTTTTAAAAAATTAAAAACAATACAGCATATTACAAAAGTAGGGGGAGGGCAAGGAGTGAAATAAGATTCCAGTAACTTTGGTTTCATTTTCTAATGTTGCTGTAAGAACTTGCTTTGTTTTGAATTTTGTCGAGGTTATTGTCAACCTGCAACTTTAGGATCTGAGGATTAATATATTTTCTACAAATTGTAGGAATTTCCTACCACAGTAGGGAGAAATTTGTGATTTAAATGTTGAGTTGTGTTGGGGTTCCATAGCCATGGTCTATGGCCACAAAAGATTTTTAAAAAGGGGTCTATGGTGAATAAAAAGTTGAGAACCATTGTCCTAGCATAATCAGGGCAATGAATTATTAGGAATTCTGAGAGCTTCTGTTCCAATGAAAGAAAGAAAACAAATGCAACATAGAAAAAGATTTATTGGATTGATGAAATATAAACCATTTGCAGATGGGAAATAAAAAGAGAATGGACAACTGGGTTTCACCTAGGATTCCTCTGCTTTGTATCTTCATTTTATTTCAGCTGAAGGGTTGCCATCAAGGAAAGAGACTCAAAGCCTATATCAGAAAGCAGAGGAACTATATGGGATAGACCTAGCCAAACCCTCTTTTCATTCAGTCTGGAAAGTCTGATTTCTGTTCACTTGGAAAGGAAGGCCCATGATTATTATTTTTTTTAAAGGCTGTAGTTGATGTGATCCTAAGAAGCCACCAGCTCTTGACTTTCTCTTCTGGCAGGCTTGTAGTATTTTGAATTTCAACACCAATTAGACCCAGCTGACATGACCAATGTCAATGGATTGTGATAAAGAAAATTCCCTAGTTAACAAGCATAAGTTATAATTAAAGACAGGGTAGGTTTGCAGAGTTTCTTCAAGCCTGGAGGCTTTCTGTCTTCAGACCAGAGTAACTTAACAATTTCCTGTTCCAGCACATTATATTCAGAGTGAAATGTGGTGCTTTCATAATGTCAGAGCCTCTTACGCTGAAGTGATCTTAGTTGGATATTCTACTTTATAGAAAAGGGACCAGTTCCTTTTCTTCTTGGGTTCTAAAATCATGATGGTAAGAAATAAAGTGACAATTTGGCAATATTATCAAATTGGCTATAAAAACAGAAAAAATATGTCTTCTCAGTCTCTAAGATTTGGGGTGTAAACTGCATTGGGCAGAGCAACCTAACTGGTTGTGTGTTGCAGAGATCAACAATATGCCCATATTTCTTTCTCTCTTACACACATTGTGCATTGATAAAGGAATATGGTTCACACATCCATCTCTGTGTCAGTATGGATGATTTTGAAACATCTCTGGAGCTTTGGTTCATGATGTGCTAAAGTCACAGTTGGGTGACAGTATTATTGCTGTTTGGCTTCTAAATTTATTCACTTATTGTTTTATTATTGTTTTTAGGAGTATGAATTTGGTAGTTGTATTATTTTTGTTGGGTATCATTGATTTCTAATATTGTTGTTGTTGTTGTTGCTCATTCAGATATTAGACTGAATTTGGCATTTTTGTCAACTTATCAACTCCTTCAAAGAACCTGGGATAGGCATATGTTCTTGTTTAATTATATTAAAGGTAGCATAGCAAGATGTGCCAGCAAGATGTGCAAAAACTTACTTTTTGCAATTTATTATTGTTATCATAAGCACAACAATGTAAAATTACAGCTGCCAATTCTTTGATGGGTGTTGGTCTTCATATGCATTAAGTTCTTCCCAAGAACCTAAGATGTTGCACTGTATAGATTTGGCATATGTGTGGATCCAAGCAATGTGGCCTTTTGTAATTGACATGAAATTTTGTCAGTGTGCAGATTTTCTAAATGCGGTCCAATTTTTTTTTTATGGCACCCAGTATGCTGATAAGCACTGGGACCATGATGGTTGGTTTATGACATTCCCTTTCAACTTCATTTTTCAGATCCTGATACTTTGTGATCTTCTCCCACTTTATCCAGAAAGTGTGGATAATCTCAATCTGGTATGTTATGATTCAAGACTTTATCAGCCTGTAAATGGATAATCCCACAATATTTGAGCCAACACATTTTCAACTATCTTTTCAACTATATATTCCTACCAATTCTTCATTACTGGTACATGATAATTTTTACAGATGTTCCAGTGGGTTATTTTAGTGACTGTGTTATATCGTTGTTTATAACCAGTTTGTGTGATCTTGCATGAACTGAGTGTGTGATTGACTGTTTCTTCTTTGCACAATCTGCACTTTTGAATCATTTGATGATATTCAATTTTGCCCTTGATTTCATACACACACACACACGCACACACACACACACACACACAACATACATATTAAACAGTTAATGATAATTAGAAATGGCCAATCTTCACTGTGAATAAGGGAAATCTGGGCAATGACTTCTCTACTGATGCAGTAAAAAAACATCAACTGATTATTGCATGTAGGCATTTAGTTCTATGCCCCAGACATCTTTGCCTAGCCTAGCAGAAGGAATGCATCTGAAGCAGCACTCATAGCCAGCAATCTCTTCCATCCATCTGTGAACAAAAAGGGTTGAATTAAAGGATCACTTACAATGTATTTTCTTTCAATTAGAGAGGTTAGAGAAGGGGAGGGCTCTGAACACTGGGAGGAGAAGGCTGATGCCAATTTTTAAGCATGAATAGCTTTAACACAATTTTCAACAGGTTTGTATTCTCTGGCAACCTTACACCTCAGATGAAACCCAAGACATCTGCACTTCTGCTATATTACTAGCTCTCATGAGCATAATACACAGAAACAACAGTCTTGAAGGAAAAGTGAAAACAAGGGCAATTACATAGGGCAGAGGGCTGTTTTCAACTATACTGATCCCACCATTGCTTGAAGGGGGGTTGAGTTTGTTTCTAGCGGCAGAGGAAGCTTGAAAGATTGCTCACCCAATCCCAACACCATACATACATCAGAGCTGCAAATCAGTTGGGTTAGAGGTAGAGAAGTGAGATATCATATGCTCTTTGAACTTCCTCCAAGTTCAGTTGCCCTCTGTGATAATAATTAACACCCACATTGTGTTAACTCCTGGATGCCAGAGGTCTGATTGATCAAGTGTCCTGTAAAGTGCAAGAGAATGCTTTGGGTGTGTGTTTGTATTCCTGCTATTATTTTTTCCAACTTCCAAATCAGGGACAATTTATAATTTTCCCTACCAGGTTTTCATTCCAGGTTTTCATTTCCTGTATTTCTCCGGTATTCTTTTTTCTTTTTTCTTAACCATGATAAACTTCAAGAGCTGAATGGTAAATATAGGTGCCAAATTTCTTTATAAGTCCATCTAAATGAATATGTCCATTATGGAAGACTGCAAACGTTAGCAATTCCAAATAACTCAAAAGTTCGCTAGATATTGTATTATCTCATCTTGAACAAACTTTTTTTTTTTAAAAAATGTGTTGATTTCAGAAATTATAATGAGGACTGGACTATCCATGTTCCACAAACTGCATGCAACTGCAAGCCTTGTTGGCAAATCCCTGGAACTTCCAATATCACAGATTTTCAGTGATGCAACCATTTGCAATTGTTAGCAACGAAGGCCTAGAGTTAAAATACTCCCTGAAAAAGAATCACCCCTCCCCACCTGATAATACTATACTATCACCAGATTTGTCTCCCTCAAAAAGTTAATGATAAGCATTCTAAAAATGAAGTTTCCAGAATCAAGCAAGTTGTCAGGATTTACTACGGTATAATTATTTGCAAGTTCAGTAACCCATTTTTACCCTGCAGGTAACAGATATGCATATAAGTAGCTTTTTTTATTAGTCAGCTTACTATATCAATAAACAATAGGTGTCAGCCGCAATAAAATAGGATAGAATGAAATAAGAGAAAATAAAAAAGTAAGATAAGACAAAATAGAAAAGATCAAATAGACGGAGATAAAATGGTGTAAGATACAATACAAAGAAATAAAATAAGATGGGTGATGAAATACAATACAATGAATATTCAAATGAATGCATCGTCTTCACATGCTATCCTACTATGTTCAGTTATAATGGGTTCTCAGTTGAACAGTCCTGACTATGAACCTAGCTGTTCTAATCACTCCATATGCATTTGTGCCCTGAAGGAAAAAGTTAATATTTTGTTAGGTTCCCAATATGCAATTCTGTTGAGTAGTGTCTTTAAATATTAAGCCCTTGCTGGCAGTGAAATAATACATGTGATATATCTTCTAAGTCTGGTGCTCTAAATAAACATGCTCTCTGAGCAGGGGAAAGAGTATAATTGTTCTTTAAGTTCCCCATCAAATGTCAGTTTTATTTGACATGTCTCTTCCAGAACTTACTGCTTTAGATTTAGTCTTGGGATGTTCAAAGAATTAGAGCCAATATAGGTACCAAATTTTCACAGTAATTTTCTCATGCCTACATGAGGTGTGTACCATCAAATACATTACCAACAGATACTATATGTAGAAATTAAATCTCTAGGGACTGAGAACCATTTTTTGGTTGAAAAACCTAATAATAGAATCAATGTGTTTGTCATTGGAGATCACACGATACATACCTTGCTTCATAATTTCTTTTGGGAAGATTGCTGGAGTTGTTTTATTATAAAGTAATAAAAAAGTCAGGAGGAACTATTGGTAGAGTTTATTTCTATAGCCCATTTTCTGCTGATCTGAAGCCTCTTTGCTGCTCCCAATACCCAACCGAAAACTCCCAAGAAAATCTTAATTTGGGATTGAATTGAATTGTGTGAAGCTAGTAAAGTTCTTGAAGAATGGGGAGATGGTTATGCAGTAAATAATGGGGCAATCATACATATCCTTTATTCATAATGTTCATATCTATTGACCAGTTCTTAACTAGATAAATGCAAGAGCTTCATATTCAACCCACAATAATTTAAGCAAAATTCTCTCATCCTTTGAAGATATTATTCTTTTATTGATGAGAATGATAACTGGTAGAACATTATTTCATAATATTATTATTAAACAATACTTTCAGATTGCAGATTGCAATTTATTGCTTATATGGATGTGATTTACATCTTTCCTTTCATCAGTCACAATGAGGACATGGACATGGGAAATAATAGAAGTCCCATCCCCCTTATCCTCTTCACTTTTTGTAATGATTGATCAGAATATCATATAAAGCACCATCTAATATATACTATTTGGATACTATGTACTTTCTTTCCTGTAATCAAAAGCCTTGATCTAGCTCTTTAGGGCCTAATGGAACCCCAAAGAATTCGGAGGGTTGCAGAATCCCCTTTTGTGACCCTAAAATAAAGATCAGCGTATCATGGCACAAATGTTTATAGCAAAAATTCAGAAAGCTTTTCCCTTTGATGTGTTATTATTTATTTTATGGAATTTGTAATGGCTGCCCACTCGATTCTTATCACTATATGACAGTTTTTTTTCTCTGAGCATTGTGCTGCCTTAACAGAATGACAACTTCACCCATCAAAATACAATAACGCCAGGAATATTCTAGGTATATATCATATTCATGCAAATGTGTATATCATATAAGTCCTCTCAATCCAATATACATTCAGTCCAATATTGGATGAGCGAGTGAAAAGACAGACTGATGTTCAGTGTCACTGAAATCATATCACACCGTTGGATAGCATTTATTTTTGTGTGACTGTGTGTGTGTAACATGGCTTCCTTTCCTTTTCTTTCTTCTCCTTTCTCCTTCTCTTGTTTCCTCTATTTCACAATATATCCTAATATTTAATTTTGTTTAAACATTTTTATTGGTATTGGTTTTTAATTAGTTTTCCTTTCACATTAGTTTATCTTTACAAGGTTGTTATCTCTTCTGACGTAAGATCAGTTTGCCACCATTGTTCCTATACTAGCAATGTCTTTACAAATGTTTCTTGAGATTCTCAGTCATCCAGGTCATGGTTGTCCCAAAGGTGCTTTTCCAAGAGCCAATTGGACTTCCTTGTTTTTCTTTGAAGAAGTTTCATTTCACCTAAAGCTTCTTCAAGTCTGACTGGATGGTGGCGAATGGAAGGATTTATATTCCTTGTAGTCAGCTGGACATTTGCATTCTTTCAGAGAACCGTTGAGGCCATTTGAACTATTCAGGGTCACCTGAGTAGTGAAAGTGGGTGTGGAGCCTTCTTGGAACTGCTGAAAGGACTGTATTGTAGACTGGAGATAGATGATGTTGTATCCCTCCCCCTTTGTTGAGAGAGAGTTGTTCAGTTTTGACATAGATGGCTTCTTTGATCCCTCTTTCAAACCAGTGGTCCTCTCTGTCCAAAATGTGGACTTTGCTGTCTTCAAAAGTGTGGTTTTGTCTTTTAAACATTTGAGACAATTTCTTTACAATGTCACCTATCCATCACTAAAGTGCATGTCCTCATTATTGTACATGTGTGCTTGTGTGTCATGTGTATTCATCCATCCATCCACTCACTTGCCAAGTGACTCTTTGTAGTTTTGTCTAGTGGTTAAGGCGCTAAACTAGAAACCAGGACATTATGAATTCTAGTTCCACTTTAAGCATGAAAGTTGGCTGGTTAACTTTGAACCAGTCACTGTCTCTCAGGCAACTTACCTCACAGACCGTTGTGGGGAAAATAAGAAGAGCGAGGAGTGCTAGGTATGTTTGCTCCCATATGCTATCTATATTGTGGTACTCACCTCCCAGTACTGATTGATTTTTTTATTTTAGATGGAAATAGACATGTCTAGTTCGGAGCCATTGTTATATGTCTATACAACTGAATCTGGATGTTGGATAGTTGTACCATCTTTAACATTTGATCATAAGTTTGGTAATTTTAAAAAAGTAAAATTTTGAAAATATGAACTCAAAAGTTTGTTGTTCATGTTCTGATCATTTTTTTTCAAAAAATAATATTCATTGGGACAAATTTAATTGCAACACTGTAGACTTTCAAATGATTCTTCCACTAAGCCCAAGGTCAAAAATCACCAGCTACATTCCCAGATCATTTATTCAAACAACTCTCAGATGGAGATGCTGATAATTCTGTATTTACATTGCAAGGCTAAGCATGTTTGCCTAAAGCTACTGAATTCCTTTCCGTTTGTTCATCAAAAGCTACAAATAAGACGGGGAAGAGGAAAATCTTATTTCTTATTTGCTTCATCTAAAATTTCAGATGATCTCTGAATGGGAACGTAAGGTCTTCTAAGTAAGAACCTGCCATGGATGAGTGTTTGCTCATGAATAGTCATGTTGAGAATGCAAAGTCCAGGTGTTTGGAATGCTCTTCTCAGCCAGATGAACTGATTCACTTTCTATAGTTAATTCGCTTAAAAAGACTTTGTGTCTCAGTGTTGGACAAATGCCCTCATGGATAGAGTTCTCTCATTAGTTTGCTATGTTATGCAAGGACAGGTTACATAGTGAGCCATGTGTGAATTTTACCCCGCAAAAGAACAGTGGAAGAATGTTTGAAGGAACCAGGACAAAAAAAAAGATTGTTTTCCATTTCTTTGCTCACAAGAAAACTACCTGGTACAAAAGCATTCTCAAACCACAGGGCTTTGAAAAATAGGATTTCCTAAGATATTTTGCTAGCAATTGTTTATCATGATATTTAGAAAAGATGACAGGTTCTTCCCTTGCATTTTTAGAATATTGAAATAAGAACCTTCTTTCCACCCTCTCCAGGGACAATTGAGGAATATCTGTCATTGTGCTCCTTTTGCTTGAACTGGCTGATAAAGTGCAGCATTGGCAATGAGTTGATCAATCTCCTGCACAAATCTATACAGCTGAAGAGAACTGGCAGGTTGTTCCATAGGAATTACAGGCCATCATTCAGGCACCTCTTGAATCTGAATTTCTCAGCTATGAGCTTAAAGAGCAAGGGAACACCATCATTTTTATGGACCGGCCATTGCTGAAGACACTAGACAACAACATCGTCATGGGGCTGACAAGTTGATTGCTTTTATGCCTACCAGACAAATTCTGCACCAGAGAAGAAAAGAAAAGCAAGTCATTCGGCAGTCTATTATTTATTAAAAGTTCCATAGCCATCACTTTGCAGTGTAAATAACTAAAACAAAATACTTTTGAGGTAGGAATGTTACAGCCCTGTTTAAGAATTTAAAACAGGCTCTGCTAAGTTATACCAAGGGCTCATCTAATCCAGCATTCTACATGATATGGTGACAGACTCATTTAGAAAGCTCTTTTAAAGTATTCTATATTTTATTAAAGAACTTAATGCATCCAACAAGACCATCATCCATAGATACTAAATCTTAAGGGCTATATTATATTTCTGTTAATTTGTTCAGGCCCCTTTTAAAGCCATTTAAATGACTGTCACATCAGATGTCAGCAAATTCTATTGTTTATGCATGCTATAAATCACATCTTCCTTTTACTAGACCTGAGGCCAATAGATATATGCAAAATGTGCATAAACTCATATGCCCTACTTCAAGTTTGAAACAGTTACTTCGAGCTCAAAATAGGTTGTTTCTACCATGGCAGAAGTATTTTGTTGCTGTTCTGATCATGCCAGAAGCATCCCAAGATTGAAATAGTTTTAACATTTTCAAAATTTAAAATTTGCAACATTTCAGATTTAAAATTCAGAGGCTAGTCCTGATCTTTTTTTTTTACTGTGATCATGATTCCTCTCTTGACAAACTAGCACAGAACTTGCTGCTCTATGAAAACAACTAAATCAGGCTTTTTGTGGGATTCTTTTGAAAGCTATCATAGGGGTTCAGGCCAGTGGTGGGATTCAAATAATTTAACAACTAGTTCTCTGCCCTAATGACCAGCTGGGTAGGTGTGGCTGGGTGATCATGTGACTGGGTGGAGCTCAGGTGACAGTAAG
>JAOYMU010000274.1:59051739-59063656 GCA_025802295.1 Psammodynastes pulverulentus
GTCCACAAGTCTTAAAGTTGACAAGTTTGGACATCCCTGACATGTTCAGTACCTACCCACTTTCAGAATAGCCTTCTCTGCATTGAAATGGCTTCCCCTATTCACCCATTGTACACATATTACCAGTATCTCTTAATGGTTCTCAAGTGAAGGTAATGGAGACTTGCAGGTGATAAGTTTATTATTATTATTTTCATTTTTAGTGCCCATACTATGAAACAGCCTCCCTCTGGAAATTAGGCTGGCATCCTCATTGTTGACCTTCAAGAACTAATGAAAAGAGACTTCTTCCAGGAAGCCTGTGAATGAATGGCAACTGCTCAACCTGTTTACCTGTTGTATTATGGTAAATTGTGCTTCTCTTGTCTTTTAGATTTTTTAAAAAATATGTAAGTCACCAAGCTTTGTTTTTTTTAAGCCCACCAATATCTAAATATGCTAAACAAATAAATATTTTATTTCTGAAGAAAATATACTGTCAGACAATTGGTGAATCTAGATTAGGAGTTTCCACTTCAAGTCCTTTATACAACAATTATTGCTAGAACAGAATTGCTTCTTTCATTCAGGCATGCATGCACGCATTTCATTTTAGCACAATCTGACAACTGATCAACTCTGCTTTTTCTTACAGCATTGTTCTGGGATAGGGTACCTGTAACTTAAAGTTATAGGATATCTGGAACTGTGTAGACTTTCATCTCAGAATCTCTTTCATCTCAGATATGAAGCCTACAAAATACTTGCTAGAAGGTCCATACACAACAAGTTGACTGGCCTTTAATTAATGTAAGATTAATATGAAGAAACTTCTGTTTGTTCTGAAAGACTCATTCTGTTACTGCAAAAATAGAATCCTAAACCAGTTGAAATAAAAGGGGAATTTTTTAAAAAGAACATAAAATAACCAGAGACAACCATATATATTAATCAGAATTTGGGCTTTGTTTATTTATTTAGTTATTCAATTACTATAGCTGCCCATCTTTACCAAGTGACTTAATTATATTTGCCGAATGAAATGTTTATTTTTTTATTCATTCATTTTGCCACCTATCTCACTATCCAAAGTAATATTTTCAAATAGTCTGCAGTGGGAAGAAACTAGAAAGATTGGAAGAAACTGGTAGAAAACTTAGTATTTTTTCAAAAATTTTCTCTCTGTCAACCTGTGATGTTTTTCCCTATGTGTCACAATCTCATATGAAATTGTCACAGGGAATGAGTTCAAGAGACAGATATACTTTATCCTACCAAGGAGATTTTATTTATTCTGGCTTCAGAGTCATCTAAAGAAACTCTGTGTGAGAAATACCCATTTCCAAGCATGCCATAGATTTCATCTGGTCCTCTTGGATATACAGGTCGTTCCCAGATTAAGAACTAGTTCCTTTCCTAAATCTGTCTTTAACTTAGATTAGTATGTGAGTCAGAATTCATGCTTATGGGCTGCTTATTACTAAAAATGACAGACAGCACAGTCCTTTCTCCAAAAGACAAACTGCTGAAGCCACACAGTGTTTTCATGAACCACTGAAAACAGGCTGTATATTAAAATGGCTTCATTGGTTCATAAAAACACTGCATGGCTTCAGCAGTTCATCAACTCAAGGAAGGACAGCGTTGCCCACCAATGTTAGTAATAGGCAGCCTGTTTATAACTAAGGGTTAAGTTGGACATTCTTAACCCAGGGACTTTCTGTGTATCAGAATTCTGAAAAATCATTACTTTGTGGATCATAGTTAGCCAAGCGGTATTGATTTAGCAACATTTAATGAAAATTGAGAAACAATTATTGTGACTCACATTCTCAATATCTTTTAGGACAAATTGGATGCTATCTTCGGAAGCATTTTAAATGGCTCATCAAAATCTGTAAAAAATGAAACAATGGCTCACTTGCCTTTATTGTGATATTTTCTCTGATATCAGATCCTCATCCCCATCCCAATTTACAATGCTTTCTTCAAACCATTCATTTTTCATGTCACTGGAGATAATACTAATTTGGTTTATCAAAAACATCAATAGACAGAGTACTCTGTGGATTTTTATGATTGTCAAGAAATTAGTAAAAATTGACACAACATAATATTCAACATCTTTAATATTTAGATAATGCTTTAAATTTATGAAATAAGAACTGAATGTTAGTCTTTTACACTGTTAAATTGGGTCCTTTAAAAGTTTTGTAAGCAGATTAGATTTCCAAAGCAGAATGATTGTAAAGAAATAAATATGAGGGTTTTTTAATCTATCCCTTGGCATATTTTCCCTCTATATCAGAAATATATGTACACAAAAATCATCATAATATTAAATGCATTGTACTTTGTTCATATGTGTGCTGAGATAGATGGGATAAAATTTAAACACCTGCAACTGACACTAGTCACTTAAGAAAGAAGGAGCAGAAAAAAACTAAGTGCAGCCCCTGAAGACCTTTGGTTAATATTACTTCATTGCAATTACCAATGTTCTAACTGGCTTCCATGCTGTCCGGGTAGATGGACATTGTTTATCTGGTTCTTTATTTAATGATTAATGCGTACACTAAGACTGGTTTCTTTGCCTGCATATTTACTGAATTGTTTATTATTTATTTATCAGATTAGTTTGCCATACCCTTAGATAAAGTTTGCTAGACAGCTTACAATAAGCAAGTATAAGAGCAATTTAAATAAAAAGGATATGGTATAATAGCTTGCCTAACGCCTATATTACAATTCAGTAGAGTCTGTATGAGTCTGTTTATCTTATTGCTACACTTTTTCTAAATCTTACCTTTTTTTTATCCAACTTGTTTATTGATTGTTGTTGATACTGTATTATTGGTATTATTGTGTTTGGTGAACTAACATACACTTGGTTTTAAAAATAAGAATAATGGTATACAAACAGATTAGTCCAACAGCTAGGACTGATGCATTCTTAAAAGCTATAGCTGTAATATGATTTATAAGCACAGCAAGGACTAAACTTAATTGTGGATAACAAAAGCAAATTGTGTATTCTTTTTTTAGCAATTCTGAAACACAAAGTGATATTTAGGTATGCATATTCACATTGAATAATGTAGACTAAGAATGTAGTGCTTCCATCCAATACTACCAACTGTATCTTTTTGTTTAAAAATGGAAGACAATTATTATTTTCCTGATTGAGAATAAAATTGAATGCTAATAACTTTTCTCTCTGTGTGTGAATGTGTGTGTAAATTGAAATAACTGTAGCAAAGGAGGAAAAAAGAACTAGCAAAATTACCTATCTGAAAACTATTCAGTTATAAAAGCAAACGATTTTCAGATTGCCTTTGGATAGCCTGTTAGATTTTCCTTTTCTATACAGCAAAAATTTCCAGATAGGCCTAAATGACAATAAACTCAAATTCATTTCTCTGACCCCCAAATCTGATTTTCAATCTATATCTGCCATTTAAATAGGAAAATAGAAGGTTAGTGTAACATAAGATAAACTGTGCTTCTCTGCAGATTCCTGAAATAGAAAGAAGCTAAGTCTTATTTTAGCCAAAGGCATACGAAATAGATAAAAGAAAGATAAAAGCTTTCAGAAGGTGGACAGTAATGAATATAAGACAGAATAAATACAAAGAAAGGGGAATGCCAAAATAAAGAGTAACTTTTTAAGAAAAGACAAAAAGCATAGCAAAAAAAAATATTCCTCACTTTACTTTTCTTCAAAAAAAGCAAAATCATATCATGCTCTTTCATTTTTACAGTAATAAAGCATTTAAAAAGAATTGCTCTATGCTCTGACTCTTACAGGGAATGTTTTACCTTTGACATAAAGTCCTACAGTAGTGAGTTGTTGTGCTTAATAAGATGCAGGGTCATTTCCTCTAGGCTATTTACTGGACCTCTCAAGCTTCAAAATGTGATTGTTCCCTCAGAAGTGCCTAAAGCTGATTATTAACCATGATTCATAAATTCTTCAGAAGACGATCAAGTTAAGTTTAGAAATTCTGGCTGTGATAGAATAGTCTCCTTCTGAATTTGTAAATACTGAGAACAGCTGGAAGCTTTCAGAAGAAAATATTTGGTTTGGTTTTCCTAATATTGTTTATTATTTTTGAGGATTAGTAACAGGAAAGTCAAGAAAACAAATATTCAGTAGAAAGAGATAGTGTTTAATATATGCAGGTAAAAGGGTTAGAGAATGACACATATGAAAATTATGATTTCTCTTATTGGGCTCAGAGGTTTAAAGCAAGCTTTTTGAAGAACAGAAATTCAGTAAACAAAATAATAAAGAAACAGATGCGAATGATGGGTGAGAGAATTATGTTCTTCACTATACTATCTCCTGATTCACTTTATGATAAAGGCACACTTAGATGTCTAATTGAACAAACTCTCCTCCAATGAGATGCACAAAGTATTCCAGACAAATTTGCTTGGTCCTGACAGCCAAACTCTAATTTATCTCAGTAAAATGGCCCGTGAGTGGTCCAATCCTTGTAGTTTTAATATGGAACAAATTAAGGAACATAATTGGTAGATTTCTTGACAGCGGGAAAAATATTCTTCAATAACTCTTAACATGGGATGCAGGTAGAGGTGAGAGAAAGAGATGGATAGCTGGATTTATATGTTTACCCATTTGTCAAACCCTGATCCTAATTATCTGTTTCATTCTTATTTTGTTTACTGCATTTCCGTTGTTCAAAAATTTTGCTTCAAATCTCTCAGCAAAATAATAGAAATCAGAATGTGCTTGTTACTATTTTCCACAATATTCAGGTTTCTTTATTTTTGTCTGTTCACCAAGTAAACAACTTTCATTTTCTCAAAGTTGATGTATACAGCATGGTTCTACAGAGGTAGGCCTCCTCAGATTTACTGAGATCTGTAAAGAAACTACTGCTTTTTTGTTAGGTAATAGTGTAGTTTTGAAGACTAAATTTAGAAGAGAATGTTATAATATCCCATTATTGATTTTTCCCCGATTAAAGTATTTATTTCAAGTGATGGTTTAACTCATTTTTACTTCCTCAATTGGATAGGTATGTCTGATGGAACATATAATGTGCTATGCACATTAAACCTATTTACTGTACCTGAGATCACCTAAAGAATACATTCACTTTATTTTGTTGTTTTATATTATTAAACTTTAAGAAAAATAGTAACTAAGAAAAGATAATAATAAACAATCAAGGGGTGCCTTGATGAAACTCCATTATCTTGAACAAGTAATTCTTAATTTCACATATGCTTAATTTGATAAAAATGAACTTTAAGTCAAAGTCATCAACCTCATGCATTACACAAACATGTTGCTTGAATAAAGTAACTTATACATTCAAATATTAATATACAGTATATATTAAGGTTTGATGGATTTTCTTAAATCTCCTGAAAATTCATGGAAAAACAATTTCTGAATTTAAAGAAGCATACAAAAATAAAAGTCAGCCTGCTGCAAACATTTGTTGTTGTTGTTTTTTAATTCTAGAAATATTTTTTGATGCCAGCTGAAATTATCTTTAGTGGAAGCAATAGAAAATAAACTAAACTGATAGCCACTGTTTGTATTATCTCTTTTGTTTTTCTCTTCCTTTCTCTTGGTAAGAGTGTTTCTATATATGCATTAATTTTTGCTTTCCTCTATCTTCATGGTGTTACTCAAAGATGGATATTTTCCCCAATATATGATAGGACCAGATGTAACTTCCATTATATTCCCAAAATATCGTTGAGGCTTTAAAGCATGATCATAAGCCACTATCAATATTTGGAATTCTGGTTTGTGTTATTTTAATTCCCCTAGGCTAATATGTTCAATATATTCAGCCAGAAGGAATTAAAACTCAGAATCCCAGTGCATTAGAAAAAGGATGTGGGAGATTTGTGAGTATGCTAGGTATTCCATTATGTTGGAAGGTATCACTAAAAGCTGGGTCTCTGACATAATTTTTAGCCTAGAAAGAAATATTTGGTATAAAGTTAGTGAATTCTGTAAAAAGGGCTTTCTATGATTAGGTAGTTAAATTATATTCTGCTTTTATGAATGCACACAGTTTAGATTCTTATAACTTCTGGGCTACACAACAAATTGAAGAGAATCAAAGTTTACCTTTCTTTGATATGTTTTTATAGCTTCAGAAAAATTATACAGATTGATAATAGCTAATGAACTAAAGAGACTGCTTTCCACAAGTCATTGTGTCATGTCAAAAACAGCTGTATTAGCTAGGAAAATTACATCGGTGCATTGAAGGAAAAAAATGACCAATTCTTACTCTATAAAATTTCTAAAGGATTAAAAACATGATCAGACAATGCTGGAAAAATTTATTGACAATTTCTTAATGTCAGATCTTAACTGGTTAAAATTTGATATTATTTTAGTTCCCATTTTCTACATAATTTTGATAGATTTGAACAAAATGCCACTTAGCATCTTGTACACTTGAGAATTAAGTGCTTTAATTGAACCATATCTATTAAAACATAAATCTTCCTCTATATGGAATGTCAAAGACTAATTGATGTCACAGTTGTTTAGTTGAATATGGCTTTTTAAAAATCATACTGTAAGCTTAAATATACAGTGGAACCTCAGATCGCGAATGCTCCTGTTCGCAACCAAATCGGGTGATGACCAGAATTTTCAGAACAGTTTTGCTTTTGGTCGCAAACAGATCTTCAGGTGGCAACCAAGCAAACCCAAAAGTCACTGCAGCAATTTTCCCTGCCGTGGCAATTTTCCTTTCGGCGCCATTTTCTTTTGTCTGCGCAAGCACAGAGGGTCATGCTTCTGGTCACAAAAATATCAGGTTGCAACCGTAGTCCTGGAATGGATTACAGTCATGACCCGCGGTTCCACTGTATCTCCAATTTGCTTGGATGCGTAGACATTTTTATCTGGAATATTGTGGGGTGGAGACTGAAAAAAAAAATTATAGGAAACAGCTGTTTACTTACTTCACAATATCTACATTTTAACTAGCCATTACACTAATATCTGTCATCATGATATTAATATATCATTTATTATATTTTCAGACAAGTAAAAGTTGTTAGACTGGCGACTGAATGCAAAACCAACTATAATACACAATATAAGCAATGTAGAAAGTTCTAAATATAAAAAGGTATTCTGAATTCTAGTGAAATGGTGAAGTGGTTGGTTAAGCTATTAAAAAAAATTGAATGAACACCCCTCCCCCCCAAAGGTTGAAATCTGGTTAATCAATCACTTCTTGCTATGCTTCCTATTCTTAAAATGGAACTGCTTAGTAAGTAGGAGAGATTTCTGGACTGCTCGTGTATTTAGGAAGTAAGTCTAGCAGCAGATAATTTTTATGAGAGTTGATCTTCACAACAATAGATACAGCCAGGATTAGTCTTCTGAAAACAAAAAGATCCATCTGATTTTTTATCACCTGATTCCTAAGTGAAAATGGAATTTAGTATTGAAGGCTTTTCAATGATGTGAGATAAAAAAACCAAACAATTTTAGAAAAGCTTGACAAAGTTCCCGAATTTCACTTTATATAGATTATGACTTTCTAATAGTCTTGACTAATATTTCTTTTGTATTACAAAAGACTGTATTAGCAGTTCATCATTTTAGCGGTGTAATAAGAAAAAATGGATGTGGCACAGAGGGAGAGCAACATAGATAATTTCATCTTGAAGTCCCTTGATGAGGCAGTCACATAGCAAGCAGTCAAGATATCATCGAAATTCAGGAAGAAAAAAAAAGTAAGCACTACTTTCATAATACTTGCCTTGCTTTCAGTGATTTCCTAATCATGATTCCAAAAACATCGATTTATCCTTGGCTTACTTCACAATATTCCAGAAAGGCCTAGGGATAACAAACGATCATGAAACCTTATATGTTTTTAGCAAAGCAACCAAATCAGCAGAGGTCTTACTGCTCCATACAAATGCACAACAGGAAATATTTTCATCCACAGCCAGTGAGCAAAATTGCATTCTCCTGTTCTGCCCCTTCTCTTTATTAGCTTCCACATAATAAGATCCTCTTTCTGCATAAAGTGTCCCAAGATGCTGTCTCACTCACATTAAACCCTTCCATAGATCCAAATGCAGTCACTTTATTCATAGACCCAGTGCAGACAATATGAAAAAAAAATTGAGATGATTCTCATAATTTCAGGATGTCCTTCCTTGTTACGGTGATCCTTACATAAAAGGAACACAGAGCACCAGATTTCTTTCCTAAACTGGATTTCAGCACAAGTTATGCCTTCTGGTTTGCATTTAGTGGCAGCAGATTCACTTTCAAGCATTCAATATTTTTAAGATATAGAAAACAAACAACATATAAAATCAAGCAACTGAGAAAATAAGAGGATATCTTTCTTTGAATATGTATTATTTTTAGTGAATATAAACTCCAGGCTAATAAGTAACAAAAAAGGACTATTACAGAAAAGATGTTATTTCTTTCTCTTCCCAGAATCACAAAAATTCTCCATGATACAAAGTGACATCTTATGTGCATAGTGGGACTCTTTATTGGCATAAAAGGCAGAAACATTACTTTTCAAAATCTACTTTTATTTCTCCACTTTAAAGTTACACATCCTATATCCCACAAAAAGACTCTTTCTTGCCAACTAAGTAAATTTGGAGAGTACTGGAAAAAGATTTAGAAAATATAGTTCTCATTTAGATCAGCGTATATGAAGAATCTATAGAAAGCACATTTATGATAGAATAAGGTATTCTTTATGAAAATATATACTGTATTAGAGGCATATACAAAGAAATCGGGGAAACAATCATCAAATCCTCACAAACAATTCTCTACAGTCATGGATGCAAATAACCCATTAAATTTAGAAGGATTTTAGAGAATCCATTATCTTGCTTTAATGCCAGTCTCCTTGATTGCCCATTGGCTGTTATTTTTTCTGTTTCTTGTTAGCTCTTTTTGCAGCCCTGTTTTGATGTGAACTGACTTTGGAGGGTCAGGCAGGTTAAATGCCGTTTGATTAAAATCAGAATCCTGCACAACTACTGTTTCATAGTTTGCTTTGGCTGGCCTCTTCATCTGGGAATTTTGGAAGATGCTGTTAGCTTTAAGAAAGCAGCCTTTTCCTTGCCATGGTTTAAAAAGAAACAAAGAGCAGGACAGAATGGAGAGCTGCATTGTCTCTCTTTTGCTGGCAATAGGTCTGCCACTGTTTATCAAGCCAAGGCAAATCCAATTAGCCTGTGGCCTGCCTCCCAACCTTATTAACCTGCTCAGCTGTGAGAGACTCAACAGCCCCTGCCAATATCTCATTTCTTCTGTGGCTGATAAGATCAGCTCAAGATATTCAATGGGGTTTTCCTTTTCACTTCGGCTTCATCCTAGTCACACTGGCATCTTAAGCAGAGCGGCTGGGGCTTCTTATTTTCCTCTCATTTACTACATGAAATAGGACAGCAGCTCCAAGGCCCGCGTTAGTGTTGTAGGAACAAACGCTGATCGGGCCTTCACACCGTTTGACAGGAGGGGCTGATTTTCCTTATCATGGGCTGCCCACAAAGGGCCAGGCCAGGCCTGGATTATTAGCATTCCTTGGTGAAACGCGTCAGGCCCTATTTCTGTCAGACAGACAGATTGAGCCTTTCACTCAGGCTTGCGAATGAGTGACACATGGCCTGGCTGGGAGGACAACATTGTTATTTGAGTTAAGAAATCAATTTGTATCAAATGTACACTGTAATTTATTTGTTGGCTTTGAAGGGAACCTGGCTGAGATAAATGTGAATGGGCTGCGTTTTTTTTCTTTACACCCCTCTGCTGAGCTGATAAAGTTCTTGTGAAGCTCTAGATAGTTCCAGTCAGAGTCAAAGTGACAAACACGTTTAAAGTTGCACAGTGATCTTTAAATCTCAAAAAGAACACCTTGTTGGACATGATAGAACATTTTTCTACCTTTCCCCTCTATCTGTCAGAAAACTGCTGTGACACATTGCTTTGGTATTTTTGCTGACATTTTCTTTATCAAGCCCATCTGTTTGTGGTCAAAAGATGCTTATTCCTATATTCTTCACTCGGCTTCAGCTTCTGTATTGTCCAAAAAAGAAGCAAGAAAATAAGTTGTTCTGACTAGCAATAAGAATGGCGTAGTTGCTAAAACAGTGGTGATTTTTAAATATTTGTCTATTTGTTTCTCTGATATAGTAAATTGTTATTTGGGAGACTGTATCAAGCACTTACACCGAACTTAAAACTACAAACTTATCGGACTTCCGGTGACGTCACAGAACAGCGAAGAAGGAATAGGAACGGGGCTCCGTTCTGAAACCCTTATCCTGCAGCTTGGATTAGCCCCTTAGGGGATCGCGGATCGCGAGTGGATCGGCGAAGTTACGGGGATGCTGATGGTATAGTGGAGTGAGGGCGCTCGCCTGGTATACCCACAGAAACTCCGACGCTCCAGCTGCAGTGTCCGTCTCGGAAGATGGCGGACGTGAAGCTGTTCTGACTCACCTTAGTGGGAAGCAAATTACTAAACGGAGAGAGGCACTACTGGAAAATAGTGAATTTGAACGGTAATAAGGTAAATATTGATTAATCAACCGAAAGGAACATTGGAGATAGCGGCGGGGGAAAGCAAAGAGAGTTTACGATCGGCGAACAACTTTTGAATGGAAAAAAAAATAGAGTGAAGGAACGGCGACCCGCAGCCGGCTGACGAGAGAAGATCGTGACTGGGGAACAGATTGGAGAAGGAAGATTTCAGATCGGAGAAGTAAGGGGAAGAGGAGAGACCGAATTAAGAAAATTGGCTTTAAGGTAGATGACTGACTGATTGAGGAGACGGGAGACGTTTGGGACTGTGAGTACGATTTTCCTTTAGTGGAACATTTGAGACGTGGTGATTTGACTAGATTTATTAAAGATTAACTGTTTGGACTGGAGAATAGTAGAACGAAAGAGGGACACGTGAATTTGATCTGCTTGGAAGAACACTTGAGGAACTTGAGGAATTTTGGAGTGACATTACGGGACAGAAACATTTCTTCTGTGAATTAAAGGAGAAGGAAGTGGTCATCTGCCTGCATCCGGTCGACTCGAAGGAGAAACGAGAAGAAACCTCTGGCTCAGATAGTTTCTGTCTAATTAATTTACAACAGTGATTTGCCCTTTTACAGTTAAGGAATATTAATGGATTAATTACTTATTTGTTTTTTTTTCTTTTCTCTTAAATTAATTAATTGATTAAGTACTCTATTGCTCCTTAAACCAATTAACTGATATTAGGATTTAAACTTATACTAATATTAATACCCACATTTATACCTATATTTATTGCTATATATACTTGATAATTAATGGTATTTATATATGTATAGGCATTTACTTTTTGAACTGAGGGATACAATCTAAACGATCTAAGACAGTTAACTAGAATAGACATTTTAAGTTAACTGTATACTTGGAATAATATTTACAAGTAAAAGGAGGATTGGGAGCACAAAAGTAAAGAAAATTTAACTGTATGTTAGATTGGAAGCCGGTCTTTAAAATCTTAAGAGAGCAAAAAAAGATTCTAGAAGAAATGGCGACCAATTACGGTGCCTCTAAAGGAGGAAAGAAACATCCAATAAACCCAACTAATTCTCCCCTAGTGCAGAAATCCATAGAAGCATCATTAGGTGCTCAAGGAGAGAAACAACCGATGGCAAACACACCCAATGTACAAGCCTCTATAGTGGCTCTTCAGGAAACAATATTAAACATGCAGGAAATGATGTGTAGAAACCAGGAAGGTATAGGATCAAAAGTAGAAGATATGAATAAAGAGATGAGGGATAACTTCCAAAGAATGGAAGATAGGATGGGTACAATCCAAGCAGTGGTAGAGAAACATGAGCAAACTATTAAAAAAATAGAATCCAAAGCAGGGAGAACAGAGGAGAA
>JAOYMU010000274.1:59130828-59140844 GCA_025802295.1 Psammodynastes pulverulentus
AAATTCTCTCTTTATCTTGAAACAAAGTGAGAGATGAGAGTTTTTGTGAAAGAAGCTGTTTTCGGAAAACTTCACACAAGGTTCAGTTGAAGCCTGTTTCCCTTATTCAGGTCCTTATCCTAGTATAGGTTCTCAATGAAACATCTCAAAGGAGTTAACAAATCACAACAATCTAATTAAAACATAATTAAAAGCACAGTTAAAATGTAGTAAAAATGCAGAATTCAAATGCTCATAATATGTGTAGGTGTTAAAAGCCTAACATTTGGAGTTTAAGATCTTCCCATCTGAGTGACCTTTGGGAGCATAGATGGGGAGATACGCTTGCTGAATTGGATGACAGGGCTTCTATAAAGGCCTCTTCTCTTTTGGTTTTACTACTATTGATTTGGTGATTGTTAAGAAAACAAAAGGTCGGCCTCGCACTGCTTCAGACTCAGGCACATTGCGTGTGACTTCAGGGATAGTCTGGAGGCCTCTGCTGAGAATGTGAAATGTTGTCACCACTACAACAGTAGAACTTTGGCAAACCTTTTCCTCAGCTTTGGAAAGGCATCAAATTTGTACTCACCAAGTGAGTTTGCAGGCACTGATTTGCTGCCAGTCCAACCCAGGGGGATTTGCCTAGCCAGATTTCACCTCGACAGAGTAAAAGCAAATTGAATTCAGATGAGCAGGCCCCAGCAGTAGGTCTCTTCTGGTGTTACAGAAGAACTTCCTTCCGAGCTTATACGATCACACAACTGAGCTCTCTCCTTTGGCATCACTATAGTTAATGCACCCAGAATACTAAACAGATGGCCCTTTTCTATGAATATGTAGTGGACAGCTGGCAGAAATGTACCCTTTTTTTCAGAGCTAGTGTTTTTAATTTTTGTTATCATGCCAAACATCCTATATCTGGAAATCATATTAGCTCCACTAAATAATCTTGGGGCCATATGTTTTGCTGATGGAAATGTTTCACATGATAATGATGTTTTTACAATAACAGTATTGGTTTGGACAATTGAAAAAAATCTTTCTTTTCTTTCTTTCTTTCTTTCTTTCTTTCTTTCTTTCTTTCTTTCTTTCTTTCTTTCTTTCTTTCTTATAGAAAGACCTAAAACAAAGCTTAGTGACAAGAATTTAAATCATTCCAGCTCAACCATGCTGCTTCTAAAAAAAGGTTTTGAATAATGAAGCTTCTCTTTCTCCCAGGAGCTGCTTTTAACTTTTAAATGAAGCATGACTAAATTTGAGCAAAGAAGATTTGATGTTTCCAATTAGCTCAGAGAGTTGAAATGGGTTCTGATCTTATCGCAGTCAGTGCTGCGAATGGGAACCACAACCTGATACAGTTTCACACTGGTAAAAAATTCAGGGGGGGAAACTCCCCTTAGTGACTTAATATAATTGTGAATTCAGGCTTTCTTTTTCCTGAGGACATCCTGTTCATAATTATACAGCAATATGAGATAGTTTGGCTACACATTTGCCAGACAATTAGTTAGCAATATACAATCATCTCCTTTAAAAGCCTATCAGCACCAGCTCCACAATCTTTGTGGCCTTTGGGCAAGGCTTTATTTATTTATTTTTTTGCAATAGCAAATCACAGATCCCCTCTGTGGCTTCTGGCCATCTTAATGCTCCACACATAGCGAAAATGACATTACAGGAAGAAGGAAACCTAGAGGCCAGGGAGCAGGACCAGCCTATCCAGTCTCTAAAGACAGTCCTGACAGAGTTCTAAAAAGAAATTCAATAAAATTGGGACAAAGTTAAATTAAATGCCAGCATAATAATTGTTCAGAATAGCTAAAGTGTTGAGTGCTGCTCTAACTATATTAACTATCCTTTGTATATTTTATGGGGCTTCTAGATCACTGCATTTTAAAAATATGTGTGTGTGTGTGTGTGTGTGTGTGTGTGTGTGTGTGTGTGTGAAAAGCACACTTAAGAGTGACCAACATGTGCAAAGCAAAGAAACACAAATGCACTCATCCAGGAGCTTTTAAATCAACACCAATAGACATTCTTATAGGCTTACTTACAGATGCTTAAAGATCAGTGCATTAAAACCATAGTTAAGAAAATTTTGCACACTTGCCAAGCAGCAAAAAATCAAAATTCCAACTTTTTAAAAATGTTTCAAAACATCTCAATCTGCAGCAACCATAAAGAAAGTTTCTTGATCTAGTTAAGACTCTTAATTCATTTTCATGTGATTTTTCTAGACCTAGACATAACTTCAAGATTTTTCAACATTCAAACTGGTTTAAAAACTACTACTGATTAATTTTAAAGAAAGAAAATACCAAAGATTGTTGCTTGGACCCCATGTAAAAATTTTAATTTGAAGAGCATACTTAATTAAAAATAATGAAATAAAATGTATTTCTGATAGGAGTCAGTATAGGTTATTTTATTTATTCTAGAATAAGCTATATAAAAAATTATGAATGTTTAAATTATAGAAGCATTTAATGAAAAAATAAGAAAAAATATTTTCATGAAACTGTCTCATGAACTCTACTCAATAGTAAGCTCCACTTATTTTTACAAATAAAAAATGATCCCACCAATAGGAAACTAAGCAAAACTAATCTAAACTCAGACTGTTCCCTCAGGGGAAAAAAAAAGCACTGAATATAATCTCTTTTCTTTAATCTCACCTATGCTACCTACTTTATATTTTGGTCCTCTTTTATTAGCCCATCTGAAAAATGCTGATTTTCTCCAATACTAGAGGGTACCCATGCTTCGCTGTGAAACTATGTGATCAGGCAAGTTTTGGGGGAGGAAAATAAGGGGAAAAAATTCTGCCTCTGCCTACCAGCATCCATCGGTATTCATGTGGCTAGCGTCCTGTCACCGTGTGAGAGAGTTGAGAACTGTTTGGAAACTGAAACAGTATTTGCTGTGTGAGCAAGAAGAAGACAGCAAGGAGCCTGGGCGTGCTTAGCTCAACCGTAATTGGAACAGATTTCTTTTCAGGTGGGGAGTGGGAGTAGAACTCCTTAGGATCAGAGTGTGTTGATAATAATATAGAAAATACTAATGTTCTGATGGTCATTTCGAAAAATCCTTTCTTAGCAAGCACTTAGAAGCCAAGAAGAACATACATGCCAGATTTCAAGTTTGTAAACTTTATGGTTGTGGAGATTTTGTGATGATGTGTGAGTGGTATTTTGCTTTTATATATATAGATAACATTTTTCTCCCTGTAGAAGTTGATCATTTGTACAGACTCCACATTAAAGTGCTTAATGATGGCACTGTAACCCCCCCCCCCCAAAAAAATCAGCTGTGGATAATGCCATGGAACAATTAAGTTGCATTAAAAATAAATATTTTTATTGACCATTGTATTGCATTGGATCTTTCTGAATGGGTTTCCCAAAAATGTTAGGATCATCTCCCCATTACAGTATCTGCCAATTATTAACATTTATTGTTTTGGGGAACAATTCATACATGAAAATACCAGCTTAAACAGCAATCTTTAGGCAATAACATCAAAGATAATTTATACAGCAGTTTCTAAGATTTAGCCACCCATAGGCAGACCCATGAGAATAATCTAAGGTTACAAATGGAGATGGGGAATTGGCCCTAGACTATTTAGATTTGATTCACAGAAGTTTGCAAAACTTCCTGGGATCATTTGTATGCTTGCAGATTGATACCCTTTCCCAACCTCTCTGTATAAATATTGTTTGCCTTTGAAAAACCACACAGATGAAGTGTGGTTAGCAGAAATCACAGTCTCCAACTCTATTATATTCATGCACATAAAAGGAAGCTTTGCTCCCTTCACAGCATTGGTTTTCCATGTTGAAAGAAAACAGTGGAAGCTCCTACACATGAAGACAACAATCTCAAATTAAAGTCTCTCTGTCTTTCTACTACAAGAAAACAATTTTATCTGACAGACAGCCTTGCTCAATTTTAAATCAAAAGTGGGGTAAAAGGTTTTGATTACTTATCAACCACCCTTGGAAACAGTTAATTGAAGCATGGCTATCCACACAATATGTGTATTTAACACAGAGACACACACAAACACAAAACTTTATCTTATCAAACATGAGTAGAACATATGAGACTAATTATATCAATATGATAAGATTCCAAATCAGACCATTTCCATATGGGAGTTAAGTAGAGAATTAGAGCCTGTGTATTAGTGGAGGAAACATGATAGTGATATATCAGTGTGTTTAATTCTGAAGATGCATTTGGAAGAAATTATAAATATAAAGCTTTGTGTTACAGATGTGCTTGTACATTTAGCAATCCAATGGAATAGATGTTAAAGTCAATGAGTCAGTCAATTTTTTAAAAAAGATAATTGGATGCATATTGCTAGTAATGCATGCTCTCTCACTTTGCAAATAGCATTTCCTAAAAATGTTTGCATCTGTGGACTGTTCCCTCAGTTTATTAGACATTTTATCACGTTTACTTTTCTTATCTCTAAGTTTGGGTGCTGTGTAAAATTATACAGTTCTGCTTTATATTTCATACAATACATGATAAAAGAGATGGACTGGAAATGTCACGGCTCTTCAATGTGGTTGTCTTTGTGTCCAATGGAGGCGCCATCTTTTTTTTCCCCTATCAACAGTCCCCCGAGAACAATGTTAACAGCACCAGCAGCAGCAACATTCATTGACCTGCCATTTTTCTAATAAGGCTCAAAGAGACTCTCAAGAGCAATATGTGTCACAGCCATTCTGTAAAACAATACTAACTGAGCAGTGTGTGTGGCTACTTGCAATTTTACCACCAATTAAGGTAGCATCAAGATTTTCTTTTTGAATTAAATAAAGGGAATGGAGACTTTTTCTATTATAAAAGCTTTCTCCTCTCTGAAAATGTTTTGCTTCCCAGTCTGCAAAAGAGGTTGAAAATGCCCCACCAATCTCCAAAAGGTTTACTACCTTCTTTCCAATGTTGAAAAAAGTGGTGAGGCCTGAGTCTAAGACTAACTGGCTTGTGGGATCCCATCTCTGGTTCAGACACTGAGCCCAAACTATTCTGCTGATGATAAATCAAGCCTGTACCTTTCAGAATGCAAATGGGGAGCTGAAGGTCCCTCCTTTTTTTTTAATTCTTGCACTTAGAAAGCCAACCTCTGGGACACTCTTTCTGCTCTCTAATCCTCCATCCGGAAGATTCTATAAAAACAGTATGTTATAGTGGCCGTACTCTTCTCATTATCTGAAGGGATCTAACCCACACAGGTATGCTAAGGGTATGCTGAGTTAAAATGTAGGCTACATTATGTATTAATATACATTGTAGATTGCGTGCATTTATCTTGTCTTACAATTATTTTATTCTTTTTTTTTTAGAAAATAGTAATATTCTCTGTTCCCAAATTTTAGAAAATGACCTCTGAAACTATTCTGAATGCCATTGTTGTTTTCCATTATAAGAACAGTGATAGAAGAGAACCACTGAGTTATACCAATTGTTATGTAAGAGTACAACACAGAATTTCTAGAGAAATGGTAGTAAACTGATAACATGGCTGATCTTGGACATGGGATCACTTCTACTGTTTACTGTACACTGCATATTCTGTAATATTTGGCTGCTCTATCTTCAGTAAACAAAACCTCCATACCATGAACGTGTTTACCTTTTATTTTCTCATACTGTGCTGTCTAAAATGATCTCCAGTCATAGCTGCTTTGACTTTCAAGGGACTAGGAATTTGGGAAGCAAAAAGATAGCTTTCTTAATGATAAAAAAAATTCACAGAATTTCCATAAACACCAATAAAGAGACAATATGCCTGGTGGAAATTTTACCCCATTAGGTTGAACAAGTGAAAGAACCTTGCCTTTAAGAGCTTACAAAGGCACCAAGATAATGTATTAAGTATAAACTGTTTAGAATGAAATTGAAAACAAAACATACTCAAATGAAAGCTGGAACAGGGGAAAGAAAAATATAATTTAAGACATAGAATAACGAGAATCATTTCCATCCATGAAATATCCTCTGATAACTCACAAATGGTAAAGCCATGCATTTATGCATAAGATAGAATTCACAAAGAGATAATTCATATTCAGATCTCATGGTCCTCCATCCCTCTGTTTATATGTAGATAGTCTTATGAGAAAATGACACTAGGCACTACTGAAATTATGAGACAGCAAGTCAAGCCTGAAGATAATAATTACTTAGTTCACACAAGCACAGTGAGACTCTTCAGTTCACGATCTTCATGCCCTGCACTAGGCAAATGTACCATGTGAAAGCAGTAAATTAAAAAGACATCCTGCCTTCCCCCCATCTTCCGAAACACTTAATGAACTAATAAAGGTTTGACAAAGGCTGGGAGAGGAAAAGGAAGGTGAAGGCTGGCTAAAAAAAAAAAGGGATGGTGAACCATTTAATTTGCACTGGAGTAAACAGGAAAGGATTTGTATTCCTGTAAACACATTCCTCTCAATTCAGAACAGGAATGGATTGACAGTGAGATCTTATTATGCAACACAGAAAGAAGCCCTGTTGAACGTAATTGTGAGAAATTAAATGTCAGAACGTAAAGGTAAAAGTTTCTCCTGCCCAGCCATGTCCAACTCTAGGGAGCGCTCATCTCCATTTCTTAGCCAAGGGAACCAGTGTTGTCTGAGAACATTTTTGTGGTCAAGTGGTCTCAGCCCAGGTCCATCTTCCAACAGTTAAACAATTCAAAGTATGAGGTAACTCTTAAATATGTAGCAAAGTCCTTTAATAGAGAAGCCAGGAACCTGGCTAAGCCACCAATGTGGTTTTAAGTCAGTGCTGGGTGCAGCCACCACCCAGCACTGTATTTAAGCACTTCAAGAATTCACTTTAAGAACCCACCCCTTTTCTGAATTTTCTCTGAATTTCAGCAATATAGGAGCCGACATCGTCCAGGGGACCATCTGATTTTTACAGCCTTTTTTTGTGGTGGTCATTAAGTGAACCAATGATTTGCTATGGGCCAGTTTTGCTGAAAACAAAAAGTAAATGCCAATTTTTGACAAAACCATCATTAAGCAAGATCACATGACTGTGGAACACTGCAAATGGCCAGAAATGGGTAAACATTTTGGGTGCTCGGTTGGATGTCAAGTATCGTCATGTAGGGGAGGGTAATCAGAACAAGCCCAGTTCATAAGTACGCTCAGGGATGCCCATCATAACTTTGAAATGGTCGCTAAGTGACAGATCATAAGTCAGGAACTGCCTAACCTATATTGTGAATTTTAGAGAAATCTCTCCTTACTGATTGTAGTCTTGCTTATTTAAAACCCAAATATTAGATGTAGCAGAACACTATCAAGAAAAACCACCTATGGAATTAATAATTAAAGACTCTTTATTTTCCAGCCATGAAAACAATTAAATACAGTTAAAAATAGATCAATAATACTTTATGCACCGCTTGCTTAAAATGTACATTAGGAAGCATTTAGTTATCCCACAGAACCTCCCTAAGAAGAAAGTCTGGGGGGGGGAGAAATCCCTTGAGTTTCAGATATGATTATCATCCTAGAAAGCATTTACCGTATCATTCAAGAGGAATGGGGAATTTGAGAATTTATCCTCGAAGAAAGGCATTTTGCACTTGAGAATATACCCTCAATGGAAACAAGAGCTATTACTAAAGCTGGCTGCTTTGATATCCCTGGCAGCAGTCCACACATAGAAGCTAATCAAACTGGAAATGAAATCATAGTTTGACCCTGGCAACACTATCTCAACATTGAAAAGAGACTATTGGATTGCCAGAGCAGACGTGTAGCATATAAATCTGTAATTCTCAACCCTGCTGCCACTTTCTGTCTGAACCCATAGTATCTGCTGCCTAAGTGGGTAACTCACTCTCCCGAATGACAAGGCTGGTCTTGCAGGTTATAACCTGCTTTAGAAATCCCCTGCCTTCATAAAGAAACTATGTTAAACAAGCAGGAAGACGCAATAGAGAAACAATCTGCACTGGGCACAGCATTTGTTGACTGGCATTAACACTTGGTTGCTTTGAACAGACAAAAGGTTGGCTAACACAAACTCTTTCTTGCATCATAACTGAATTCCCAAAGAATCTGTTAAGTCTTCCTCCTTGACTCATTACCAATTAACACTTAAGACACACTTTGGTGATTACGGAATTTCCAAACGGTTGAAGGTTTTAAAAGTGAGAAAAGGTAGTGTCTTTCCAGGCAAGCCTGATGGAAGCCTGATGTTTCACAAAAGCATTGTTAGTTCTTTAACATTAACATTAGCATTTTAGCATTAACCCAAATGTCATTATTAAATGTAGTTTGTGCACATTTAAGGCTCATCTTTACATTTGAAGTGAACATGCCCTACAATCATATTTATGCCATATCGTAACATTGCCTTCATCTCATCCATAGAATATATGAGGCACCTCAAACCAACTTTTAACTTTTCAAATCTTAAAGTGATGGTGACTGGTTCCGGTTCAGGGAGATTTCTATGGTTTGCTTTCTGGTCCTGCAGCCACCTTGCATTGGTGTTATGTGAAGATTTATCTTCATGGCCTCTGCTTCTCTAATCTACCTCCCTAGCCTGGTAGCCAGTGTTGTTAGCCTTTCTTTAGCAATCTCTAGGGCATCATCAGCATCACCCACATCAGGACAGGGTGGACAACTATAGCAACTTTGCAACCTGTGAACTTCAATTCCCAGCATTCCAGAGTCAGCCATGGAGTTGAAGTCCACAGGTTGCCATAGTTGCCTATTCCTGCTTTAGGGTTTCAAGTTATTGTTTTTTCAGTAGCTGTCTTATCCTTAATCTCCATACCTTTCTGTAGTTCTACCAACTGACTCTCTCTCTCTCTCTCCCTCTCTCTCTCTCTCTCTCCCTTCCTCCTCCCCCCCCCCTTTCTCTTTGACAGAGAGCTGGCTTTCCCTCCAGATCTTAGCTTCCAACCTCAATTTCCAGTATATACTGCTATTATTGAATATGTAACTGCTTACTGATCATGTAACCAACTATCTCCAGATTACATCAGCTATAGTGCGTACCAGTTCATTGGTTTGAATTATGGTGATACTAGGGATTGTCATGAGGGCCCTATTGGCATCTGTAGTGGCGCAGTGGTTAGAATGCAATACTGCAGGCTACTTCTGCTGAGTGCCAGCTGCCAGCAAATTGGCAGTTCGAATCTCACCAGGCTCAAGGTTGACTTAGCCTTCCATCCTTCCAAGGTCAGTAAAATGAGGACCCAGATTGTTGGGGGCAATATGCTGTCTCTGTTAACCACTTAGAGGGGCTGTAAAGCACCGTGAAGCGGTATATAAGTGCTATTGCTATCTCCTAGTGTACTATCTGATGGTACTTCTCTGCTGAACCTTGGTAATCAGTCTCAAGAATTGGCTGTGGTTCCATGATCTTATGCCTCACATCAGCTGTCACGTTCTGTAATGAAGGGGTAGTAGTAACATTCTACCTTCAGGTATTGGCTACATATCCAATTGTCCTTCTAGGTCTTTTTCAGTCTGGGATGTAATGTGCAGTTGGTCTATCTCAAGCATTGTTTTCTTCTTCTTCACTACACTGAAGTGTGGTAAATATTTCTCAGTTAATATGGATGCAGGTCTTCTCTCCATCCATAGTTTCCTCATACACATCATAAAATGTCTCTCATTATTTTTATTGTTGTGTTAGCATCCCATTAATTCCAGCTTCTCTTGTCTCATCCATGTATGGTTGCTCACTTATCAACATTGTGCTGGTTCCCCAACATCTTAACACAGACACTGTTAAGCTGGGCAATATCTTAATTTGTGTCACTCTCATATTTGAGGTAGGCACTGAAGTGCTCACTCAAGGCAACAGTAACCAACCTGACTCATATTCTAGGTTTTAGTTTTAACTCAAGCTTGAGCTATAGTTGTAATACTTCTCCATAAAACAGCTCATATTTTGACAACTTCATAATTACCGTATTTTTCGGACCATAAGACGCACCCGACCATAAGACGCACCTGGTTTTTAGAGGAGAAAAATAGGGA